>CM076414.1:14820007-15213156 GCA_038363315.1 Mugilogobius chulae
GTTTTCCTCTGCATGTCACAAGCTTTCGCCATGGGCGTAGGTATATGTGCGCGGCACAGGTGGGCGGCAGACATCTCTGGCTGGGTCTGTCTTCCCTCTAGGACCATGAGAAAAGCAGCTCGCCGCTGCTTCGCTCTTCTGCTCGGGTCAGAAGGAGGAGGAGCCGCTCTTCCCCGAGACACTCTTACAGCTGCGGCGTTCTGTTCCTCGGGCTCCGGCTCCACAGATCAGGAGCGAGTCCGGAGCGGCGCGCTCCTTTATCTGGAGCTTGTAAGAGAGAGGAGAGGCTCTTTATGTTATGATTTAGAGTTACTTCTCACCATGCAACAGACACGCACTGGTAGCGTTTCTGTTGCTGTTCATGCTGGTGCTATAGCTCCGATGCTGGCTCCAGCTGTCTGTCACTCTCATCCCCGCTGAGTGTCGCGGTGCGGATGAGTGCGTCAGGAAAGGGCAGAGGTTGACTGTGACCCCCCACTCTCGCCCAGGGAAGAAGACGTAGGTGAGAACCTCGTACTTCACCACAGCCGCTGTCGTGAGGCGGAGTTTCCAGCGGCTCAGATAGCTGTCCAGGGTAAGACAGTTCTTTACCCACCGCTGCTGCTCTGGTAGCAGGGGCGCCGTGTTCTGCTCCTATATGCTCTTAGGAAGCATGTGAGAAGAAGACAGGCTTCTGTGCATCATCTCCATTTACTCATACATTTTATGTAGATGTTTTTCCCCGCTCCTCGCTCTGCTTTGAGGATGCGGATTTGTGTAGTGCAGGACCGTATAGGGCGCGCTCTGATGCGCTCCCTCTCACAGGGTCACACATGCACGAGCAGCGGAGTTCCCATCACGTCTTCGCTCCCTCCCTGGTCAGTGCTAACGCAGCGACAGGGGACGCGCGCTCCACCTGTCCTGGCTGCGGACGGTTCCCCCAGCTGCATTGCTGTTGGAGTTACATGCCAAACGCCTTCTTGCGCTGTCCCGCGGCGCGCAGGGGGCGAGTGCAGGCTTGTAGGGGTCACGCATCGACGCGCCTTCCCCTCGTGCTTTGGAGGAGAGTCTACAGTCTATAGATCTCTCCTCTTGCGGTCAGTGTAGCACCGCGGCAACAGACGCCCGCTCGTCCCTTCCAGCATTGGGAGCAGGGCTAGTCTGTGAGCGCTCGGCCTCTGCCCGGAGCTTGACAGCATCTCGGCGGAATGCTTATCTATCTCCACATTCCCTAGGGGAGGCGCAGACTGCGCGGGTGCGACGTTATGACCGGTTCTCGTTCGTACGTCCCTTCCGAGAACCCCCCCAACCCCCCCCCTACAGACACAGTGGGCAGGCCCAAGCTTCTGGCTCCCGTCCCTCCTGCTACGATGTGCAAGCAGAGAGAACGGAGAAAGTAACTGCAGTTCTATGAGAATGTGCATAGCCCTCCCTTTATCTACATGGAAGCCGACCATAGAACGGTTCTACTCCCCGTACTTCTTGGTTGCCAGAAGTGCGGCAGCATACGGCCCTTTTTGGTTCTGCGCGTCTCCTCCTTCCTGTTACGTGGTGCAGGAGTGGAGGTGCTAGCAGAGAGAGGAGAGAATATGTAGTTACTTACGTAACTGTAGTTCTATGAGTTGTGCGTAGCCCTCTACGGGCTTCGCTATTGGCCTTTATCTACATGGAAGGCCGACATAGAACGGTTTCTACTCCCCGTACTTCTTGGTTGCCAAGAAGTGCGGCGGCATACGGCCCTTTTTGGATCTGCGCGTCTCCTCCTTCCTGTTACGTGGCGCAGGAGTGGAGGTGCTGGCAGAGAGAGCAGAGAAATTTTAGTTACTTACGTAACTATGGTTCTATGAGTGTGTGCGTAGCCCTCTGCGGGCTTCCGCTACTGGCCTTTATCTACAGGGAAGGCCGACATAGAACGGTTTCTACTCCCGTACTTCTTGGTTGCCAAGAAGTGCGGCGGCATACGGCCCTTTTTGGATCTGCGCATCTCCTCCTTCCTGTTACGTGGCGCAGGAGTGGAGGTGCTGGCAGAGAGAGCAGAGAAATCTTAGTTTACTTACGTAACTGTAGTTCTATGAGTGTGGCATAGCCCTTTACGGGCTTCGCTATTGGCCTTTATCTACATGGAAGGCCGACATAGAACGGTTTCTGCTCCCTGTACTTTCTGTGCATTCGGCTCTTTTGGATCTGCATGTCCTCTAGGATGCATAGCCTAGAGGCCGTTTCGCATGCTGACCACACATCACCTGTTAAGTGTGTCAGTCAGGGTGATTGACTGGACTCTGTAAACCTCATGGATGCTTGCTTCCAGGTTTCCATTGTTCCGGAGCACTGAGGGTCCCACGCTTCTCCGTGGCTAGGAGATGCAACGAATATTGCTGACTCCCGTTTGGCTGTTCGCTGGCACTTGGAGAAAGTGCGTGGAGGCGGCGCTGGACCTGCTGCGTCGTATTGGAACCAGCCATTGGCTCATCCTGGCTCCTCCCATCGGGAGGCTCAGGCTCACACAGAGGTGGTGCTGGATAACATCTTCAAGCTGGGCTTTCTGGTCAACAGACTGTGCTTGAAGGACGCTAGTCCGGTCCCATCAGATTCAATCGCTTCTCGGATTGATGGCAGTGTCCCAACCACTGGGGGGGGGTCTTGGACCAGTGCTCGACGGCGGCACCTGGCCAATAGAGCCTAGCCCTTGGGTGGCGGCGCAGGTTTGACAACACTCTATGCCCCTGTAGTTCTCACTCAGACCAGGGACGAGCCTCTTCTGGGCGTCGACGCGTTGGCGCACCAACTTTGGCCGAGGGTCTTCTTTATGCATTCCCCCCTTCGGCTCCTCCCTCCACTGTTCCACAGAGTTAGGAGAGACAGGCTACAAATGACCCTGGACAGTCCAAGTGCCGGGTAGTACCCGAACTTGGTGTCCATGGCACAGGGGGGACCTTGGACCCTCCCGGACTCGCCAGACACGCTGACTCAGGCCCAGGGAGCCCTGTATTCACGTCCAATCCTAGCCACAGGCTCTTGGTTTGGAAGCTGAGAAGGAAGGTGGTTAGGCTTAGGCTCCTTCTGCTGTAGTCTCGACTATTCAAGGAGGCCGTGCGCCTTCAACGATTAGGGCCTACAGGCTGTGATGGCATTGTTTGCCACATGGTGCACGGAGAGGTCGGTGGATCCCCTCTCCTGCACTATTCAGGAGGTCTTGGGTTTTCGTCAGGGTCTCCTGGCCAAAGGCCGATCGGCTTCGACCTTGGGCGTCTTTGCTGCGGCCATCGCTTTCGGCCGCATTGGTTTTTGGTGGTTTCCTGGCCCATAACATCCTCTCGTTAAGCGCTTCTTACGGGTGCACTCAGTCCGAACCCACCCCCCAGAAGCTCTGCCGCCCCTTGGGAACTGCAGGTGTTAGAGGGCCTCTCGGGTCCACCTTTCGAGCCCCTGGATCGCGCTGAGCTCAGCTGCTTATCATTTAAGACGTTTTTGGTGATCGCCTCTGCCAAGAGGGCAAGAGAATTATGCGTCTCTCCATCCACCCTTCTTGCATGTTCTTCAGCGCTGATGGAGGCTTGGGGAATTATGGCCGAACCAGGCTTTCCAGTCTAGGATGTCCAGGGTCATCCGCTTGGGACAGCGTTGTCATCCCCCACATGCGTCAGCGGAGGGTGAACAGTGTCACCTGTCATGTCCGGTCAGGGCATTTCGCCGCTTCCTGCACTGCACGGCTGGTTTCAGGTATTCTGACCAGTTATTTGTGGGTTTTGATGCGAAGGATCGAGGCACTGCTCTCTTCGCAGCGCTTAGCCACTGGGTGTGCCAGGCGGTCACATGACTGACGAGGCAGAGGGGCGTTCCCCTCCTGCACTCATCAGAGCTCGTTTTACCTGGTGTGTGGCCACCTCTTCAGCTACGCTTAGAGGGGTGCCCTCGAGGAGATCTGTCTGGCAACCTCCTGGTCCTCCTCGTCGACGTTTGTGCAGTCATATCTGTTGGATGTGACAGTGCAGTCGGTGACTCATTTGGTCCTTTCTCGCGGGCCGCATGAGTCGACATGAGGTGACGGCCTAAGGACTTTCCTCTTTGTTGGCGATGTGCTCAGGCGCTTTTTGGAGAGGCGGCCTGCGCATTGCTTCCAGTCTCAGCGTCTTCTTCTGGAGGTTTTTGCTTGGGTGTTCTTGGCGCTCTTGGGAGAGGCGGCCTGTTCACCTTCGTTCGTACTCCTTCTGGATACTTTTGTGGTGGTGTCCTGGTGCTCTTGGAGAGGCGACCAGTTCATCAATGCATTAGCACTCCTTCTGGATGCTTTTCTTGTGGTGGCTTGGCGCTCTTGGGAGAGGCGGCCTTTCATCACCTTTGTTTCCTTTTCCTTTCCTTTTGATCCTACGGCCTTCGCGTAGGGTATGCCAATAGCAAAGCCCGTAGAGGGCGTAGCACATACGACATAGAAATCTTAGTTACCTAATGTAACTGTAGTTCTATGAGTATGTGCGTAGCCCTCTACCTGCAGGCCCAGCAGGCATGTCTTCCACTGTGCTAGAGTTCAAGAAGGGCGAGCAATAGTGGACAGGGCCTTATATACGGCCAGTGGGGGAACCACGTCCCATGATTGGAGCGGTACATTGTTTGATCTTCAGGTGCGAGGCGCTGCCTCGAGTGTTAGCCAATAGCGAAGCCCGTAGAGGGCTACGCACATACTCATAGAACTACAGTTACATTAGGTAACTAAAATATCTTTTATTTATTTATTTTGGAATATGCATTAATATAATTCAACAAATGCATTAAGCATGGCTTTTTCCATCTAAGGCAAATAACAAAAATAAAAATAAAAAATGAAAGCACAACATGTAAGGCCTGATATTTTCATGTTGTTTGACCTTCCCCAACTGCTCCACTGATCATGTTCTGCAGATGTGTGATTCACTTAATTAAGTAGAATCGGACAAAACAGTGCCGCTGTGCCGCTGCACTCTGGAGCTCACGAGAGCACACAAAAACATCTCTTCACTCTAATGCAAAGACATAGACCAGGGCAGGATAGGGCCCTATATCTGCAATAAGATCCGTTAGTCTTAGTTACATCTGCAGCCTGTCTGTCCATGGGAGTGGATCTTTCCTTCACTGTGGTTCTCCTTAGGGCTGTGCAATTAATTGAATTTCAATTTCAATAGCGATTATTGACATAATAGTCAGTGAAGCTATGGTTTCCTCCATTTTGGGCAAAATCAACCCAAATAAAACTGCTGGCCCGGTTCGTCTGAAGGGAAGGGTCCTAAAGAGTGCTCCTCTCAGTTAGGGGGGTTTTCACTCAGCTATTCCAACTGCTCCTTGACCTACAGTGTGTTCCTGATCTGTGGAGAGAATCAGCAGTCATTCCAATCCCCAAAAAGCCACATGCCAAGAATCCACAGGACTACAGACCAGTGGCCCTGACGTCTGTCCTGTGCAAATGCATGGAGAGAGTTGTGGAGAAACAGCTGGCATGCTCACTACAGGACAGACTGGACCCTCTTCAATTTGCGTATAAGGCAAAGCGAGGAGTGGAAGATGCAAGTCTCACCCTACTGAACTATATCACTGAGTATATGGACTCTGCTCGACCATACACCAGGATTTTATTCATGGATTTTTCCTCCGCTTTTAACACTGTTCAAATTGACAATCTGTTGCATCGTCTTTCAGACCTCCACATTCATCTCACATTAATTTATGGATTAGGCAGTTTTTATTGGACAGACCACAACATGTGTTTTTAAATGGTTTTAAATCTAGCACACTAATTTTAAAAATTGGACTCCCGCAGGGCTGTGTCCTGTCTCCCATCCTCTTTTCAATTTACACCAATGAAATCAGGTGCAGCAGGCCAGAGATGACACTGCTGAAATATGCAGACGACATGGCCCTGGTGGCTCATGTGAAGGATGCTGCAGCTCTCTCCCAGTACCATCAGGAGGTGAGCTCTCTGCTCCAGGTGTTTGAGGAGAACTCACTGGAGCTGAACATCTCAAAAACTAAAGAACTGTGTTGTGCGCCCAGAGGACAGTTTCCACCAGCTCTGATACAGCATCTCAGCCTCCAGGGGATCTGGTGGAGCAGGTGATGTCATTCAAGTACCTTGGGACTGAAATTGATACCGGCCTGTCTTTTAAACAGCATGCAGACTCTGTGTACAAAAAAGCACAACAGCGCCTTCACCTCCTCCGAAAACTGAGATCATTCCATGTGAACAAGAACATTTTAACAATGGTTTACAAATCACTGATAGAGTCAATACTGAGTTTTAATTTGACCTCTTGGTTTCATTTTCTGACTGTAAAACATAAATCCAAACTTTCTCGAATTATAAATCAGGCCAGTAAAATAACTGGTACAGTGCAAACGTCCCTGTCTGAACTTTACAGTCGCTCAATGCTGAGAAAGGCAACTCAGATCACTGAGGACTCCTCTCATCCACTCTATAACTCATTCAACTGTTACCATCAGGCAGACGTTATAAGGTCCCATTGGCCCGCAGGAACTTGTACAAAAAATCATTTGTTCCAAATGCCATTGCTTCATTGAACAGTCATAGATGAGCCCAGGGAACAGAATTGTTGTTTCATGCATTATGATGTTTTTATTTGTGCTTTTTTATGAATGAACTGTGGATGAATGTCTAGAGCCTTGTCAAAGACGAATTTCTGCCACATGTTGGGGCAGACAATAAAGTTTTCTATTCTATTCTATTCTTCTGTTTATTGGATTAAGTGGCATTATATTGTCATGGTAAAGCACAAAAAGTAGTGATAGACTAAAAATAGCAATAAAATAAATATTAAAGAATCCACTGAGGCCCGGAAGCAGATGGGCCGCGGACCGGTTTTGGGCCCCGGACCGGTGGTTGGGGACCCCTGCCCTAGAGGGTTTGACATCCCACCAGCATTCTAAATGTGAGTGCTTAGTGGCAAGACATGAGAGTCAATGGAGAGACAGGACATTTTGTCCTGTAAGTTTGTGATAAATGTGAGAGAAGCTAAAGTCTTTCTGTTTATCTGCTTTCAACCACTGTTTACCTGATTTCTCTTTTTACATGTTAGTTACTAACCAGTATTTATCAGAGTTGTTGAGGGTTGAATTTGTTTTTATACTGTAATATCTCTTTCCAATTTTAGCTTTATATTGGGCTCTTACAGAGAAAATGTAATTTCTTTCCATTGACTCTCATGTATTTCTTGCCACTCAGCACTCACATTTAGAATGCTGTGATGTTACCTGCATAACCTCTAAGCTAACATGTTAGCTTGACTGTGTTGCGAGGTGATGTCAAACAGACATAACAACAATTAGAATAAACCCAGCGACTGAATTCTACAGGCTAACCACAGTTAAACAAGAAGTACTTCTCAACATTCTAAACAAATATCAAATAAAAGAATGCCCATGCATAACCTCTATGGACAGACAGACATAATGTTATCAACAGTAGCGAAAATCAGACACTGACACTAGTAACTAAAGAAACTAAAGTATCAAAACTCATTTAAGCCGATCTTGATTTAAAAGAAATCTGGGGTTATTTCTGATTGTTATTGTTTTTTTAAGTTTGAAATGTGTTGCCTGAAAACGAGAAATTAGACAGACAGAGGCAGACCTAAGCCCCAGCTCCCAGAGTTTCTGGGTTAGCCTTTGTGGCTATGCAATTTTATTACTCAATCCAAAATCTGTATGAAGTAAAACTATGTCTTTTTGTCACATTTCAAAATGTTTTATTGTGACAAAACAACTACAAGTTATTATGGGAAACTTTTATGTAATAATTTTGCATTCAAACATTATCTCCTTGTTCCCTCCGGCCCACTTTCTGCTACAAACTAAGCACTTCTGCTGCAAGTGGTGAACAAGACAAAGGTTTTGCCACTGAAATATTGCATGGTTTCTGTTTGGTTTAAAAACAGCCTTAAAGATCTTTTTTTTCTCACAGGACTTTGTATCAAAGTTCCTTTGGAAACATTTAAATTAGATCACCATACTACACCATAATACTCTTTCAAAACAAACACACTATTACCCTTCCAAAGTTACTGATTTAAAGGATGCCTTACCTCGTCCTCCCTTGCTGATGGCACACTGTCACACCCTCTCAGAGTCATAATGCAAATGTGTGTAAATACTCAATCTGAATAAAAACGAACATGATAGTAATTTGCTTTTTTGCTTTTGCATATTTGAGAACAGATTAGAGAAACAGGGTGAGTGGCTCGCACTGGAGCGCACACACATTCTGCTGCAACTGCTGATGTGGCCACCCACCCACCGCACGGCTTCACACATTACTCAAACATTTGTGAATAAAACCAAATAATAATGTTGTTTATGTTTTTGAGGAAGTAACCTCACTCTAACATGAATAACATCTCACTTGTAGATGGGACCTCTAAATGAAATGAAAATAAAATGAAAATTTTGATTTGGTAACACCTTATTATAATGAATAGATAAAAACAATTAAATATTAGTAAATATTACCAGATCATTACAATAAAAGGATTAGACATCAGCCTTTCTGGACCACCAAAAATCTTTTTGTTGGCCATAGTTTACCAAAAAAAAAAAATAAAATAAAATAAAAATGCAAACTACTAGAATTCAAATATTAGTTAATTAATCACTAATTATTAGTAGTAACCATCGGCTGTTAATGTTCATCTTCCATCTCCTATTGATGCTCTTTGAATGGTCTCATACGTCTGCTGTATTTGTATCAGATTAAAACTTGCAGAAATGTCAAAAATCTCAAAACTGTAATTATGCACAGAACATAAGTTTTTGAACATGAATATCTTTAATTACAAATGAAGAAAAATGATTTCATCCAGGTCCCCTTCAACAGTTGGATTTGTCTTGGTGTTGTCCATTTTCTTCCTGGTGTGTGGCTGGACAGTGTCAGGAACAAATGAGGAAGCAAAACTATGTACAGAGCGGGGTCAAATCCTGTCAAAGGAAACAAAAGCAAGAGTTCATATCGAACAAGTGACTGCTTTGAATTACATAGTCTTAACTCATGAATCTTGTAGTGGTTATGTGCAGATCTGAAGGTCAGCTTAACTTGTGTATAAATGTGTGAATGAGCGCATGTTTTTCTTGATGTAAAAGGTAGAAAAGACCTGCCAATTGTGTATGATATGTTTCTAGGTTTTAAGACTGCAACTATTACGCTATCATGAGAACTTCAATTTCAGTAGTTAAGTAGTCAAATTCTTTTTTTATTCTACACTGATACTTTTACAGTACATACACAAAGATTGAAATATGATGACTGAGGTTTTTAGCTAGAAAAGAATTACAAAAAAAAAAAAGTAATAAAAATAAGATAAAGATTAAAAGGGTGGCTAATATTATTTTATTATTCTATATTAGATGTATTTATATTATATGCCTATATATGTCTATCTCATGTTATAAATGTTGGAATGTTTAGACCAAAACTACAAAACAAACATTGAATAGGCCTTACCCGTGGTGGGCAATATTAATAAAATTATTTTCAGGGGTTTACCTACAACAGCCAGACTATAACATGTTTTAAAACATAATTTATGAGGGGTTGTTTTTAGGCAACTGAAATGCAAGTTTAAAAAAAAGTACAGAAAAAAATAACCTTAGCTCAAGGGTTTTCAAGCTATAGCTCTTCACAATCTTGCAAGTAGGTCTCAAGAGGTTTAGGAAGTTTAAATTTTACACGGAATAATTAAATTTTTAGTCAGACCATGCCAATTACAGTTGTTAATGTACACTTAAGATGATGGCACACTGTCACACCCTTTCAGAGTCATAATGCAAAATGTATGTAAATACGCAGTCTGAATAAAAACGAACATGATAGTAATTTGCTTTTTTGCTTTTGCATATTTGAGAACAGATTAGAGAAACAGGGTGAGTGGCTCGCAAAGACTGGAGCGCACACACATTCTGCTGCAACTGGTGACACACGGCTTCACACATTACTCAAACATTACATTTGTGAATAAAACCAAATAATAGTTTTTGAGGAAGTAACCTCACTCTAACATGAAAAAAATCTCACTTGTAGATGCGTAATAGGACCTTTAATGAAATGAAATGAAAATGTGATTGGTAACACCTTATTATAATGAATAGATAAAAATAATTTAGAAATATTAGTAAATATTACCAGATCATTACAATCAAAGGATTAGACATCAGCCTTTTTGGACCACCAAAAATCTTATTTTTAATATTCAGTTATGGACAACAGGAAGCGTGTAGATTCTGCAGTGGCAAGGCAAATTTATTTGTATAGCACAATTCATACACAAAGCAATTCAAAGTGCTTTACAAGGCAGGAAAAGATGCACCAAAGGTGAAAGGTGAGACATGTCCTTGTGAGTTATTTGCAAGTTCTGAATGTATTCATTAAAAGCTCTATTTTCACTTGAATCTAGGATCCTTTCCACAGAGAGGCGTGTCCCGTTTGGAGAGCTGTCCATGGTATCACCCACACGCTGCAGTGACCCAGCACCACCACCAGAGAGAGCCCTGATCCTGAAGCCAGACTCAACTCAGTCACAACAAGGTATTTGGACTTATTCTGGAGTTTGGAACAAATATAGTCCTGTCATTGTCTGAAAAGTCTCAAATCAAAGACATATTTTATAACTCTACTTTTTTTTGTTTTCATGTAAGGAACCCAAGTCCAGTTTCCAGATGTCAGTGTCTGCTAGAGAAGAAACTATCCACAGTCATGGTCGTCTCACTCAAGTTCAAGCATGTAGGTATTGGATTGTAACCTGGTAGCTCTGTATCCTCTTGCTGTGTCTGCTCTTTGTCTGCTGTGGGTGTGGTTTTGGGTGTGGTGGAAATCACTTGGTGCAGCTGCAGCAATCATCCCCTCAGTATAAAAACTGCACAGAAGCTTCTTTCTGCCTCTTTGTGTCTCTCTGTCTACCTGTCCAGGTAATGTTAAGCTAAATCCACTTACTCATTTAACTGCACATGGGCTTTTGCTAAACTTGAGGAAAAAGCATTATTCTGTAACTAAAAGCTCTTTGTGTCTCTCTGTCTACCTGTCCAGGGTGTGCTGGCTGGAGGGAGAATCTGGGCATAGCCATTGGACCCACTGAGGCTGCTTCACAAACAGGCCTACACTCTGCTTTGCACAAAACGGCCTCCTGGCACCGCCACCTGAGCAGCCTCTGTTGTATTTCCCAGCCAAAGTCTTAAAGCACACCGCACTTTAAAGAAGTACTTCATTTTAAACTGGACTTTTAAAGACTTTTAATATTATTGTAATAAAACCTTTATTTTTATAAATCGAGTCTGTCTGGAGAATTTTGTCCTTTAAACTGGTTGTCAGATACCTAGCGGGTGTTACAGGATCATTCTGCAAAGTTAATGTAATTTTTTTTTATGTTGATATTCTCAGTGTGTCTCCAACTGGTGTGTGCTGCAGTCAGAAGATCAAAGAAGCGGATCTCACCAAATGTGATTTTAGAATGAGAAGAAATGCTGTGTCTGTGATTGTGACCTGCAGAGGCTCGTCGTTTGTATCAGAGGAAGAAGAGAACAAGTCCTGGTCCAAAAAGAGACTCGACTCAGCAGAACAAGTGAGAAAGCTTTGAGTGTGTGGAATCTGATGTTCCTCTGAGCTTCAGTCTAATCACACTTTGTTTATCTGAAGCAGCTCTCATGATGAAGTTCTCCGGAGAAACCCAGAGCCACACGAACGGTGATGGGAGAAAAGCACCAGGAGGAACATTCTGGACCTGTGGATCTAATGGAGGAAGTCTGAGCAAAAGAAACACACGAGAACAAGTGACAGAGGGATGAAGACACTGATCATTTCAAGAGAAAAGATAAAACCATCATTGAAATGTTTCACTCAGTCTTATATTTATTCTTTGAACTAGATGGAGATGTGCTGATAAATAGGTCATATTGCAGTTCTTTGTAGATTTGCAGAATATTTAGTGCAGCCAGTGCGGGGTGTAGGCAGAGCTCTAAAAATAACACACTAAGGCAATAATAAAATAAAATAACATAGCTAGAACTCATAAGGAGATACGACTTCAGAAGTGCCACACATAAAGGTCGGTGGCTCTCTCTGTATCATACAGGGAGGACCTGGACACACATTTCAAAGCAAATCAGAAAAGTTACTCTATGATGCCCTCTGGTGTGGGTTAGAATTCTTGTTTTGATTTTTTCTTTCCTTTAGGCGCACTGTGTAAGATTGAGAGGAATTTTAATTATCACATATAGTCCACAAACATTTAAATCATATTTATTCTTTACAACATGAATACTTAAGAGAGCACTGTTAACCAATCCACATCAATTGTGATACATTTATACGTATTTGAAATGTTTTATTACGGGCCGGAATATGGATCATTGACGCTAGAGATCAGCATGCTTAAAAGGCAAAATGCATGTGAATGGCTCCCTCTAGTGTTCAAAAGTGGAAATCACTTTGTTTTTCTTACATAGTGCCCCTTTAAAGCAAAGTTACTGAGATCACTGAAAAAGCTGGATTTGTGCATTTCTACCATAACTTTTATTTATGGAGATCCGAGGCACTCTGATTTACACAAAAATTGTATTGCCCTATAGGGAAAGACGGCCGCGTTACAAACACGTTCTGTTCTAGCTACATATTAAAAAAAAAAATTATAGCATCAGAAGGCCTTGAAATAGAAGTCATGTGAGGTGGTCATGTACGTGAAACAAAATACACATGGAGTAGACATAGGGGGTATTCCATGAAGCGAGCTAAAGCCAAAGCCTGGCTTATTTGGCCAATCTAGGCTTATAAAATCTCCATTTCCGTTCCACTAACGCGGCTAACCAGAGGTGACGCTGAGTTGCCGCAGTAACAAGTGCGCAGACATAAACCTGGTCGGGACCAGGCTAACAGTCAAGATTATTTTAGCTTTGTCTCAAAAAACGTCTTAAATCACATGTTTATCCTCACACACTTCCACAACTGTGTGAAATCTCTCTGTCTGTCCCAACACAACTTATAACGTCACTTTTTATTCACTTTTATTTACTTGGCATTGGCACCAAAGAGCCGCTCTGACCGTTTCTTTTCATCCTTTTTTGAGCCGCTCTCGCTGTGGAGAGACGCGTTTGTAAGAGCAAACGTCAAATTGGCTGCACAAAGAGCCACATATTTAACTGAAAAATTAACTTGTATAGGCTACTCCTACGTGCATCTGAACTACGTAAGATTTCACACAGACATGCAGCTATTTCTCTAATGCATGAAGCAATGAAAGCATGACTAATGTGTGAGAGCAGCCGTGGAGTCGTGCTGCTGCTTTTACGCTCAAAAGCGCTTCATCGCACCTCCTTCTCTCGTCTCTGACCCTGTCACAGCACGGACAACACATCCTCTGCTCTGATTGGTCACTTATGGTTGTGAAGCGTTACGCTCAGGTTACGCTACAACTTTGTGACAACTTTACGCAGCGGGACTAGTCCCACATGCGGAGTGGAAAACTGTGCATTGCATTAAAAAACGATGAGCCTATACTCACAAATACGATGATAAATCCTCTGGATCTCCGCCTCGTCTTTCTCCAGCAGTGTACAGGAGGGGAGGGGCTGACTCTCGCTCCCCGCATCAGAATAAACCACTATAAACTGAAAACGTTTGCGATGCAAATCAAACTAGAGTCCGTGTGCACTTAGGCGCCTCACGTGTGTCAGTCAGATCATGTAAAATAAGCGTTTTTCTCTCTCATTCTCAGTGATGTCTTCGCTCCATTGATCTGGTCTCGTCACATTCAGCGGGAGCGCGCTCACAGCCCAGATTAATCTTCAAGCTTGAATTAGCGTTGCTCAGACCCAGGCTTAGATCTTTCATGGAACCACTTGAGGCTTAAGTTGGAGATGAAGCTAGTTTCAGCTCAGGATTTTAGGATAAGCCTAGACTTGTTAAGCCACTTTCATGGAATACCCCCATAGAGTAGAAACAAATCTACAAAGGTACAGCAAGATACTGTCACCACATTTCATAACCACCTCACTTGCACCAGGACTTCATGTCTGTCCAGACACAGTAAGATCATGTAGACACTCACAATTGTATAAAAATACGAATTTGGTCTCGATAATATCATCCACTATATGTGTAACCTAAGTGGGTACACGTATAGTGGTATATCTTGCTTTACCTTATGACTTTAAGTCAAAGTGCCTCGGATCTTCATCTCTTTTTCCTTCAGAGCACCTGCTAGTCTCACTTTTGGGCTGTTGATGCCTTCACTACTTGTATGAATTGTATTTATGTTGAATAGTTTACTAAAAAACACAAAATGCAAACTACTAGAATTCAAATTATTAGCTTATTACTAATTATTAGTAGTAATCATTGGCAGTTAATGTTCATATTTCATCTCATACGTCGGTCTGTAGTATTTGTATTAGATTAAAACTTGGCAGAAATCTCAAAACTGTAATTATGCACAAGACACTAGTTTTTAAACATGAATATCTTTAATTACAAATGAAGAAAAATGATTTCATCCAGGTCCCCCTTCAACAGTTGGATTTGTCTTGGTGTTGTCCATTTTCTTCCTGGTGTGTGGCTGGACAGTGTCAGGAACAAATGAGGAAGCAAAACTATGTACAGAGCAGGGTCAAATCCTGTCAAAGGAAACAAAAGCAAGAGTTCATATCTCATTCACAAGTGACGGCTTTGAAATACATAGTCTCATGAATCTTGTAGTGGTTATGTGCAGATCTGAAGGTCAGCTTAACTTGTGTATAAATGTGTGAATGAGCGCGTGTTTTTCTTGATGTAAAAGGTAAAAAAGACCTAGATACCAATTGTGCATGATATGTTTCTAGGTTTTAAGACTGCAACTATTACGCTATCATAAGAACTTAAATTTTTTTTTATTCCACACTGATACTTTTTTTTTTAGTTTAAAAAGGTGGCTAAAATTCTTCCATTATTCTATATTAGATGTATTTATATTATATTCTTATATATGTCTATCTCATATAATAAATGTTGGAATGTTTGAGACCAAAAACTACAAAACAAACATTGAATAGGCCCTTACCCGTGGTGGGCAACAACAACAGCCAGACTATAACATGTTTTAAAACATAATTTATGAGGGGGCGTTTTTAAGCAACTGAAATGTAAGCTAAAAAAAAAGTGCCGAAATATCACCTTAGCTCAGGGGTCTTCAACTTATAGCTCTTCACAACCTTGCAAGTAGGTCTCAAGAGGTTTAGGAAGTTTACATTTTACACTGAATAATTCAAATTTTAGTCAGACCATGCCAATTACATTTGTTAATGTACACTTAAGCTGCATAACTCTGTGTACTAATAAACCAATTCTATTTTACTAGCACCAAATTATTAACCGTTAGGGCTTGCAATTGCTGTCAAATTGACTCAATTTAGTATGACTCTCCAGGTTGGGATTTCTGCTTTAGCGTTTAAGCTATTTACAAGTTTGAAACAACTTTTTTCATATTTATCAGCTCCCTTTGTAGCACATTTAACTCAAAATTGAGATTTTGCATATTACATTTCAAAACAACATAACTAAATTAAGTTTCAATTGTCCATCTCTTCCACCATAAACTCAGACTGTTTCACTCTCATTTCTTAGATGATCCTCCTGTGCAAAGAGCAACACTTAAGTCAACTGGTTCAGAGTGGTGTAAATGAGAGGCTGTGCTCACATGCTGTTACTGGCTTGGGCTTGTTGACTTTGACGTTAGCTTCTGCGGCCTTCACTGCCTCCACTTTGAACTGCGGCTTGAGCGCAGCCCGCACCGCATTAGCGCAGATGTGCGAGAAGCGGATGTAGCTGCAAAAGACACACATCATTTATGTTCAACTTTAACAGACGTCTGAATTTATTTAGCAGTATTTATTATCTTTCACGTGGAGCTATAGTTCAATTCATTTCAACGTGATCCTCCTGTCAAAGCAGTGTGACACAAGCTAGCACATGTAGCATAGCATCAAAATCTGACTATATCTGGGTCAAAATGAAACCACAAACGTTTGAGGATTGTCCATCTGTCATTGCAACAATATTCAGACAAAAACGCAAAATCAATTTTACATCAAAGTCGTAAAATCTCACCTTAAACCAGCTTGTCTCCAGTACGCGACCATTTTGCTTGTGCTGCGGCTCAAGGACGGTCGAACGCGTGCGTAATGACGTCAAACGTACGTGAGGATACTGACCAATAAAACGCTGGAGAGAATTGATTGACGGCTTAAAGAGACCCGCCTCAAAGGAAAAAACGAAAAAAAAAAAAAAAAAAAAATTAAGAAAGACAGACATTTTTGTTATAATGCATATTTATTTCTCTTTGTTGTTAATATTTTTATATTATGAAAAACTGTATTGAGTAACTTCCAGTCACTCCTTCTCAACTAAATGCGTAAATATAATAAATAAACAAATAAATAAATATTTGTCAGTTAAATAATCATGGGTTTAAAAATTCACAATCATAATTGCATTTAAATCAAATACGCTTTTATTTACTTGATTTCATATCACATTATATTGCTCAAAGCACATTTCTATTATGTGTTCACAGTGAAACTAATCATTCCTATTTATTCACTTAATTATTTTGATTAGCCATGGTTTAATGTCTTTGCGTTTTGCTTTGACAAAATAAACGTAAAACATACGCGACTTTTCGCTTTATTTCTATTTTATTATTACTATTATTATTATTATTATTTTATGATAGATGAGTTTGTGAAGATCTATTCTGTTAAGATCAAATATATGCAAAAACATTTTCCATAAACATTTATTATTAAAATGCTTTACTGCATTCTCTCACACAAAAAGAAATGCTGTTGGTTATTATTATTACATAACATCTTAATAAGCTGTAGTAAACGCCAAGGCCGCTAGTCTGCGCTTGGTTCCAGGGCTTCTCTGTTAAAGCTGTCTCCTCCGGTCTCTCCGCCTCCTTCTCACTTCGGTCACGCTGTCATTCGGCACCGGCTCCCTGCCCTGACACAAAACCCCGTCAAAATGAAGATCTGGGCGTCAGAGCACATATTCAAGTAAGTCTTTCATTTTATGTATCAATGTCCTTTGGGTGCTTTTGTGCTAAACGACCGCAAACACACAAGAACGTAAAAGAAACTCTCATTACGTCCCAGTCTGTCCGTTAGCATTTTAGCATTAGCACAATGATACATAACTTGGCGCTCGGACGTTGTAAAAGTTACTAAACCTTCTACATTTACAATCCTGCAAGCACGACATTTAGTTTGAACTTCTCACATTTTTGTACAAGTATGCTGAGTAAATTACGGTCGCTCGCTACTTATTTTACTAACTTGTTTTAAGTTGTTTTACTAGTTAGCTTAGCTGTCATTAGCCTGGGGTCACAAGGGGCAAGACCTAAGGACATGAACAGCATTTTAATTATTACAACTACTAAATTAAAATCCAATTTGTTTATATTTTTTCAGATAAATTCCCGTGTTTTGTTGTCTGGCTAGACCTTGTACTGACTCTGATTCTTGGTTACATAAGATCATCAGATTGGAAGCAGCATGGATGCGATTAAAACTACACCGCTTCGCTTGTTGTTGACGTTGTTTTGATCCAGATTAACGTAAATCCGCAGGATTCTAGTAAATTTCAGATTGTACTAGATCTCTCTTTTGTATTTGGGAAGTTTCTAGAATCTCCGTTATGATGATGCTGTGGTGGAGGGAGGGGGCGTTTCTCCAGCTGTCACCCCGAGAAAGGAGCACTGCTTTGGGCTAACGTAAAATGCTTGATGCCAGACAATTATCCCGCTTGTTTTAACCTTCCTATGCCTTCGTGTACAATTTATGTACTGTTGTTCCTAAAAGATCATTGTTTCTTTGTCTTATCAAATGTAGTTGTGCATGTGGCCAGCAGGGGCAGATTCGTTACTTCAGTATTTGGTGTAAATTCGAGAATGTTTGCATAACTACTGCTGGCCCTTTAAAATAATCTGTTATCACATCACTTTGGTACGCGGGCTGCTTCTTGATAGCATCTAAAGTTTGAATATTTGTTATTTTAGAGATCTGTCTATCTGTTGTTCTGGTATAGCTTAAGCTACGGTCACAATGACCCGTACGACCGGCTACGACCTCTCTGCGAACGATTTTTTTCTCATTTCTTACGTCATTCTTGAGGCGTTGTTACGAAAAAACAGCGCTCGCAGCTCGTTCGTAAGTTCGTAGACAGGTCGATGGTCTTGTTAAAGATTTTCTACGAACAGTCTACGAACGCAGAGACTAAAGCCTGTGTAATATGCCTGAGCGGGAGAGTGAAAGTGGAGAGAGACGCGCTCTGGAGACTGCGCATCTCTTGAGGCGCAGTTTAGCCTGTATGAGGGATCTGTATGAAAGCCCACGGGCCTGGAGCACGCGACGGAAACGCAGCTAGCTTTAAACACGGAAAGGAACGGACAAGGAGCGCACGGAGGGGACCGGACAAGGAGCACACGGAGGGAACCGGACAAGGAGCGCACGGAGGGGACCGGACAAGGCGCACGGAGACAGGACGGAGCGCGCAGGGGGCCCGGACTCAGAGCGCGGGGACCAGACCCGGAGCGTGAAGGGATGAGATCGCTTGAAACACGGCCGGACCGGACCAGGAGCGCACGGAGAGGAACGGACCCGGAGCGTGAAGGGATGAGATCGCTTGAAACACGGCCGGACCGGACCAGGAGCCCACGGAGAGGAACGGACCCGGAGCGTGCAGGAATATCGCTTGAAACACGGCCAGACCGGACCAGGAGCGCTGGGGAAAACGCAAATCGCCTGGAGATGGACACAACCACGGGGAGAACAGCTGTAACAGACGTAGACATTTGGACAACTTCTGCTCGCTGATGGTTTGGGAAGTGCGTCAGACTTTTTTATATGAACACAATGATGTCAGTGGATTAGTCTTCAGCATCTGTCTTCGCTTTGGAAGTTTTAGGCGTCTCCTCTGCAATACTCAGGTAAGAAACAAAGCGGTTTTGATGTTTTTACGGAGGTTTGACTTTGTGAGTTTGTTGTGTTTCGGGTGAGAGAGACAAATGATCAGAACAGATTTCAGACAAAGCCTACACAGAATACATGGCTATTCATAAGCATATTTGTGTTTTGCTGGTGTGCAATTAGGTTATTGCTATTCCGGTACGGTTTACGAAAGGTTTAATAGCTAAAAACGCCTTGATAAAGGCTTGAGTTGGACGCAGGGACATCGCGCAGCTCCCGTGCGATACACAATATATGTAGGATTACCGCAAAGACGCATTAACAAGCTTTAGGGCACACGCAAGGATGCCGTACGGCTTCATTTCCCCAAGAATGTCGTAAGTTGTTGGTGAGAGCAGAAAGTCTGCCGTAAGAAGACTGTAGGAAAACAGTTTCCACTCCACGAGCCACGTACGAACTCAGATTTCGTACGACCTGTAAGATTCGTACGACCATTTTATTCGTACGGGTCATTGTGACCGTAGCTTTAGTTTTATCAATTTGAACTCTAATTTAGGCCTGGCTGGCATAGTTCATTTTTGCAGTAAATGTGTCCCTCATTGCCTAAATAAATAACAAAAAACTGGAGTTAAAGATGATTTTAAGTTACTCCCATATATTTGTGATACTACAGCAAGTAAAAACACATTCTTAATACTTAATTTATTTGTTTTTAGATTATGGGGGAAATTTAAGACTATAGAGGATATTATAAATTTTGATAAAGGATATTTATGAATGGGAAACACTGGACTATTCCTCCCTAGTTATTTAATTACACTGCAATACTGTAATGATGGTTATTTATCTTCATCCATAAAAACCCTGGGTACAATCACAAATAGACAATAACCAGTATTAATGTATAACATGGTATTTTAATACCACCGTATCAGTATTTTGATGATGACCTTTTGACAATATTCGAAGAGCTAATGCATTGCACTTGGTCTGTGAAAAAACAGCACTTGTAACAGCCTTGAGTTTAGTAGTCTCCCACAAGTAATGTAAACAACCATGAACTCTGTTTCAGTCTATGTTTCTATTCTAGTTTTTACATCTAATCAATTGTTTTGTGTGTGTCCAAATACTGTATCTGCACTGCAAAGTAGTAGAACATAACCAAAGAGCACTATTATCTTGATTATAAAATACAGAAAGCAACAAGAAAGGTTTACTTGTCTCAGTAGTAAAATAAAGATAAAGCTAGAGCTGCTTGATTATGATGAAAGTAATAATCACAAACTAAAATCACAATTTTTCAAAAGATTCTTTGTTTAAAGATTTAACAGAACATTAGTGTCCCATAAATACAGAGAGTGAAGAGATAAAGTAAAATAGGTGACATATTTCAGTGAAATGGACTGTTGTAAATGTATTCTACTATTGTTAAGAAAGTTATTGGTACCTACTTTTTCAACTAAATGAATTATTTATATAAAAAATACAAATAGTGATGCTTCTATCCGATATACTGGGATTAGATATTGGTGAGGGTCCATACATTTTTGAAGTCTTTGGTAACAATCCAATGATATCAGCCTAGCTGTAATCCTAGTTGTATCTTTAATTAGATGTAAAAATTCTTTTTACCGGCTGATGTTGTCCCAGAACATCTTGTGTTTGAGATTTTATTCACGTAATTTTGTTCAGTTGTTACTTGCAGATTGAAGAGCAGGTATATAACATTATATGACCTGTTTTCTAATGAGTTAGCTGAGTGCTGAGAGTAAAAAAAAGCTATTTTGGCAGATACTGTATCTAAAACAAAAGTATCAAAATCTGTAATGTATGTGAACTTATAAACAAACATAAGTTAAGGTTTATTTTTGATTATTTGGTTACACAATTTATGTGAATAATTACACCAATAATCATGTATCAAAATAAAATGTGAAATTTGATTAATTGCACAGCCATAATTAAAACTGCACTTTGTAGTTTTTCTGATAGTGTTTTTATTTTATTAAGATGATATTTCTCTGACTGGCCAAAATATATAAACTAAGTCTAATTACATTTTATTTTATTTTTTTTTTTTGCTTGCTAAATATAAGCCTGTAGCTGTTTTCATTTTATCTAAGTTGAGATGACCTTTGTTGCCAGGCAGTACAAAATACCTTTAAGACAACCCATTAACTTTGAGCCTGCCTTTCTCAACAGTCATCCATGGGAGACGGTGACCAAAGCAGCTATGCAGAAATACCCTAACCCCATGAACCCGAGCGTGTTTGGAGTGGACGTCCTGGACAGAAGCGTGGACACAGACGGACGCCTCCACAGCACCAGGCTCCTGAGCACAGAGTGGGGACTGCCCGCCATGGCCAAGTCGGTCAGTCAAACAACAACACACACACATGTACACAAACAACATAACGTAACTGCCTGAGTGGAGACTATTTACGAGTCACTGCTGAGACTGTTATCATTTGTGTCCTGTGTAGAGAACAGTATGTCTTGTTTTGACTGGATCTTAAAGAAGTAGGGCTAAGGATGAGGCAATAATCAGTTTATAAAATGGGCTTCTGATAATAATATATAGATGTATGCCCCAAACAAAGCAACTAGAATGAAATAGTGTCCGGTCTTAGCTAAGTTCATACATGCTTGAATTTAGTTGTCTAAATGTTGTTTTGAATGTATTTATTGTCTTAAGATATTTTTTTGACAATGGAGCAAGCATAAATTCTGAAGTTTTGTTTAAAATAGCAGAAGGAATTGCATTTGTTCACTTGAAATTAGGAAAGAAATGCAATTTCACGTCAAGTAATAGCCAAACTTGCTTGTTTTATTGGCCACAATTAACGAAAAAATGTCAAATTATACTTAAAACAAGATGCTTATGACAAGACTAGCTTATTTCAGTACTTTCCCCTTCAGTAAAAAGTAATAACAGCATGCCAAGGCTTTTGATAAACTTATAGGAAGGCCACAATTTTACAATTTTGCCTCACTAATGTATAGTAGATCTGAACAAAGGAGCAAAACATCGATTGCAAAGTCTTTTTTTTTTTTTTCTTTAATGCACTAAGTTCTAAAACACACTCTGCTAAGTTAAAATTTTTGTAGAGCTGTCACGAACTATTATTTTATTTGGTTAATTTGTCAAGTAGTCATTATAGGAAAAGATATATTTTTTATTATAAGAACTGCTTTACTAGGCATTAAAACTCTAACAACAATTATAAATCTTCAATATAGGGGTATATTTTTCCCACATAATTTGACCCAAGTTGCTTTGCTAACCCAAGAAACGAAGGGAAAACACTGATTACTAAAGAGAATATTGATGAAAATGGCTTTCGACATTTTCACATTTACATTTTTTTTTTTTCAATTCATTTTCACATTCAGTAATACCATGTATGTAGGGGTACATGGTAGCAAAGTGGCCGGACCATCTCAGCATCTCTCTGGGTGGAGTTTGCATGTTCTCCTCGTCCACTGTCCAGGGTGTTACCCCGTCTAAGGCCCAAAGTCACTGGGATAGGCTCCAGTCATCCGCGACACCTAATGGAAACAAGCGGTAGAAAATGAATGAATACCATGTACAATGACAATTACAAAAATACAACAAATAATTGTTTATCAATGTTGACAATGTTGTTGATACACAAACTTGTAGTGCAGATAATAAAATGTGTATAATCAAAATGAACACACATTTGTCCCTACTTCATACAAGCCTAAGAAAAACCCTGCAATTGAATACCTTTCCAGTTCTTTAGCCTAAAACTTACATGTGTTTATACAGAGATTAGTGTGATACAGGTGATTTAAACTGAAGTGTAAAAATCACTTATTGCCTCTACTCATAAAGAATAAAATTATAGATCAAATTATTGCTTCTTAATGTAGATTGCAAAGCGTCTATAGTAAATCTGTTTTTGTATGTTTTACCACCAGTTTATTGTCAGGTTGTTTTTAGACTATGGGGGACCTATATTAAAGGGAAATACTGTATTTTTTTTTCTCCAGATAATTGGTGTAACTCGAACCTGCACGTACGTCCAAGAGCACTCAGTAGTGGACCCCAAACAGAAGACTTTTGAACTCCAGTCCACAAATGTAAGTAGTGAATGTTTTTTTGTGGTGTAATATCTGACTCAAATATGTTTATTATTGGCCTTTTCTTTTCTTCAGATCTCCTTCACAAATCTAGTATCAGTCGATGAGAAGTTGACGTACAAACCACATCCACAAGACCCTCAAAAGTAAGTGAAGAACTCATTTGTCTTAAAGGAGACCTATTGTGATTTTCTCTATATTTACGAATAAAACTATGGTATACGTAGATCAAGAATTCACATTTTGTTCATTGCAAAACACAAAAATGATGTAAAACACTTAGAAATGGAAGCAGGTCCACTTACTTCCTGTTCAGAACTGCAGAACTGATAAGTCCCGCCTCTCCAATATTAAGTTGAACTTTAAGAAGCCACAGATTTAAAAAATAAAATTTGTTGTCGTTGGAACGTGTCTTCATGGCAATTTTGAAAACTACATGTTTTCATGTACATGTTTTACTCGGAATCCAAAGTTTTGAGTAATCGCTAGTCAATACAGACAAGTGGGTGGGGATAGGTGATGGGTGAAGACAGGGATTTTCTGAGCACTGGAACATCAGCTGCAGGACAATACAAGATTACTCAAACATGAATGAAACAATCCAAATAATAAATAAAAGTAATGATGTGAAAACACTATTGTAACATGGTTAAAAACCCTGAAAAGTAGGTTCCCTAAAATGTGTTAAGATTAGCTACACAACCAAACTCTTTTCATCCATCTAGTTTTAATGAATGTTTTGAATCACTCATCCTTTTTGTCAAGAGTCTTCCTGTATAGCATGTATAAAATATAACTGTCATTTTATAAAGCAGTCAATTCTACTTACATTTTCTCCTTATGGTCATTTTAGTTCTTATTTTATAGATCTACATATAGGTCGACAGATGAATAGATAGATACATAGATACATTTTTTTTTTAATTAAAATTACTTTCTCAGATCTTAATCATACTACATTAAAGACAGATAAAATGTTCCATGATTAATAATAAACTTCATAACATGTAAAAACAAATCTCAACACATTTGAATTTATTAATATTAGTATTTTAAGTAACTCATTTTCCTTTTTTTTTAACTAAAATTGAATACACTGAATTTAAAATGATATTGTAACTAAATGAAATTGAAATTCACTTGTTTTGTATGTTTAGAGATGTAATACCTGTATATAGATCTTAATAAGGTAATGAAAACAAATATTTGATTGAAACTTATTTATGAATGAATAAGTTGTACAAAGTTATGGAGATGTTGAGAATTGTTTTGGAGAAGTCAAGGAACAGTCAAGAAAAAGTTAAATTAAAGTCTATACGAACCTGAATAAATCCAAGTCAACCTAGAGCCACTTTCTGTTTGTAAAAATCAACAGAATTCACTACTGAACTTTGGTCGCTAATGTCTGTTCAGAGGACACACAAGACATAGCTGTTAAACATGACTGTAATGTGAGGTATTGATTGCTGTGTTGACCTCTGACCTGTTGTCCGTGTCCAGGACGGTGCTGACGCAGGAGGCTCTGATCAGTGTGAAAGGCGTCAGTCTGAGCAGCTACCTCGAGGGGCTCATGGCCAAGACCATCTCCACCAACGCGGGGAAGGTACGCCAGCATATTATTTTTAACTTTCTCCACATGGAACATTTTTACAGCTGTAGTGTCACGTACAGGACATTTACAGGTTGTGTTACGCACTCACAGTCCTCACGCGTCACATTCAAGCAATATATTACAAGTAAGAGTATGTTTAAAGGTGTGCTGTGTAGAAATAGAAAGTTAAAGCCATACTTAGGGTTATTTTGAATTGTGTGTTATGTCATAATGTGAAAATGATAAATAAAGAGACATCTTTTTTATAGAAACAAACTGGAGAGGACTCCTCCGGGACAAATATGAGTTTATTTTGTAGCCTTACAACTCTGCTCAAAGTAAACTGTCTGACCAAACACAGCTAGCAGAAATTATATAGATAATTCATTCTCTCAAATGCTGAAATTCCAGTTCTCTGAGCTTTAAAATAGTACATGACTTTTTACTAAATGAAAAATGTGTTTTTGAGGTTTTAAATACTACAAACTAGGGGTTGCACGATTACTGAATTTTAGTGTTCGACTAGTCGAGAGCGTTAGTTGCGTTGACTAGTCGATGACGTCATTATCAAAAACAAAGATCCAAAGACGCGATAATTTTGCTTGAGCGATTGTTAGAAACAGTTTACTATTACTGGCCATATTATCAGAAAACATTAGACTTACATAATGCCCTGTAATAAAGCTGAACATAGGCTCTTTGAGGGCAGAGGCTCTCGCTCTGACAGCGGCTTGAATACAGCTGAATTAAATCTGTCCACACTCAAACACAGAGCTGTGGAGCGGTTGGTCAGTGCGTTTTAAACGATGAAGGAAACACAAATCCACCTGAAGCCCTGGTTCCACACACATGCTCTGCTCGCAGACCAGTCTATCCCTCTGGTCTCCTTCTCCCACAAACCACACTGTAAAAGTTTCTAAGACCAAAGAGCGTTTGGAGACGGCTGGCTAAAGCACGTCGTATCGAATGGTCCGAGCAGTTTGAGCATACAACGCGCTTCAGTGTCTGTCTTGGCTACAGACAAAGCGTTTTGGGACAGACAGTCCGTGCGCTATTGGAGCCGAGACAGGTTGTGCTCCGTAGTAGAGGCGGACTCTGCCCGTGCGCTTTGCAAGGCAGGGGTAGCCTTCAGCGCTCTCCGGACTGAAACAGTGTGCCGAGATGTTGTAGAACATGACAGGAAAATGTTACTGTTGTAGAGAGACACAAGTTTAAAAGTTTTTTTTAAAGCCAACCTCTGATTTAATTATTCTTTGACTACCTCTCGAAGTAGTCATGCATGACTTTTCGAAAGGTCAGTCTTTCTAGTCTTTCTTGTCTTTGTGTGATCCCTACTACAAACAAAATACAGAAAGTCAACATTTTCTAAAGTCCTCATGTGAGCTTTTTAAAGACCATCTTTTTGCACCTAAAAGTGAACCAATGATTACTCTATTTAACGGTGAAATTAATTCTGCCCATTTATTATCTCCCAAGTGTTTTAATTGAACACCACAAGTTTTGATGAGAGCGAAACTATTCTGGTGCTCCATAGTCCTGTTTCTATGAGCACGGTTTACAAAGCAACTGGTTCTGCTTTGTTTGAGTGTAAAGTAGCTGCAGACGCCCTGTGTTTACAGTGGACTCAGGAGGAGGCCATCTCACAGCCCACTGCAGTCTCCTCTTTAAGCTCGACTGAACAAGAGAAAACACAGACTCAGATGAAAACATGAAATGATGTTTCTCATCAAACCACCGCATCCAGTGATGAAAATCGTATTTGTTGCTCTGATAGCCTTAACAAAGCAAAGCAAAGCTAGCGCGTATTAGTATTAGTGTTTGTCAAGGCAAAACACTGTAAAAAAAACTTTTTTTCAAAATAAAAACACCAGTATCATGAGGACCAGGGCCTGTGAGGTGCCCTACAGAAAAACTGCCTTTGGACTGGCTGTCATTGTGCAGGCCAGTAAGATCTGGAACAGTATTCCTCCTCAAATAAGAGAGTGCTCCAAATGAACGGTTTTTAAAATGCAACTTAAATCATTAAGTCATTTCCTTTTATTTCCTTTTTAAAGTGTTTAAATGTTGTTCTTATGTCTATTTGTATCTGTTTTACTTGTTCTTGCACTTGTCTAGGGTAAATTAGCTTTGTAGTTATAATCCGGCACATTTACATTTTGTTCACAACAAATGTTCATTAATGTGCGCTGTCCCTATCAAATAAATAATTACACTTAACAAAATGTGTCCAACAGAATCCAACCTCAATGCATTAAATAAAACCTGGTTCAAATGCAGCATAGTCACACAGGTTTTGCAGAAAAGTTGAAATGCTAAAAAGTGATGATGAACAGAAATAGTTTCAGCCTGACGTCGAGTCACAGACACAGATATGGAAGTATTGCACATCTTTTCGTGAATCACTGTGAAGAATTCGAGTAGATTTAGAAAACATAGGGTCATGTAGCTGCTTACGAGGGTGATAGCAGACCCTCGTAAGCCTGGACCTGCAGTAGAAACACTCACCATAAACAAACCGCTCCAAAGTGAACCGGTTTGAGAGATACAGGCTAATGGAAACATGGCTTATGATAATCTACAAAATCCATCTAACATCAGGAGCAAAGCCATTTAGAATGTTGGACACCAGGGACAGAGAGTCTGAAATGTTCAAGTGAAGTCAGTGAAGTATACCCGTAGTTTGAGTCCAGAGGATGCTGAGGAAAGGCTCAGACGTCTGTTGAAAACACTCTGACTGATGCATCTTCCCTCCTGCTCAGGGCCGCGAGGCGATGGAGTGGGTCATCCGAAGACTGAACAGCGAGATCGAAGAGTTGACGGCGACGGCTCGAGGAACTATGCGAGCTCCCATGGCCGCCGCGGTGACAGACAAATGATACTGACTCCCCCCTTAGCCCCTCCCTCTTTTCATGAACCAACAGACTCTGGAACGCACAAACACGAAGCTCTTCTTCTACGACACGACCCACCATCCCTCCATCTTTGTATCGACGAGCCAGTGACGGGTAAAAGAACTCGGTACTTGGAGGCTCGGGAACTTTGCCAAGCTTTTCTGAAATTCACTCAGTGCCTAAACGTGATCGAATCTTCTCACACGGCGATGCTTTTTCTCCTCTGTGTTGTCGCGTTTGTCATTTCTGTCGCTACAGAATGGGATTGCTGAACTTAGAATCAGTATTTTCCTCATTGGATTGCAAAATGGAAGACTTTGAGCTAGATTATTTTGTTTAAAGGTCCCATATTAAGTAAACTGACTTAGCCAACTCATTTTAGAATTATGTTACTTCATGACAAACATCCTCACAGTTCTCTCCAAAGCTGAAACTGCTTTGACGGCTAAAATCCAGAAATGAGTTTTTTCACAGCTGTTAGAGGCAAAGTGTGTCTTTAAGCTAATGCTATAACACCAACAACAGACAAACTTTATGGATTTTAGCGAGCAAACTGTGCATAATTAAATGTTTAGAGGACATAACGTACTCATTTTCAATTATTTGTGTGTACAAGTCCAGCCAAAACACCTCAAATTCAAAGTAAATCCATAAACTTTTAATCAGAAATGTCTGATTTACCAAATTGTCATCTCTTTCTACATTCAAACACAAGAAGCATCCCTTTACGACTGAATTTGTATATTTTCATTTTTGTATTTGGAACTGTAGAATCTAGCATTAGGACTACATTTTCTTACAAAAAATTATAAATACTGATGGTAATTTTAGACAAAATCTAATAAGCACTGGATATTTTTCCATTTAATCTCACTGTTTTATCTGCTGATCTAGTATTTTGTAATAGCTGTGAACTAATTTTCCACATTAAGCATCTTCATAGGTGTTTAAGCCTATAACCTTTTAGTATTGTCAACTTTTATTAAGCACATGAAGGATTTAGACCTAAAATTTGACTAGTTTAACGACTGGGGACCATATCTCTTAAAAAAAAGAACAGACTAATTAAGTTTTTAAATCTACTTTTCAGTCTTGACGCAGGCGCTGGTCAGTCTGCCTTTATCAAACTTTGCATTTTCTTTCTTCTCACGTGAAATACGTAGATTGTGCATACTTGAATGTCTAAACTTATTTGCAGAAGGCTGTGAAGAAACCAGCTGTTGTACTGGAAGTCATGTTTGTCAGGTACACGGTGTGAGTTTATGGACTGAAATATGGATAACAGTTTTATTTATGGTTACTATTAATTGAAATACTTGACTTTGCAACCAGATTTCAGTGTTTGTTAATGTTGAAGCGCAACTGACTTTCTTTTGTGGATTTAAAAAAAGATCATTCAAACGTAGCTGGAGTTGCTTTTTAGGCGTGATCTGTTTAGTACGCCATCTTCTGTCTAAGCCTCAGAAAACGCACAGTTTCAAGTTTCCTAGTTTTACTGTAAAAGAACTTTGAGCTTTGGAGACACGAGCAATGGCTTGAACAAATCAGCGAGAAATGCTGTTAAACTTTCATTGAAGTAGATTACTGTAGATATTTTAGCAACATTATCTTAGTCATTACAAGAAGCTGTGTCTGACACAAACTCCTTAATGTGCCTTATCTATTTGGGTCATTCTGTGAAAGTGGGACTATAAAGTGTGACACCCAGGCTGAAAATTCAAACTGCAGCAATTGTATTTTTAGGTTAATTTCCATCTTTGAGAAGTGTACCGACAGGATCATTAGTGGCAAACTGCCGTAAATCGTGCCGATTAAGATGACGTAAAAACCACAGTCGCCGTGCTGGATTGAAATGAAACTCACTATGTAACAGCGTATTTTTAAGACATGAAAATAATAAGGTATGTTTGTCATAGATATTTTTATCTCCGAATGTTGATTTTTGAGATATTCTCTCTGAATACACACATTAGTGGCGTTTATCTGCTGCAAGGTTCCTGAGCGTTGAAAAGTCTTCACTTGCTGATAAAACTGATCAGGTCCGTGTGTAACTTATATGGACACCAACAGTTACATGCGGATACCCAGGAATTCAGCTTCATTTTCACAAAACTCAATACAAAAAGTAGAAAAAACAAAATGCAAACATATTTTCCAACATTATTCTTCATTTTTTTGTGTTTCAATGCAGTATTTTATCGAGTTTACATGAGGAAATTACATCATGTTTATTGCTGGATAAGAATGTCACACTTTTTTTTTTAAACAGGTTGTAAAAAAAAAAGTTCCATCTTATCTCGGGCTGCAATTTTTTTAAATCTTTTAGAGGCACATTAGTAGTATATATTACATAAAAAATTTTAACAAAATTATTACTATTTACTTAATGAAAACCTGTCAAAAAACCAATGGGCAAAACGTTCCCACTTTCCGAGAATGACCCATTTGTTTTGATTGCAGTATTTGTTTCTTGACACAAACATCCGTCGCTGCTATTACCTTCGCATAATTCACAATAAGTTGTGTTCATGTGACACTACAACTAAATCTAAACTTTCAAAAACAATCAGTTAAAAGATTAATCCTACTACTGTACTTTCTCAAATTTGGTTGACAATTTGTGGGTTGTTAAAGGAGACATGCCAGCACGTTTTTTTCCCTTGTATTCAGTAGGGCTGTTAATTTTATCGCGACAGCCCTAGTATTTAGTAATAAACTGTGACGTACGTAGATCAGTTACAATTTGTCGATTGTAAAACTTGATCTACAACATCTCAGAAATATAAACGGGTCCATTGATTTCCTGTATAAACGGCATAAGCTCCGTGACCATTTTGAATCTGAATTAAATACTATACTGTGTTGAATACTTTTCGAAATCAGCGATTTATAAATAATTTCAGGTAAATACATACAAACTAATGATGAGAGAAGCCTGTAATTGCGGTTACAAACTCAGAAAAGTGGATTTTACAAAGGCCTACTGTATCATGTTCCCTTTTATGTCAAATTTTAAATCACAAAAGCATACTCGTAGGAATTAATACACCCACAAAATACTGTGCTTTTTCCCAGACACAAATGTTACACTTTCTGATGTTACACAAAGCAGTTTAACCATATTTGATGTTCTTACCTTGAACTATTTTTGACTTAATTCACAAATCCGCTTTTTAGGCTGTCTGTGTCTTCAAATCATCTGCTCTGTTCCACCTTATGATGTCATTAAGTGGTAGTTTTGCCTTTTTAAGCCTCACATAAATGACTACAGTATACAAGCTTGAAATATCCGACACTAGTTTGTTTGACCTTTTATTTAGCATGGAAGATGAGCAGTTTAAATGAGGCTAAAACAATATCTGTAGTTTAACAAAACCAAGTGACAGTGTGTGAAGTTTATAAAGAATATGTAGCACTTCCTGTCATACCCCTAAAGTGTAATTTTAGGCGTTTTTAGTAGTAATTTTAGTGTAAACAAGACCTAATCAAAACGCAACTCCAGCTCTGTTCTGGACCAGGAAAGAGAAGACTAACAGACCAAATATGGGCGTACTGTATCATGTGTCATTTTGGAAACTCACTGTACGTCATGTTTTATGGAACCGACCTGTGTCAGTGTTGTTGGCTGTAAATAGGCTCATATTTATATTTTTGGTGCTGTTACATTCCACAAGAGTGAAATGTCTCAAATAAACAGGTTCATTGTTTCATGACTCTGACTTCTTTTTTTTTTTTTAATCTTCCAACGGTCTTTTAATAACAGAACAACTTGTCACTAGAAAAATGAATTCTAGGGAATTAAAACTGGAAACTGTTGACATCCTTTGCTTGTTAAATTAAAATCATCCACATTTAAAGCCAATTTATTTTTTTAAGTTTAGACATTCCCATAAATACTGTCCTAAACACTGAATGAAATGAAAGCCAGAACTAGATTCAAATGTATAGAATTGATTTGGAAAAGTCAGAGAAAATGTGAAGTGAAAAGCTGTATGAACCCTGTTAGTTTGTACGTTTAAAACCCTTCTCATTCCGGCCTGTTTTCCCTCACACGTCTGACAAAAATGGTCTAAATTTAAAGCTGAAACAGTTTTCTGAAAATCAATCTAAATTCCGCCTACATTTCTTTGGTAGATACAGTATAAGGACTGGTAAAGCTGGTGTTGACAGCTGAGGCAGAAATGATACTAGATTTGGCATGTTTTGGGTTTTGACAATTCCTCTGTGAAAGCTGAAAGCAACTGAGGTAAAAATTAGTTTAAGGACCTAAAATTACAAAAAAAAAAATGTAGGCGGAGTCAATACAAAAGTCCTATTAAAATGACTTTTTTTATTATTTGGAGGTTTACAGTAGAAATCTGAGTCTGGATCATCCCAGAGGCTGATTTGACTCTAAATAAAAGGAATACAATGATATTTTTATATTTAACCTTTCCAGGTGCTTCATAGTAGACTTTTTTCAGATACTGAACAAAATGGAATTTTGATGTTACAATCTCACAACTGCTTCTATCTTTCGATTGAAATGTGGCCCATGCATAAACCAGTCTGTTGTTGAGGGGGTGTTTGTCACATGTTATTTGGTTAATTGCAATTACGATTATGATGTAAGTATAATTATATTTTGAGCATATCTGAATATACTAAATTATAAAGTTGACTTTATGTATATCTTATTTAAGCTATTGTTTATGTAATAAAATCTTGTACAGTGGCTTTTATGCGTTGGCCAGTCCAACCACTGACCAATGACACAAAATACTTTTTTTTTTTTGACCTATATTCATTGTAATAAAGTTATGTACAGTGGCACGAGCAGAACTGCAGCAGGAACAGGACTGTCTGGACTGTGGCAGGAGCAGGACTTCTGAAACATAAAACAAACAATGTGATTAATCCAGCAGCACTTACAGATGATTCTTTGTTTATCTCCACTCAAATTCAGAGATTGTAATCTTTCCCATTGTGAAACAAGAGTGATACACATGAACTCTATCATTAGAACAAGATCAACTTCAGGAGAAATAATTCTCACTTGTGTCGTCTAAACAAAAGCTTTTTTGTTTCTTTGGACCTGGGTTCAGGATTAAACTTCCTCTTCATTAGATATACTGTATTTGACATTTTACAGATTGAAACGACAGAAATATTAGTCAAACAAAAACACAAGGCCAAATACTTTCTACACTGTGGAAAATGAGCAATAAAAATGAGTAGTCCTAATCTAAACTTGTTTTATTATGTTCTATTCCCATTTTGGTTGTAGTGAGTGTAGAAGTGAGAAGAGCCTAAAACACTGATGTTAAGACCAGAACTCTCTCTGGTGGATCACTAGTTGTTAAATTGTAGATGTGTGTAGAACACAGGCGAGCAATGGATTTTACGCAAAACAAAACAGTGGCTAAATGAGAGAATTGTGAAAACTTCAGGCACTTTTTAAAATATATTTATTTATTCAGTTAGTTATCAACATTTGCCAAAGCTGTGTTGTTGTAAAATGAGCAGACTAGGAGGTGTTAGTTCCATCTGCTGGATGAACGGTGACATTACCGAAGTTTCTGCTGTTGAAGGCAAACAAGTGAGAACTATCAAAGTGGTCAGTATCTTTATGGGTTTTTGCCATTTTCATTTAAAAACAATAGATAATCAATTTATAAATATTTGTTTTACAATACTAAATAATTTATGAAAGAAAAAAATCATCTGTTAAAAACATGGGCATGGACCTCCAACAATCAAGGGAGGTGATTAAGGCCATAAAACATCTTGGATTTTTCAATGTTTCTCTGAAAGAATACAAACAAAAAGCCTATCATATATCTAGTGTAATCTAAATAAAGTGGTCTAAAGGACATTTAAATCCAACTCACTGAGTTTCTCAGATCTTGAATCAGCCCATCCAACACCTTTCAAGTTTAGTATTTTGTCTCAAGAAGAATGCTTTCCAAAGTTTGTACACACTTTCTCATTCAAAGAGTTTTCTTTATTTTCTTGACTATGAACATTGTAGATTCACACTGAAGGCATCCAAACTATGACTGACCAGAAGGAGAGTGATGAGCCTCCACAGTCACCAGACCTGGACCCATCCAGATGGTTTGGGGTGAAGGCAAAAGGACCAACAAGTGCTAAGCATCTCTGGGAACTCCTTCAAGACTGTATTTGAGGTGACTAACTCTTGAAGCTCTTCAAGAGAATGCCAAAAGTGTGCAAAGCAGTAATCAAAGCAGAAGAACCTAGAATATGACATATTTTCAGTTGTTTCACACTTTTTGGTTCTGTAGCCCATTGTTTCCCAACCAGGGTACGTGGACCCTAGGGGGTACAACCATTTGCCAGGGGTCCGTGGGATGATTGCAAATTTAAAAGAAAGGTAGAATTACAAGTTTTCTTATGCGAAAAATTGTATTTGCATCACAATTTACATGTTAAGAGTAACTGTTTGATATGAAATACATTAAAACAATAAAATGCAATGGTTATAAAGGAAAATATAGGAGTAAAGATAAAATAGACCTAAACAACAGATGACATAGGGGGTACTCCGTGTGTGAGATCATGATTCGGGGGTACTCAAGACAAAAAAGGTTGGGAACCACTGCTGTAGCCTACCATACTTCCACATGTGTTCATTCATAGTCTGGATGCCTTCAGTGTGAATCGTGAATGTTCATAGTCATAAAAAAAAGTCTTTGAATGAGAAGATGTGTCCAAACTTTTGGTTTGTACTGTACATTAAATACCTGAAAACGAATTTATTTCATCAGTTATAGTATTAAATTATTCTACAGCAGTACAAGAGTATTTTCTGTCTCCTGTTGCTTTTTATGGTTAAGAAATTTAAAAATTCTCGGATAAATAAAATAGAAATGCAAAATAAAGTAATTATATGAGGACATTTATTGACCCTTTTGAAGTTTTTTTTTGTCAAGGTCCAATGTGAGTCTTTAAACTTGTCTTCTACTGTTCGAGGCTCACTTCTTCTTGACTTTGTGACTTTAAGTCTTTGGCACAAGTAAGACTGTGGCAGGAGCAGGACAGTAGTAGCATCAGCGTGGACAGAGTGGCCATTTTGTCTTCGATCAGTCTGAAGTCACGTAGTCAGAGGCTAAAAAAAGCATAAACAAAATTAGATTTGACAAGAACAAGAAGGAATAGCAGGAAAGAACAGATGTGAGTTTAGAGTAGCCACATACTTGTGCAAGGTCTGTAGTAAAAGCACAACTGGGCAGGACTGTGGCAGGAGAAGATCTGTAGGGGAGTAGGATTGTGGCAGGAGCAGGTTTGTGACAAGAGTAGTACAGGTGCAAGACTGTGGCAGGTGCAGATCTGTTGCAGGATCAGGACTCTGGCAGGAGTTGAACTGTGGCAGGAGCAGAACTTCTGAAACATACAACAAAGACAATGTGAGCTATTTTTCTGAGACAGTAAAGTTTCCTAATGTGAAACAAGAGTAGAACACATCATTAGTACATGATCGACTGGATGAACAGAAAAAAATCTCACTTGTGTCGTCGAATAAAAGCTGTTGTTTTATATCCTTGGACCTGGGCTCAGGATTAAACTTCTGGCAGGAGCAGGACTGTAACAAGAGCGGGACAGCTTCTTAAACATAAAACAAAGAGACAGTGTGAGAAATCAAGGCAGCACTTATAGATTATTCTTTGTTAAATTCAGAGACTGTAATCTTTCCTATTGTGAAACAAGAGTGGTACACACAAACTCTATTGTTACAAAATGATCAACTGGAATTGGAGAGAAAGATTTCTCACTTGTGTTGTCGAATAAAAGCTGCTGTTTTATTTCCTTGGATCTGGGCTCAGGATTAAACCTCCTCTTCATTACATTTATTAGATATTTTACGGACTGAAACGGCAGAACATTTTAGGTCAAACAAAAATAAAGACATAATACTTTCAAACACTGTAGAAAATGAGCACTAATGCGTAGTCCTAAACTAGACTTGTCTTAATCTGTTTGATTCCACTGATTTAGTTGTGGTGAGTGTAGAAGTGAGAACAGAGCCTAAAACACTGATGTTAAGATCAGAACTCTCTCTGGTGGATCACTAGTTCTTAAATTGTAGATGTGTATAAATTATTTTGGGTTTATATTGGCATTACTTACTTCCACCAGGATTATGAATCTGTTTCTTTTAGGGATCCACACAAGGAGACGCCTAATAAATAACAAAACATTGACAATTTTGATGTTAGTGAAAAGAGTTGGTTGAAAGTGTGTTGTTTGTGTCAGTCTGTGGTCTCACACAGACACACACACGGTGGGACAAAAGGGACATGTCCTACCTGTAACTTTGGACATTAAACTGAGGATGGTGGTTGTACTGTAGAGCCTCCAAAGCGATCGATGTGACTTTAACGGTGCAAAGGTGTTAAAGCAGCTACTATGGATGGAAGAAGAGACTTGTTAAGACAGCATTTATTTAAACATGGGATCAAGTGAAAAATATCTTACCTGGTGTTTTTGTTGATCTTCTCCATTTTGCAAAAAAAAAAAACATTTAAAAGAGTCAAGTCAAATGCATTTATTGTGTAAAGGCACTGGAAAAAGGCTGTGAATAAGTGCTTGAGCTAAGATACATTTTTGAATATATTTTAGCTAGTTAGTTGGTTTGTTATTTGTAGAAAGACTTTTGTTGTTTCCAATTAGAAGTGAGAAAAGGCTTGTCTTTTGTCAAGTACGTATTCACTTCTTTAATAGAACTGGTCATTCTTTCAAGTGCGTGACATAAAATACATGAAAATACGACCTAAACAGAGGCAACCAGGGACTGTCCACCAACTGGAGAGTCGGTGAACCATCTCCTCTCTGCGTTTCATGGACAGTACAGAAAAAGACGACATTTATGGACAGTCTACAAACAGACTGTTTACAGAGTTTTACAACACCAAAAAACTTTACTCAGTCTACAAAGAGACGAAGTGTTTGACATCTAGATGCAATAAAATAAAATAAATAAATAAATATGTACAGTCTACAAACAGACTGTTCACAAAAGGCTCAATAACGGTTTATACAAATTGAAAAAAGCCGACTGAAAGGTAGAGTTATCCATTTGAATCCCTGGAGGTGAATTCTGAGTTGTATCTTCCTTTTAACGTACAATCTAGTTTCCACGTGTTCAGAAGAATCTGTTGTTTCCCTTAAGTGCTTTAACGCGAGCACAGTCTTGTGAGAGCGGCTTGGATCCGGTCAGCGAGGTCTGGAGAAGGGTTGGAGAAGCATTTGGAGCAGTTTAATGCCATTGGAGCAGCTTAAGTTGAAGCTTGAGGGAATGCAACTTGAGGCCTTAAAGATCCATATACGAGCTGATATTTGTCTTGGTTACTTGGCGACTGGTTGAAATGAAAAGCACACTTTGCTTGAGCATTATGGACGCTATAGGATTACTGCAATACTGTCTACTGTGTATTGTGTTAAAGCGAGACTGCTGTATGTGATAACACACTAATAATAGTATTTTCTTAGAGCCAGAGCGCAAACACAACATCCGTCAGAGGGAGGCGCTGTGGTCAGTGTCTGGGGTAAAGGTTTTGGAGGCTGTTCTGGAGTATTTTTGTTAAGCCTACATCTATCTTCTGTGGCAGTGCACTGTTCAGAGACGAACTTACATGACAAATCAATATGATTTAATATAACCGACTGAAGGGAATGAATTTCCCTCCCGAAGGATTAATAAAGTATCAAAAAATACTTTCAGACAACATTTTGACTTGTGCTGTAAAAACAAGTCCAAAGTAAATGTAAGGTGTACTGTGCAGGACTTTCTGTAAAAGTCACGTTTGGCTTAAATGATCAATTCAAACTTAAGAAGGTAAGAGAAATATTTACATTTTGTGTTATCAACATGTGTAGGAGCCAGACCGCTAGGTGTCACTGTGACCTCAGAGGCAACTGTATATAGGTGGGAACCTTTGTTCAAAAAACAGGTTGCCAGACGGACAGGCACACAGTTTGTTGACCGCTTGCGGCTGCACTGTTTTTATGAATTGAATCTGGGTAAATATGAATTTTATTGTTGATTTGAAGCACTGCTTGGACTGATTTTAACACTTTTGTACCAAATAAAGGATGATTTTATTCAACTGTGAATCTGCCTCGGTGAACTTTGTAAATCCACCTTCAAACAGTGAGCTGGCGCGTCAGCTAACATGCCGTCTGGAACTGTAAGTAGCTCAAGCTGGAGCTAGCTGTTACACAAGTCAACAAACTCTGCTTTGGATTATTTTTGCACAAATTAATCGGTGGCTCATTGCAGCGGGGCAGTTTATTGGAAAGGACGCTGAGGAGCAGAGCAGGCCATCAACGCCGGGTCATTGCTACATGCTACATGCTACGTGCTAGGCTCGGCTCTGCGTGTGAGGGAGACCGGGACCAGCAGCTCTTCAGTTGTTCCAGTTTGCTGTCATTCGGGAGAAAGTGGATCGCCTTGACCTCCCGACAACTACGTGACCCTACTAGTCCAGCTCTACAGCTTACCTGCAGGTATTTCTATGGCGCCCAACGAGTTAGGCCTGTAGCGCTACATGTATAGCTGTGTGCACACATTTAAATCCAATGCATTGGTGGTAAACATTTCGGAAAATATAGCGCGCTTTGGAAAAACTTTGTCTGAAATATTAATGGAATCAACGGAAGATAATTTGCCCCTAGGGGCTTGCTCGGATACAGTAAACGCAAGTAGCAAAATCAATACGGTGGACAAAGACATTGCGAGTACACTCGTTGTTAAAGAAAAGCGCGTTATAAAAATGACTCCTAAAGCATTTGCGGAAAAATGCGAAAGACTGCAAAGTGAACGGAAATCAATGCTGAATAAAGCTGCTGTACTGAGAAAAAATATTCAAGAGCTTGTGAGTAATAAGGTTCGTGTTTTAGACATTCAAAATGTGTTTGGTAAATTCACTGATGTGTGTAATGATGCAAAACGTATTCATGAGGTGTTTGTCAATATGTTGCCTGATGATGAACGAGAAAAACACAATGTGTGGTTTAAAGCAAAAATGATGTTTAATGATGATTTCATATCTGAGGTAAAGGGATGGTTAAACAAACCTGAAACATGTGCTGTGTCTGACTTTAATGAGGAAATTGCTCCCGAAGACAGCATATCAAATGCATCGGGTCACTCTTCTACTAGGAGCTCTTATAGTTCTGCATCTGCAAGAATAAGGGCTGAAGCTGACAGAGCTGCATTGCTTGCAGAAGCACGAGTTTTAAAGGAGAGACATGCTTTGGAGGAGCAAGAACAACGAATAAAACAAAGAAAGGAACAACTGGAACTGGAAGCAAAACTAGCAGCATCAGAGGCTAAACTGGCAGTATTTCATGCCTCTGACACCAAAGGCTCCAATGTATCAAATGCAAATGAAACATCTATGGTGAAAAATAAAGGAAAATTAACCACACTCGATCCATGGCCGAAGAATACAAACCAAAAAAGGATTTAAGGCTTCAGACATTTAACTGCCAATTACCATCTACTGAAGCCGTGCCCCTCAGACAATCACATAAATTGTATTCAAAGGACAAATCAAAGCAAAGACAGTTATCTCAAAGTGAGACTGATCATCTTGGGCCTTTGCACTTGTTATCTAATACTCAAACAGAACCTAAGGATGATATTTGTTCAATATTGGTAAAGCAAAATGAAATAACAACAGCCCTCATGCAGCAGCAGCGTTTAATGTCATTGCCTCCTAGAGATATTCCGACATTTGGTGGAGACCCTTTACAGTTCATGTCATTCAAAAGAGCCTTTGAACAAGGAGTGGAGACAAAGGCCAGCAAAGGCGATTGTTTATACTATCTGGAACAATTTACAGTGGGTCAGCCCAAAGAATTGGTACGCAGCTGTCAACACATGGAACCAGAATGTGGCTACGCTAAAGCCAAGCAGCTTCTGCAGGAACATTTTGGCAATGAATACAGTATTGTAACTGCATATATGGAAAGAGCATTGGCTTGGCCTACAGTTAAAACCGAAGATGCTAAAGCTTTGCAGTCATACACTCTTTTCTGCGTGGATGCTGTAACGTCATGATAGAGCTTCAGTACATGTCTGAAATGAATATGCCAAGCAATATGCGAACAATATTATCTAAATTACCCTACAAGCTTCGGGAGCGTTGGAGGTCATGTGCATTTGATCTTTTAGAATCTACACAGCGACGAGCATCCTTCTTGGATTTGGTTGTGTTTTTGGAACGTCATGTGAAGATGTTGTCAGATCCCTTGTTTGGAGATATACAAGAGACACAATCGCAAACATCATCTTTAAGAACCAATAACAGACCAAGGCCCCCAACTGGAAATACTGCAAGAAGCAACACCTTTGCCACTGCCATAGTTCCTGTAGAAAACACAGACACTTCATCTTTAGATGGTACAATAAGATTTATGTGCATTTTATGTTCGCGAGGACATTTGGTGGAGGATTGTCCACGCGTTTTAGCGAAGACCCACAAGGAAAAAATTGAAATATTGCAAGAAAAGGGTCTTTGCTATGGCTGTTTAGGTACAGGCCACATTAGACGACACTGTGAAAATCGCTCTAGTTGTAAGAAATGTGGATTGCTACATCATACTTTACTTCATTTTGACAGAAGAAATGTAAGAAATGTAAACCAACTGGAGGAAGCGCCTAGCACTCAGACATGTGGCCATACTGAAGCGGGAAATGATAGATGCTACCTTTCAATTTTGCCTGTTCAAGTCAAGGTTGAAAAGGCTCTGAAATAATTAATACATATGCACTGTTGGACCCCGGCAGCACGGCAAGCTTTTGCTCAGAAGAGCTTATGCACAAACTAAAAATTTCTGGAAAGAAAACTCAGTTCTTGTTGCAGACTATGGGGCAGGAACGAGTGGTTCCCGCTTATTCATTGAAGGGATTGGAAGTGGCTGGATTGGACAAAAGCCATTTTATCCAGCTGCCTGAGGTATTGACACAGAAGAAAATGCCTGTAAATAGGGATTGTATAGTGTCAAAAGCGGATTTGACGAGATGGAAATATCTGTCAAAGGTTGAAATGCCAAACATAAAGGCAAATGTAGACTTACTGATCGGAAGCAACGTGCCAAAGGCGATGGAACCTTGGGAGGTGATAAACAGTCAAAACAATGGCCCTTATGCACTAAGAACAGTGTTGGGCTGGGTAATTAATGGCCCCTGCAGGATGACAATCTAGCGTCCTCTTCTTCAGTGGTGGTCAACCGAATCTCTGTATGCAAGCTGGAGAAATTACTACAAAGGCAATATGAACATGATTTTAATGAAAGGGCTACAGAGGAAAAGGGGCCATCAAGAGAAGATGTGCAATTCATGAAGATCATGGAGCAGTCTGTGACACTTGATAATGGTCATTACAGCCTAAAATTACCCTTCAAAAATAAAACTGTCTCTCTACCAAATAACTTGACAGTGGCAAAGCAAAGATTACTCGGTCTAAAGAAGAAGTTTCTCAGAAATGAGCAAATGTATACAGAATACAAGATTAAGATGAATGAAATGATCAGTGAAGGATACGCGGAGGAGATAACTGTACAAGAGAGAGAAGAAAATGGTAAAATATGGTATATTCCCCACCACGCCGTGTATCATCCAAGGAAGAAGTCACTGAGAATTGTGTTCGACTGTGGTGCCACATTTAAAGGAACCTCTCTTAACCAGAATCTGCTGCAAGGCCCAAATCTTACCAGTGCACTGCTTGGAGTTTTACTAAGATTTCGGAAAGAAACAGTGGCCTTCATGGGCGATGTTAAAGCTATGTTCCATCAGGTTAAAGTGGCTGAAGGTGACAGAGATTTTCTACGCTTTTTGTGGTGGCCTGAAGGGGACTTATCCAGAGAAGTGGTGGTGTTTCGCATGACCGTCCATCTTTTCGGTGCCGTGTCATCACCAAGTTGTGCTAGTTTTGCGCTCCAGAGAACTGCTGATGATCATCAGGCCGACTTTCCCCTAAAAGTTATCCAATTAGTAAAGGAGAATTTCTATGTGGATGACTGTTTGGGCAGTGTGGCAACGGAAAAGGAGGCCGTTGCACTGGCAAAACAATTATCAGCTTTGTGTCTTAGAGGAGGATTTTCTCTGACAAGGTGGGTCAGTAACAGCAAGAACATGGTCAAAGAAGTCTTGGGTGTCGGTACAGATGAGGAGCTCAAAGAGATGGACCTAGATAAGGACATGCCACCCATCGAAAGGGCACTGGGATTGCAATGGTGTACGGAAAATGATGTGTTCAAATTCAAAATGGAAATAAAACAAAGACCCTGCACAAGGCGTGGAATGTTGTCTGTTTCTAGCTCAGTGTATGATCCAATGGGTTTCCTGGCACCTGTGGTTCTCCGTCAAAGATCATGCTGCAAGAATTATGCAGAAGAAAGATTGGTTGGGATGAAACCATTCCTCAAGATCTGAAGCAGCAATGGCTACAGTGGTTGGAGGAGTTGGACATGCTTTCTGAGTTCAAGGTGGAACGCTGTATGAAACCCAGTAATTTTGGAGGTCACTTGCATGGTCAACTGCATCACTTTTCGGATGCCAGTGAAGTCGGTTATGGCACTGTTACCTACCTTCGGCTGGAAAATAAAAAGGGTGACGTTAACGTAAGCTTCATTCTTGGCAAGGCAAGGGTCACGCCAATAAAGGCAGTCACAATCCCTCGACTCGAGTTAACTGCAGCTGTTCTAGCTGTTCGAGTGGACTTGATGTTAAAATCTGAACTGAAAATGGAGTTGCAAGAGTCTGTATTTTGGACAGATAGTACTTCTGTGCTGCGCTACATCAGAAATGAAGATAAGCGCTTTCATACCTTTGTGGCCAACCGTGTTTCAGTAATTAGAGATGCCACCGAAGCTTCGCAGTGGAAATACATTGGTTCCAAAGAAAATCCTGCAGATGTCGCATCGAGAGGCCAGAAAATTGTAGACTTTATCAAAATAGTCTATGGATCCATGGTCCAGAATATCTGTTATCAGTTCAAGAAGAGTGGCCGATCAATGTGATGGATGCCGAAGAGCCTCATGATCCAGAAATAAAAAGGGACATTTTTGCAAATGCTGTTACTGCACAGACTCTTGATGCCACTACACGTTTCCTGTCATATTTTTCAGACTGGAGAAGGCTAAAAGTGGCTGTAGCCTGGGTTTTGAGGTTTAAGCTCAACCTGCTTAAAAGGGTCAAAGAAAATCAGGCAACTGCGTCAGTGGCAGAAAGACAGTCCATACAACCATTGTCTGGGGATGAGCTTTTCCAAGCTGAGCGTGCAATTATTCAATTTGTTCAGCATCAGGAGTTTGCAGAAGAAATTGCTGCATTGTCAAAAGGCAAAGGAGTGACTAGACACAGCAGGATCTACAAGTTGGCACCATGTTTAGACGAAGGCCTCTTGAGAGTTGGAGGACGATTGGGTAAAAGTTGTTTGCCAAATGAAATAAAACGCCCTCTCATTCTTTCTAAACACCAACATGTAGCTTCCCTCATCATTAAAAACATCCATAATCAGCTTGGCCATAGTGGCCGTAACCATACATTGTCTGCACTTCGTAAAAGATATTGGGTCACTAGTGCCACTTCTGCAGTGAGACGTGCTATAACTGAATGTTTTTCTGTAAACGGTATAATGGTAAAATGACAAACCAAGTGATGGCAGATTTGCCAAAGGAAAGGATCCTTCCTGATCAACCACCTTTTACCAACGTAGGAGTTGATTATTTTGGCCCAATAGAGGTGAAAAGAGGTCGTACAATTGTTAAGCGCTATGGAGTCATATTTACTTGCATGGCAAGCAGGGCAGTCCATCTTGAAATGGCCGTTTCTTTGGACACAGATGCATGCATAAACGTTGTGCGGCGTTTTTTATGCCGAAGAGGTCAAGTGTCTTCTATTTTGTCAGACAACGGCACTAATTTCATCGGTGCAGAGAGAGAGCTAAGACAAGCAATTTCTTCTATAAATCATTCAAAATCCAACAAGTTCTCCAAGATCGAGGTGTACAGTGGCACTTTAATCCTCCTGCAGCCTCTCACCATGGTGGTGTGTGGGAACGACTCATCCGCATGGTAAAGAAAATCTTAAGATCTGTTCTTCAGCAGCAAACATTGGATGAAGATGGTCTCACTACTGTTATGTGCGAAGCAGAAGCCATTTTAAACGATCGCCCTATTACAAAGCTTTCTGACGATCCTAATGACCTTGAGGCGTTAACGCCAAATCACCTTCTCCTCCTTAGTGGCAAGCCACCACTACCTCCAGGGTTGTTCTCTCAAAGTGACCTTTATGTTAAAAGAAGATGGCGCCAAGTGCAGTATTTGGCAGACCTTTTTTGGAAGCGATGGATTCGTGAATACTTGCCATTGCTACAAGAGAGGCAACGTTGGAATGAAAGAAAGAAAAATCTTAAAGCAGGAGACATTGTGATGATCATGGATCCCACTGCACCCAGATGCTCATGGCCATTGGGACGAGTGTTGGATGTCTTCCCTGATAAAGATGGACTTGTGCGATCTGTACGTCTACAGACAAAACTAAGCATCATTGAAAGACCGATCACAAAGCTTTGTATGCTTATTGAGTCTATATAAGCCTGGCTCCTCCAAGTAATTATTGTTAAAAGAATTGTTCAATGGTGTGAACAATTATGGGGAGGGTGTGTAGGAGCCAGACCGCTAGGTGTCACTGTGACCTCAGAGGCAACTGTATATAGGTGGGAACCTTTGTTCAAAAAACAGGTTGCCAGACGGACAGGCACACAGTTTGTTGACCGCTTGCGGCTGCACTGTTTTTATGAATTGAATCTGGGTAAATATGAATTTTATTGTTGATTTGAAGCACTGCTTGGACTGATTTTAACACTTTTGTACCAAATAAAGGATGATTTTATTCAACTGTGAATCTGCCTCGGTGAACTTTGTAAATCCACCTTCAAACAGTGAGCTGGCGCGTCAGCTAACATGCCGTCTGGAACTGTAAGTAGCTCAAGCTGGAGCTAGCTGTTACAACATGACTTTACGTTTTATGAAATCCTACATAATATTCCTTACGTTTATGTTTTTACTGCTACTACTAGTAAAATTCAAAGTAATCACAAGGTGTACTGTGCAGGAACTTCTGCTAAAGCAAAGTACTCAATCAACTAGACAATCAATAGGAAGTTAAATCAATCATTATAATAATAATAATGATTGTTTACATTAAACTTCAACCATTCTTGTCAAATGTTCTTCTGTTTCTGAAGTCCTAAACAATATTCCTTACTGACATGTATTTTTGGTCGTTTTTGTTTTGTACGATGTACTGTGCAGGAATTTCGGTAAAACTGTAAACTCATATTTAATTTGGAAAATCAATTAGAATAAAAATGAGAAAAGGTTACATGTTGTGATCAATGTTTGTATTATATATGTTTTATGAAACCCTACATAATATTTCGTACATTTAGGTTTTTATAGTAAAAATTCAAAGTAATCACAAGGTGTACTGTGCAGGAGTTTCTGCAAAACTGAAGCACTCAATCAATTCTACAATCAATTCAAAGTTAAATCAACCATTCTTATAACAATGATTTGCTAAATTACACTAAAAACAAATTCGGTCAACTTTTCTTCTGTTTCTGAAATCCTAAACAGTATTCCTTGCATTTTAGAACAAAACAAACACAGTTATCACTAAATACAAGATGTACTATGCAGGAATTTCGGTAAAACTGTAAACTCGTTTAATTTGGAAAATCAATTAAAATGAAGAAGAAAAAGTGATATTTTTGTGATCAATGTTTGTATAATAATGTTTCATGAAATCATGCATAGTATTCCTTGTTTTATTTAAATGTAAAATGTAAAACTTTTCTATCTACTTTTACTTAAGTAGAACCAATAAATCAATAAATCAATAAATGTGATGAAATGGGCCCAGCTGAAGATGGCGTATGCAGCTGGTTTGAGCGGCCCAAGCCCGGAGTCTCAGATGTAGTAGTGGAAGTAGTTCCTAAAGACTCCATAAGGGTAGGGGCCGTCGACGGCTGCACCGTAAAGGGTGGAGGGGGTGGGCAGTGGAGGGACCCAGGTGGAGGGTTTGTCTACATTAGAGAGGCGTGGCCGCTTGGAGCTGGGCTCCTCCTCCTCGTCTTCCTCTTCATCGTCTTCCCTGGGGCGCCTGCCTCTGCGGAGGGGACTGTCGTTCAGATCAGAAGTCTCAGAGTCTTCATCTTCTTCCCTGGGGCGCCTGCCTCTGCGGAGGGGACTGTTGTCCAGGTCAGAAGTCTCAGAGTCTTCATCTTCTTCCCTGGGGCGCCTGCCTCTGCGGAGGGGACTGTTGTCCAGATCAGAAGTCACAGAAGCAGGAGGGGAGGAGGATCCAGGACCGACGAGGACAAGAGGTAAAGGCTCGTCCAAGTAGGCTGTGCGGTTTGGGCTCTGAGGAGGAAAGATGTACTCCTCCTCACTGTCTTCCTCATCACTGTCGCTCACGTCTTCATCAGACGACGTTAACACGGGCGAGTGACGCAAAGGAAGAAGAGGAGAACATACCTCCAACTCACCTACGTCCAACTCACCTGCCTCCAGCTCACCTACGTCCAGCTCAGCTGCCTCCAGCTCTCTTGGCTCCATCTCATCTGGAGACAAGGTCGGATCGTCCTCCTCCAGATGGTCCTCAGACGCTGCAACAGGTGCAACATGGTTAAAATGTGCTCTTGCAGAGTGAGTGTCTCAGGAGCTAGTAAAGTGACTATGACTATTCATGTACATTAACTTCACAAACACACTATTCAGGGCTGATTTGTTTGTGCATTTGTGTGCAGTTGTCAAAATAACTAAGTATTTGTTTATGCAAAAACATTTCTCTTACTGTGTAACCTTCATTTCAAACACTTTGGGTGTAAATCTCACTGACTACTAAGTTTTTGTCTTACTTCAAGGCCTAGTTGATCCTTCTACACAGGGCAAAAACATTCATAATAAATGTAATAAATAAGAGTGATGAATTGTAGATTATTAGACCTTTTCATTGGGGACGTTAAGTTAGGCTACAGTGTACTTAGACCAGACTCTTGTTTCTCTGTCTGTCTGCACCATACACCCTTAATTAAATGTCTAATTTTATGTCTATGGTCTGAACAGCATCGTCATCACCATAGACATAAATTAGTTTAATTAATTTAATGTCTATGATCACCACTGTCTCTATGGAAAACGCATAGGCCTACTTGTATTTAGCTTGGTCCGGCTCAGCGCCATGTTTTTTTCAAAAATGTGACCCAAAACCTGATGATTTTCGACGCCCAGCAAACAAAGTACAAGCGATTTCCCAAAAAGTCGTTGATACCTCTTTACTTTGCGCCCCTACTGACACATTTAGGCCTGTTTCACCAAGTATTGATCATAGAAAGGTCGACTGAAAGTCAAAACCTTTAAAACTGATAAATTTTCACTAAACATGTTGTTCACTTAGCCTTTAGCGCCGTTCAGACGGCTTTAGGTGGACAAAACTTTTCTTGTCATGATATGTTTAGGCAATTTAATCACTACTTATCATTAGTGATTTGTTTTTACCTCCAGAGAAGTCCGATGGGGTTTCGGGGCGGCGGGGGAAGTACCAGTAGAAAGCCCGAGCCATGTCGTTTGTACAGTTTTCAAACCTTTAAAAGTATTAGCAGAGAGTTACAAAGTGTTGTGAAAGTGCCTGGTCAACAGGCGAGAGGCTAATGACAAACGGAGATCAAAGTCACGTACAAGTGTCTGTCCTCTGAGTGTTCAAGTGTCAACTGACCGAACTCAGCCGCTTTATATAGTGCGCTTTTCTGTCGCTATGGCACCGACGCACCGCGCAACGCGCGCGTTAGGGCGAGGACTTGTCCACTTTTCGATCCATTTTTGCTTTTCCTAAGCCAAGGACAGACTCTTAGCCCTGATAATATACTTGAAGAGGCCTAATGCGCAATGAACTTGGGGGAAATGTCGAAGGCAAACAGGCCTGCTTTTATGTAGGCCACGTAAATTAGACTGCGCCTCTGGTCTGATCTGAGATTTGAGATAAGTGTAGGATTTTCCAAACGGCGAAAACCATTAGTCTAAGTTCTAGTTATTTTGTTTGTTTGTTTATTAATTATTAATTCGATTTTTTTATTGTTTTGTTAAAATAAAAAATAATAAAAATAAATAAAATAACTAATTATGATAGATTTTTACAGTGCAACAAACAATGTGAGAAAAAGTCTTTTTCCTGCGCTGACATAGCCATCTCAGTCATCAAGAAATTGCACATTATCGTAAGAGAGTCAAAATGATGTGAGAAGATTTAAAAAGCACCAGAGCATCTGGAGCGTATAGTCTGAAATGTCTCAACACTTCATTTACACTCATATCTGTACATTTATTACAACTACTTGTGTGTAGATTGGAACTCTTTTTACAACTCAAATTACTTCCTGTAGTTTTCAGATTTCAGTTACCACATTTACCACAAGAACTAACACACCAAACTAAGTCAAAATTGATCATCTGTCATAAAGTAGTCTTAAGGTTTATTTATTTTAACAACTTCTTGTCAGAAATAAACAAAAGGAGGACTGCACCAAAAATGATGTTTAATGAAAAAACAACAAAATAATAAGTCCAGGACTCAGGAGAACAAACTTCAAAAAGACACATGGGGAACAAGACATCTACTGGCAATGACAAGGGACCGACAAAGGACAGAAGAAAACACAGGATATACTGGATACACACAGGTAAAACACATTAGGGCGGGGCACGTAATTAACAGAACAGAAAGTCAAACTAAAACGCACAACTACATACAGATAACAACTTTCATAAAAAAATTACACCAAGACAGTTTTGATTGACAGGAACTAACACTTAATGGAAATCAATGACAAAGACAATGAAAAGGACACACGTGAAAAGAAGCAGAAAAGACAGTAAAATCAAATGTAAATCACGCCAAGTTTAAATGTATTTATTTTATTGACATGATCAACACAAATGTTTCCAGCTCTATAACAAAAGCAATGATTACAATAACATTATATTGTCTATTAGTGGTCTGACACCTTCATATAGTGCACACGCAAAACACAAACCTATAAAACAATGAGCTCGTCACTGGATGAAAGTGGTTTAAAGCACTTGTGACTTTGAACATTCACAAAAAAGCAAACTAAACACAGCTCTTACCAGTTTTTCATGATGTTATGTTACATTGTTCACATTCATTCTTTTCTATTGTATTCTTTTTACTTAGGCCTCCATGTGATTAAAAAAAAAAATTTGGAAAAATTGTATGTAAATGTCTGTATCGATAGTGAATTTTAGGTTTTGTAGACACTAGGGTTGTAACAGTACGATAAAAACAATATGCTAAAACACAAACTCAGTTCAATTTGTTAGGTGTTGTTTATTGGTGGGCCACAATCAATACTATATATAAATTATTTTTGATAAAAATACTTTAAGAGAACACAATTTGGTCTTTGCTGCATTTAAAATAATAGTTCTCATTTGTCTTGTGTCAAAAAGTTGAGTTAAACTTGGCGTCTGAGTAAAAAACGATGATTCCCTGAAATGAATAAACACATATTTAGACAGATGTTATTGGTCAAATATACATAGAAAACTGTAATTGTAACTAACCTGTTCCACGTTAAGAACAGAGTTCACCAGCTGCACGCTTTTGCTTTGAGGCAGAGCAAAACCTTGTGCCAGTTTTTCTAAAGTCAAAGTGAAAGTTAACCTTACTTTACACTGACAGTGATGTGTTTTAAATGTAATATGTACAAAACTTACTGTTGAGCATGTCCAAAGCTTTATTCACTCCCAACATGGCCAGGCCGCTCAACTTGTCTGTCTGAAGAAAAAAAAAAAGGTATTTTAGAAACAGTATTGTCTTTGCAGCTGCAATTTAATCCTGAGACTAGTCGACAATACAAAAATAATCGTAAGTTAATTGTTTTCTACTCTGCCACATCCAAGACATTATGCAAACACTGTTAAAGTGTCATATATGTAATTTTTGTTTGTTTTCCAGTGAAATTCATGAATGGCGCTGCGTCTCAGGGCTCTGGGGGTCAGTGAAGTCAGTCACAGACATCTGTGTCTTTATCTTGTCAGGTGAGTCCAACAAAAAGAAAAACAGATGTTCCACATTATTAAGGAGATCATCATTTACAACCAGTATGGGAAAGAAAAATGCTGAAAAGCATGAATTAGCTGAAGGTATATTCCAGTAAAATTTAAAGGTGCACTGCATAAATAAAAATGTTCAAAGTTGCAATATATCTCAAATGACATATGCATAAACTCTCTGTTTTGCTGTTACACATCAGACGAATGTTATACATTGAGTGTTCAGCTACCAAGTAAATACTGCCATCTATCATCGCAAATCATGCAACATAGAAGAACATAACACATGCTGCTAAAAAGGAAAAAGCATAAAGCACTTCTCACGTTTTTGAGAATAGGAGAAATCTCTGAAATGTGCTGCCGATCAAAAGAACTGATCATCTGGTGATTATTTTGATTAGAAGGTAAGACAGACACTCATTATTAAATACTAAAGTCTCTAATCAAACTTCTCTTGTCTAACCAGTTTGCAAACTGGTCAGTCAATCAAAAATAACAAATAAAAGAATCAGCATCTACATTTTCATACTAGCAACTTTGTTTTCTCTCTTCAGAACACATAATGCAGAAAATAACATTTTGTCAACAAGAGACTTTTTAAGCCTAGGATTTGTTTTCAGTTGAATAATAAAGATGGTGCAGTTCCACCAAACGTTAAAAATGTCGGCCTTTATTCTAAAACTTTGCCATTTGCGCAGTGCACCTTTAAGCCTGATCATCAAACTACTAAGAGATCTTTGTCTGATTCGTGCAGATAAAGCCACAATGAGGAAGGTTTCTGCAGGACAGATACATGTGATTAACAGAGCAGCTGTTAACACGTCACCACAAAGCAGCAAACAGGTATCTGAAGCTGATGCTTCTGAAGTTATACAACTCTAGTGGCTTAAAACACATGAAGCTTCTTTTTTCACAGTTTTCTTCTTCATGTAACCATGGACAGTCCAAATGAATGGATGGTAATGGATGGTTTGTGCCGTGAACAACCTCCATGTCCCAACAAGCCTGTGATGTCAGCAAGGAGGAGGCGGAGTCGGGTTTTGACTGGAATCAAGAGAACTAAGTTGGTACTTTACCTTAAAAGGTCCGATTTCAGAGCTGGCCAGAGAGAGGGTAAAGCTGAAACATACATTTTAGCCACATTACTTTAATATCAAGAGCACAATTTTGTATGTAAACTTTTTGTAACATTACATTTTATGATAGACTTTTTACTAATCTCAATATTTAATACTGTGTTAAACGTGTATAGGAGTGTGTAGGAGTGGAGATATTGGAACATATGGTGATTTTGCACCTGCAAGTACAAGAACTAGCTTGCCCAAGTATTCCAACCTATTTAACCATAGGAACTTCTCAGTCCCACTTGCTTGTACTCACACAGTCACTGTGACTGAAAGTGAGTCTAACTGGTTTGTATATTAGTGTTTATTCAGTGAGTAACATCTAAAAAAATATTTACGTAAGTGGGTCAGGAAAACAGGCATTGTTTTTTATACCAGTGGTGAATAGTAAAGTACAAAAGTTAAAATACTGTACTATACTTGAATATACACTTTCTACTTCATTACATTTTTTAACCAGAGCTGACCATTATGACTTAAAGATCAGAAAATTACTAAAAATCAACTTCCTTTCATCAATTATCACCACAAGAACTGTATTTGACGCTTTCAAAATCTGTGTGAAATTTTCAACTGATACTCCAGGATATGTCCTATGCTTATGTAGATTTCATAAGTCATAAATAGAATACTTCATCCACAATTGCCTTAGACATAAAGATGTGTTGCATACAATTTACAGTCCCTATTTCCTACTCTTCTAATGGGGACTGGAACTAAGACAAGTACAAAAAACAAAACAAAAATCCAATTTTGAGAAAACACCAATAGACATTAAAATATATACAACTGAACTCACTTGTCCATTTTCAAAGTGCCTTTGACTTTTTCAGTGTCGAGCCACGTTTTGCCACTGAATCCTGAGTCCTGAAGAAAAACAAAGTTCAAAATCTCAAAATTTTAAACGAAAATTAACACTGTTGTTTTTGCCTTTAACAACAAATTTAAAAAATAAATAATTCTCTTTGTCGGGTTTTCTTTCTGTTTGGATTTTAGTCAGGACTGGTCAGCTGGAGCATAGACTATTCATTCTTTAAAACGAGCACTTCTTTGCGTTGGGAATGTTCTGTCCTTCTCACCACGTGCAGTTTGAAGACTGGGGTGAGTGTGGAGTTAGCCTGAATCACAGAGGCTTTGATGGCACTGAGCAGCTCCAGTTTGACAAAGCCAGGCTTAAAGGAGAAGACTGGAGTTTGACGAGCGTAGACATTAAGGAGCATCAGGAGGTTTGGGAACTTCTGCGGCAACTGGAAACAACAAACAAACAACACATTCAAAATTAAGAGAGATCTGGTGATTATATTTGAGTTTTATTTTATCTAGCGCCAAAAATCATGCATAAAAATGTAAAAAATGTTGACACTTAAAACTGTTTAGCCCTGCTTTGAATCCTGATATACCCCGGATCAGACTGTACTCAGTCCAGCTCCAGCCATGTCTTCCTGCAGTCCTCACCCGGAGAACAGCTCACATTCAGTCTGCTGCTTGTGTGGTGCTGCTGTTGTCACCTCTTCTGATCCCAGCACACACGAGATTGCGCACTCTCCCTGGAACTTATTACTTGTGAAGGAAAAAGGGCTGCAGAAAGAATGACTTTATGATAAGGTCGTTAACTATTAAGGTGCCTGATCATTACTAAATGATTGGATATTATTTACTAATAATAAATAAACATTTACTCATCATTTCCTTCCAGCTCCTATTCTAAAGTGATGACCAGGTGGTGGTTAGAGAGACAAACCAGTGTGGTCAGCACATTCACTGGCTTTTGTGTTGTAACAACCTCACCGTGGGAAATCCTGAACAACTCATTTGTTTATGTTTAGGCACAATTCTGTTAACCTGGCCAGCCAGATGGTTTATCTCGCGATATTTGTGAATTCACAAACACGAGATAAACCATCTGGCCTTCCAGCCGCCCGATTGGTTTGGGAGTCCGAACCAGCGGTGTTTCGGCGGTGTTAAGACGGCTGTTAGCGCATCTGCGCCGTCGCTGAGTCACATTCAAGCTGAACAAAGATGGTGGCTCTCGTGGATGTGTTATCTGCTGCTTTTGATGCGATTTTAGCAGAAATATGGAGTAATTTCTTTTTGAAAGAACAGCCGGACATTGGATACACCATTACGAGTTGTTGCTGTGATTGGCAAAGAAAAAAAAAAGTAGGCCCACACCCAATCAGCTTGAAGTATTTCACTAAACGCCCCGCCTCTTCTCGAACGCTTTCAGCGAGTCAAGTCCCACATGGATATAGTGAGAACTCAGACAGGAGTTCGATCCATCTGGCGTGAGCCAGGTTACAATTGTGTGATTAATCTTAGGATTGGGGCTTGGGTGAGGGTTAGCAGCCGTAATTAAAAAAGGCAAAACAATTCCACATTTTTCTAACTTAGAACAAGAGGACACTCATCTCAATGAGGGGCACAATTTGACAGAACACTGGAATTAGCCTTTTGGAACACTACTGACATTCAGCTGAAATACAGAGTCAAAAATATCATTATATGTCTGGGAGAATTGGTACCAATATTGAGAATAGAACATCACAGAATAGAACATCACAATTTATCATTAAAAATTGTTGGGAAAACCTATAAATGGTTATCACTTTAGTACATAGGATAGAAGTAAATGATTAGTAAATGTTTGTTCCAATATCCATGGGCATTTTGAACACATTATTTTTACTTTTTTAGTAGTTTGTGTGCTTCAATTTAAAATAATGCTATGCACTGATATTATTTGGCTTTACAGACTTGCAGTCCAATATTTACCCAAGTAAACTACAGATCCTTAATACATCATCAGTACCCCAGCTTTATGTACAGTAGTTTTACTTTGCATTACTGTGTACCAGCTCCAGCCTTTAGAATGACACTGTTCTGAACAACGAAATGTCAGTATCGTGATGAATTAGAACATACTACTTTTGTCATAAAGGAGACATAATTTGTCATAATTCACTCTTCCCACACTTCTACACTCTACCAGTGTCTCATCATCACTTGACTCACAGTTGTATTTGGATTGATTCCTGCATGTTTGAGTAATCTAGTATTGTCCTGCAGCTGATGCTCCGGTGCTGCATCTACCACCTATTATATCACCTACCCCTTGTCGGTATTTACTTGCGATAACTTTCAAACATTCTGATTTGGAGTAAAACACAGGGTTCATTATTGTCATATAGTCACTTTATGCCAAAAAAGCAAAAATTGGCTGCTTGTTTAGAGGTGTGCAATATATCGAATTTTAGATATTATCGTGAATTTTGTGTTGGAGACTTGAATATCGAGTATATCGTGCAGTAGAATTTACTTTAAATATTAAATAAGTGATGCTGTATACTTTCTAATAGACAAGGTTAGTTTATGTGGAATTGTACATGAAGTAATTCAAAGTGTTTCACAAAAGAAAAAAGTTACTTTAGATATTGTTCTGATAATCGAACACACTGGGAAAAAATGAATACATTAGAAAACAAGATCATTTGTGCCTAGAATAAGTCATGTTTTGAATACATTTTGACTAGTTTTGCCAAAAAAAAAAAAGAATGTAATATCTTGTTTTATAAAATTTGAAAATTACACACTAACTTGAAATTATGAGAAGAAAAAAAGGACTAAAATAAAGACTAAAATAAAGACTAAAATCACTTGTTCTTTGGCAAATCTTTAGGCCTTGCTAACTTCAACCAAAGTTAAACTTTTGGCATATTTAAGGTTGCCGTTTTTCCAGTGCAGTAACAATTTTGAAGACGTTTTAACTTGTTCATGTTGGACTGACAAAATATCGTCCCAATATCGTAATCGAGATGTGCAAAAAGTTTATAAAGATATTCATTTTTGTCCGTATCGCCCAGCTCTATGCTTGTTACAGTTAAATTTTATAATAATGAAGAGGCTGAGCTTATCACAATAAAAGGCGGAGTTTATCAGTTCTGTAGTTATGAGCAGAAAGTCAGTGAACATGTTTATAATTCTAATCTGTTTTAGGATTTACTTTTTACAATGAGAAAAATACTAATTAGTGATCTACTTATGTCATAGTTATTTTTGTTTGTTTGGGAAAAAACCCCCAAAACAATACGTCTCCTTTTAGAACAGTTTTACCTGAGGGATAAACTGTCCCATGAAGGTGGTGTTGAGACGGACGGGGCAGCTGGGAGGAATCTGCAGACAAATTTGACACATGATTCGTCGATTCATTCATAAACACAGCGCACTGTAACTAGCATTCTATTACCATGCTGTCGTTGATGAGCGTCTGCAGGTGTCCGGAGACGTAGTAAGCGAAGGAGGCGGAGTTTGCGGTGTAGTCGGACACGCCCGCCGCCAGCATGTATTGAGGCTGTACGGGCAGAGAGAAGGGCGGAGCTACAAAGGGAGGGTCGGTGCGGCTCTCCGGGCTGTAGAACTCACCCTGTATGGCACAACAGGAAGGATGTGTTAGTTTCACAGTAATGGAGAAGAGAGAAGACATAAGGGTGTTATCTACATACTCTACGGCAGGGGTCCCCAACCACCGGTCCGGGGCCCAAAACCGGTCCGCGGGCCATCTGCTACTGGGCCCCAGAGGATCTTTTAAAATGTATTTTATTTTTTATCTTATAGTTTATCACTACTTCCTTGTGCTTTACTATGAAAAAATTGTACCACTTAACCAAATAAACAGCAAATTCAAAGCTAAAAATATACACAATAGTCACTTGTATGCATTTTACGTTGTTGTTATTGCCGCTACCCAACCTCTACCGGTCCCTGGAAAAGAAAATTGTAACTGTACCGGTCCTTACAAGAAAAAAGGTTGGGGACCACTGCTCTACGGTAAACTAATTTGTTGTTCATTCTTACAACAGGGATTCCTAACCTTTTCAAACTGGAACCTTCTAAAATCCAACATGTGATTAGGGCTGTAACTAATTATTATTTTGGTAATCAATTAGTTGGGTGGTTATTTTTACAATTGAAGTTGGTATTTTAATCTGTCTAACTAGTTCCAAGCTGTCACAAACCCTTTGGAACATGGTTATTAGTTTCCACCATGGCTTTAGAACAGCTTTTTACAAAGAGCAAAGTGAAACTGAGGTGAACCTCCCAAGAGCAGCCAATCAGAACGTTACTTTCAGATATCTATGGAAAATAATACAATTTTATATAATTTATAAAAAAAATTATAATTAGATTCAGATGGTACACAGCAGTCAGAATCACAGAATTCACAAACTCAAGATAATTCATCTGGCCTTCCAGCAGTCCGACCCAGCGGTTTAACGACCCAATCACATTGCAGCGGAGGGTTGAGAAGGTTGGTTGCCATGACGACAGGAAGTACCGCCTGAATCAAACAGATCCTAAAGAATACAGAGTATATTCCACGAGGACATTAGATATGCCTTTACGATTTGTTGCTGTAATTGACTAAGCATAAATAGGGTTGGCCGCACAGTGCACACCCAATCAGCTTGATGTATTTCATTAAACGTCCCACCTTTTTCCAAACGCTTTCAGCGAGTCAAGTTCCAGATGGATACTATTGAAAAACTCAAATTAAAGTTCAACACAGAACCATCTGGCGTGAGCCAGGTTAGGTCCGATGTCACCGGTAAAAATCCTGTAAGAATCAAACTGATCTAATGCCTTGTTAGAATAATAATTATAACAATCTCAAGGCCTGCAATTTTCTTTCCTCCTATTCTTTATTCTTTATAGTAGCTTAAATAACTTACTCCAGTGCTCATGGTCATGATTATTTTCAACAAAGTCCCAGAAAAGCATTTCATCTTATCCTTGAGTCCCCATTGAGGCTGTCGACTGTCATTGGCATTGACTGGGTTTATGCAGATTTCCTCAAATCGAACAAACCTAATGGATTGATAAACTAAAAAGGAGTGTAGCAAAAGTTTATAGTATATAATACATTTATCTGATCATTATTGAAACTCAAACATTACATGACTAGAAATAACCTGGAATTTATGCAACAGCTCATACAGAAAAGTAAATGGAAATGGTGTAATTATCAGCAAAATACCAGATTAGCCCAATCATTTTCAGCAAAGCCACTCCCTATTGTTGTCTTTCCTTATAAATCTGTGTATCTGAGTCAATAATTAGTTGACTGAGAGATAAATATGAAATTCTAATCAACATAATTTTAATATGCTGTTGCCTAATTGTTGTTTGATTATTTTGACCACTTCAGATGGTTTGCCAGTTCAATCTCATTCCAAACTGCAGTAATTTGTGGTATATATATATTTTTTTACTAAAGATGATGTACCATGTTTTTGAGGTATATGAGCTATTTTACATTTTGTTCACTGTAAACCACAAAGTTGATCTGAAACAGCTTAGTATTAGAAACTTCCTGTTTAAAATTGCAGAACTGCGAAGCCTCACTTCTTTATCAAGAGGCACATTGGTATTTACATTATTTTTCTTGTTTTCATTTCTAAAAAAGTGACATATTAAGAACCCTACATTCTGGATCAACATCAGCCGGTAAATTAGTTTCATTATGTCCAATTAAAGGCACAACTAAGATAACGGCTGAACCGATATCATGGAGCCGATACCTGATCTAGCAAAATTTCCTGGATCGGCAGCGATATCTGACCCTAATGTCGGATCGGTGCATTCCTAGTTTTTGCTTACATTAGCGCTGTGTAGTCATTAGCAACATTAGCATTGCAGCACATAACAGCAGGTCATAACATCAGAAGAGCGTAAGTCACAGAGGCGAGTGAACTGTAGAGACAAAATAAAAAGAGAATAACACGTACGATCACCAATGAAGCTGTCGGAGGTTTATCTTTCTGAAAACACAGGGCGCTGCCATGTTCAGTTCTCGACCTCAGACTCTAAAATTCTCCCTGCGTATATGAGTGGGAACGCCAATTTGGAGGGCTGTTCTAGTGGGAATTCACAAGTCGGAACTATCACTGGAACGCACTATAGAGGTATTATCAGTCAGTCAACGTAAACTTCCGCTCTCCTGCGCATATCACCTGCAGAAAGAGATGTTTTTCATCTAATTGGTTGGGAAACTTTTTGGAATAAAACAACAAAACGGGCCGAGAGCTTGAGACAGTGTTTTTTTCCATGTTTTTTTGCTCACCCGAATGTAATGTTTATGGGTTGTAGGGTCATTTTAATTTACAAATATTGAATTAGCAGCACAAAATTTAGTTTTGGCGCAGTGATAATAAACTCTTGTAGTTAGCGGACAACAGTGCTGGCACGTGTTGTTGCCACAGCTTGTGTCAATCAGTAGCAGCTCTTTCTGCATCTCCGTGCTGAGAAACAAATAATCCTTCTATAACTCCACTACCTAGCAACCATACTGTAAACAAGGACTAAAACCCTAATAAATGACAGACGTAATTTGACAAAGGATAATATCTTGTGGCACTTTAATTTCATTAAATAATTGTTTAAACTCCAGAAATCTCTGTCAGTTTTCTGATGTTTTTCTTACACTCAGGGGACACCAGGAGTGTCAAGCCCCAACTCCAGTTGAGTTTGACACAAGTCAATTGAAGTTAGAGTTTGTCAAGAGCAGCATTTTAAAATATAGATCCTTTGGTGTTATATTCAAATATGACAGTTTGGCTGTATAAAGCCAAAAAAGCACATTTACTGTGTGTCCAGATTTATTTATACACATTACTTTATGTTATTATCTCTTGAAATGTCAGTATGTTCAATAAAATATAATGTATATATTACATTGAACATACAGTATTTAAAATTTTTTTTAGACAAATTGTTTGTAGTTTGTCTAAAACGGCAAATGTTTTAAAATATTGACATCAGGTATTTGGGTACGGTTAGGGTTAGGTTTAGGCTTTGATTAATTTGAAGGATTTGGGAAAGGTATGCTAACTGTATAACTGCATTAGGGTCAGCTGTGTGTCAATTTCTTCATAACTGCTGTCAAACTATGATACATATTTACTCCAAAGACTGTCACTACTTGGAATTCTGATTTACTCCAGCAGTTTTCCACTTTTGACTGCAGAAGGTTGTTATGTCACGTGACCTTACCCTGAGTCCAAAGTTGATATTGTTGAAGCTGACGTTAGGAGGAACAGACAGAGGCAGCTCCAGATTCATCACAGAATTCACCGGCACAGACACTGGCACAGAGAAAACATTAGTATCAAGTCATTCTTTCATTCTTCTTTTACATAATGATTTTCAGTTTACTTTGAACTGAAACAAGTTAATCCATGTATCAAAGCTAACTAATTATTCCAATAATTGTCAACTAATTTAGTAATTATGGTTATCGTACTGTCTTAATTTCAGACAAAAATTTAAATTTGAGCGAACAATTTGGCTTTGACTCAAAGTAAGAAGTAATCTCTTTGAAAAACTGTCAAAACTGTATGAAACAAGGAAAATAATCTTATATGAATAAATGGAGCTTATGTTTGCCAACTTTTGACTTTATGGTTAAAATTTTAGAATCAAGCATTTTTTTTAACTTGTCTTGAAATTCATTTTTGCAGCGCAGACATGTTATTAGAACATTTGACTTATTCTAGTGGCAAATTTATTTTTCCTGTTTAGACCCAAATCCTTTAGAACAAATCAGAAATGCCTTGAACCATAAATTCCATGAATTTAAGAAGAAACTATAGCACAGGCAGATCAATAATTGACATTTTGTTCATTGTAAAACACAAAAAGTATCTAAAATGAGTTAGAAACAGAAACTTGCTGACTTCCTGTTCCAAACTGCAGATCTGGACCTTTTTAAACACAACATGTTTTACTCAGAATTTGAAATTTGAGTAATCGCAAATAAATACAGACAAGTTAGTGGGGATACGTGGTAGGTGAGGGTTAGGGTTAGGGATTTTCTGAGCACTGGATTACTCAGATGTGCATGAATCAATCCAACTACAACTTTGGGTAAGCTAATAATGAGAAAACTAACATGGCTAAAAATTCAGAAATGTGAATTTTACTGTCACAAAATTCCAAAAACACAACATGATGCACACATTTGATTCTAATAAAAAAACTGTTGGTAATGAGAGAAAAGTAGACTGTGCAGTACCGTTAACAGCCTGCAGATACTGCTCTAACATCTCGATGGAGTTTTCCACACAGGGGCATATCTGGGAAGAGGCAACATTAAGGTAGTCATGATTATTCAAGTCACAATATACAGTAATTGTAAGAACAGAAAAATTATAATCGTGACAATTTCAGAAGCAAGCTAAAATGTATTCCATACAACAAGAACAAAAACAGCCATTATTTGGTGCAGATATTTTCTTCTAACGATATAAACTTTGAATACAGTTAATATTAAAACAAATGCATCTAAAAAATTTAATATTTACAGTTTGACTTTTTAAACTGGTCACAAATTTGAAGAAAAGGTGACGTGTTAGTCAATAAGAATGAAAGAATGAAAGTGATCGCTAAATCATGATATTTTCAATAATCACAATATTAAAATTTGACATCCCCTAGTGGAGAGACATCACACATCTGTGAACATTTACCAACTAAATCCACAATAAGATATCTGTAAGTCTGAACACAAAGCTACAACATCTGGTCACCAGGGTTGGGGGGTTGTGTATTAGTTGAGTTAGTACTAGTAGAGTTAATATTTTTTGGCATAAGTTCTATTTTCCCAGCTAATTTAGTGCAGGCCTATTCAAGTCAAGGCCAGGGTTGCCAGATTTTCAGAGAGCAACAAGCGAACAAGTCTTTGGGGGTAAAAAAAGTCCAAAATATGCAACCTCAGCCTTTCAATAAATGTTATCAAAATAATCAATTATTGAACATTATGTGTCATAGTTAATACATTTTGACATGTTTAATAGTAATCTATCATCAATAAAGACTTGTTCTAAAAATCTTCACTTCATTACTGCGATGTGGAGAGGGCAGGGATTTGTCCAGCTCTAGACTGATGGTCTGTTTAGACATCTGAAATTAGACTAAAACGGGTCAGGACAATCGGTGTGCACGGGTTTACATGCACATTTGCTTAAATTGTACTAGGCTAGCTATCCAGTTTTCCTGAGCCTATCCAGTTAACACTCTGAGCGTGTTGTGTACCTCTGAAGCACTGCACAGCGGCTACACTTTACACTGCGCCTGTTCATCTTAATAAAATGACCAATAGCATCACAAAAGGTATTGCTAATAACCACAAACTGATCCTGAATATTTAACGATAACGCATGAATACTCTAATGTACACCCTTTGTTTCACTAACAAGGTGACTGAATAAGCTAGAGTAGTTTTAAAGCAGCACTACCCAACACTGCTGTCAACACGTGAGTTTTAAACCAACTGGGTGATTTCATACACTGAACACTCACCTCTTTCTTGATTTTGCTCTTGATGTGATTGTGAAAATAATGCACCAGCCACTGAAACATCCAACTGTAGAGCAAAAAGAGAAAAAAGTGAAATGTAAACAGAAGCTGGTATAAAAGGGGCAAACTATATTTCAGATGCATGTGAGTGTGTTCAGAGCTTAATCTGTATCATGAGCTGCTGTTGAGATCAAAAAAAAAATCTGAAATGAGAAATCATGTGAATGTCGTAATTTAAAAATAAGTTGTGTAAATCATTGCTAGAATGTCACATAGAACAAAGTTTAGACACTGCAAAACATAAATCTATCCTTGCTTAAAATGATTTGGACTTGAGAAGTTTTCACTAAATAAGCTATCTAGTGAAAAAAAAGCAGAACTAAGGAACTTCAGTGGTAGTGCTTCCCCAAGAACTTGTGTAAAAACTCTAGCCTACTGAATCGAAACTTAAATTTGGGTAACAAACTTTTTTAGTTGTAAATTAGTAAACTTTGTGTTTTCCATAAAAAGAATATGATAGATGCAGCACATAGTGAATCTTTTGAGGTCCCAATGAGGGTCCTGGCCCAGGATGAGAAACACTGATATAGAAGCTGCTTAACAAGACAAAGAAAAGAGAAAAGATGTGGACAAAAGAACCTTTGCATTACAATAAAGGTGCAGATTGAGTGATGTTGTTCTTTCCATGTGATAGAGTCAAAATATTGAGAGAGCAAACAGAATGTTTGCTTGAACAAAAGATGACCTGATTAAGTTCTCAGATGACACTGTGTACTGTCACTACTTAAAGGCCCTGACACTGGTCATGCTGAAGCCCTGTCTGACTTAGAGAGTGGTGTGACAGAAGTCACTTGGATCTTAATAGGTTTTCACACATGAAAGTACCAGCCCCTGTTTAGTCATAGGAACTACCCTGTTTCTGAAAGTGGGTCTAGCTGGTCTTAGCATTAGCATCTGTATTTGGAACATTTAACTAAAAGTCATTTAGTGGTGTTAGGAAAACTAAAGTTGTTTTTTTCAATTCCAATAAACTACCTAAAACATCACTGAAATTACCACTAAAACAAAATTACCGATATTCATAGTAATAGTTAAGCTACTATTTACAAATTAAATAATTATATTTTGGGATATATATTTTTAAAATAAGTACAGTTTATCTAATGTAGAACGTAAAAAACATATTTCCAAACAAAGTTAGTGTTGTAAATGTGCTGGTGTCACCACAGGTTCCTGGTCTGACTGGAAAGTATCTGCCCCAGAGCGGAGCTAAAACAGTCCGTAAAGGTTGGCCCCAGTCCATAGTTCCTGCTCTGTGTGAACATGCCTAAAATGGGGACCGAAACTAAGAAAAGTACTAGAATCTTAAGAAAAGTTCTAACCGTGGGAAAAGACCTAATGTTGGCAAAACAATGGAACTGATAATTGACTTCAGAAGAATAGAGGACTAGTTCTATTCATGGTGATGAAGCTGAGATTGTCACATCTTAGAAAAATCTTAGCACTGTGTTTGACTCTGATATAAAATTGGATACAAACATGATCACAAAAAATACCAACAACAAATGTATTTTTTAAGGAAGCTCAAAGCAGAACTAAGTACCATTTTTACCTTGTTAAAAGTCTTTGTAAGTCTCCGTGATGATGGTTACATTGTATTTTGGGCCATTTGTCTTTTTAGCAGTGTAAAATGTGTTTAGATGTGTTTTTGCTGTCTTATTTCCATCTTAATGTTACGCAAAAATGAGAAAATAAACCAAGTTGAGTTTCACATCAATTGCTCAGTTTAATTGCACAAGACCACAAGACGCACTACCGCTGAAGTTGCTTAGTTCTACTTTAATCATTTCATGGTGTCTGTAACTTTTACTGTTCTTTTACTGAAAGTTTTTTTTTTTACCTTTTCCTTTATCTGCTGGTTTTATAATCTATCAGTTAAAGATAAGAAAAGCCTAAACAGCATGTGTGCAGATGTCATATTTAGCTGTATTGTGTAGAAAAACAAATATGGAACCGATTGCGTTTTCTCTATGTTTTCAGGAAGAAACTATAATACAGTAAATGTAGATCAATAATGTGTGTGTATATACCTAGCCCCTCCAGAGAACTGCATGTCCACACTCTGGATGTCCACCTCGCAGCTCACAGAGGACACAGACAGATGTCCTGCGGTGTCTTTGTCCAAGCTCAGGACCGAGAGCAGAGACAGGTCAAACACAGCCAGGGTGAACGTCCCGCTGTCATGACTGTAGAAGACCAGACGGGAGGGTTTAGTGAACAAACCGAACAGACAACAGAACACATGAATGAGTGAAGTCAAAGAGAGACAAGTCCAAGTCAAAGAGAGACAAGTCAAAGTCAAAGAGAGACAAGTCCAAGTCAAAGAGAGACAAGTCCAAGTCAAAGAGAGACAAGTCCAAGTCAAAGAGAGACAAGTCCAAGTCAAGTCAAAAGTCAAAGAGAGACAAGTCCAAGTCAAGGAGAGACAAGTCCAGCTCAAGTCCCAAGTCAAAAAGAAACAAGTCCAAATCAAGTACGAAGTCAAAGAGATAAGTCCAAGTCAAGTCCCAAGTCAAAGACAAGTCCAAGTCAAGTCCCAAGTCAATGAGAGACAATTCTGAGTCAAGTCCCAAGTCAAAGACAAGTTCAAGTCAAGTCCCAAGTCAAAGAGAAACAAGTTCAAGTCAAGTCCCAAGTCAGAAAGTCAGTAAGTACCAGAAAAAAACACATTGTTTGCTTTTAAACTAGTTCTTCCTTTTTCAAACAAAACTTCTAGAAGAGGACCTACATTCCTAGATGAGACGAGTCTGGATTATTTATGAACTGTCGGAGTTCTACCTATGACATCACAGATCAGGGACATTCAGAACAGTGTTTTTTGAGAACAAAAAAAATATATCACAGACACAACAAACTTTTTTGATAAAGAGGCCATGTTTTCATTTTTTAATATATTAGTTATGCATTTCTTTCCACGCAACCTAGAAAGCATGCTTGTTGTTGTTTTTAGCATGTTAGGTATTGTTAGAGCTGCAACACTTGGCCTGGATTCTAAAAGTTGTAAGGGTGAGTAAAGGCTACGTTAAGTAAGTGAGTGAGTAAAATGCTTGACTGCTTTAAAAATCATCAAAATAATTAGTTCTGTTCATTTATGTATGTTTTTTGACCCTACAATAGGATTCTTTTGCCTTGAACCTTGACCTGTATATTCATATATCAGTCATGAGATTGTTTCTGAAACATCGCCTATGAGACAGTTCCTCTTAACGTTTAATACAAAAGCCACTGTGATCATGCAGTAATTTCATGAACTGAAATTCAGAACAAAAAATTCCACTTCCTGTTTGATCATCTGACTGATTTCGTAGACAAAAAAAAGTTTTTTTTTTTTTTTTTTTTCAATTTGTCATAATTATCTTAAGGTTGGGGTAATGTACATTTTTTAATCTTTTTGTTTTCCACTAAAATGTGTATGATAAATGCAGCACTTTGTGAAAATGAGAACACTGAGTAGCTACTGTCTGAACTGGATTAAATTTTTTTTTAGTTGTAATCAGTTCTCTGATTAGCTGTGCCTCTGTAGTTTCACTTTGTTGTTTGTAAAAAAGATTTCAGTTTATAAGTCATAATTTCAACCAAAATAAATGCATGTTGATATTAACCATGTGTTGAAGGATTTATGAAAGGAAGTTGTCAGATTTAAACCTAAACTGTATTTGCAGCGTAAAAATCAGCTACCCCACCTTTATTTTTCCAAAGAACAAGGCTATTAATCATATTGTTACATTAGTTATTGTAAATACGTATTTGATGTTTATATGAATAGGAAATATGAAAAAAAAAAATACTGTACTGTACTACTTTTTTCAGTTGTAAGTAGAAAAAATCAATACTCAAGGTCAAGTACTATAACTTTAAAGTAATGGTAAGTAGTATTTAGTTGTAAACCCAAATAATTACTCAAAAGAGAGGCAAAAACGTCTGTGTAAAGGGCATTTAATCTGAATGCAATCATCTGTGCAGATCCGAAGTGTCCAATGAAGTTGATCTGACCTCTGGTGTTTTGCTTAAACACTTGAAGGTGACTGTTATACATATGACGCGCTACAACAAATCCTTATGCTGCGTTCCAGTTGTTCTCGGAAGTCAGAACTTTGACTTTGGAGTGATCCTAGTTTCCTCCGAGTGTCAAGCCAAAAGACAAATCTCTTTATGTCAATTTATCAACTCGGAGATTGTTGTTACATTTACTGTACATACAAGAGAATTTATACTTTTGTTTACATTAGTTCTGTGTGGCCGTTAGCAACATTAGCACGACCGCACATAACAGCAGGTTTATAAAGCGGTGCAGAAGGGAGGTTAACAGAGATGAGTGAACTGTAGAGATAAAGACAAAATAACAAGCAATCGGAGGTTTATCTTGCCGTGTATGATTTTCTACTACAGACTATAAAATTCTGTCTGAGTATCCGCGTGGGAAATTTGCACTTTACATTGGTTCTATTTATTCTTTTGTATGATGTAATTTGTTTTTGTATCTACATGTTCTCACACAGACACTATATGTAAATACAAAATGTGAAGTGGTGTGTGTCTGTTTTGTGTGATATGCTGCATGTGCATCTTCAGATTAGAGTTGTGCAATATATCGAATTTTTAGATAATATCGTGAATGTTGTTTTGAAGATATGTAAACGTTGAATATGGAGTTTATCGTGCAGTAAGAACATGCTAAAAAATGCAAATTTACAATAAAAAGGAAAAAAGCTAGACGTACTTCAGTTTAAATATGCACTGTATCGAATTTTTGTGCATTAAAACAGAAAAATGTGTTTATAATGGGAGCTTTCTGCACTTTTGTGGTCAAGTTTGACACATATTGTTGATAATTAAACACATTAGAAAAATGAGAAAGCAAGGGACTATGTGTGCCTACAATTAGTAGTATTTTACATTTGTTTGAGTCGATTTTGATTGGTTTGAACCTAATTGCAAACAGAATAAGTACAAAATATCTCTTTTTGCTTTGAAAAAAAATCTTGTGTTCTTGAGTTTTTTACTAAATTTACTATTTTTCTGCTTTTTTTAAGACAGTCAAACCTGCTTAAATCACAATAAACTTGTCATTCAATCAATTTTAATCTTATTAGAAATATTTGTTTTCTGGTGTAACTAATTTGAACACAGATTTTACCCACATTTATGTTGAACTGACAAAATATCGTCCAAATATTGTCACCAAGATTTGCCAAAGATATACATTATTGTCAATATCGCCCAGCCCTACTTCAGATAGTAAATTGCTGCTCAAAAATTGCACATGCATTTTTTCAGATTATACTGACTATTCAGTCCCTGGATTGATAAACGAGGCCCATCCTACTTCATATGAAAAGCCCTCACATGAATCCCAACGCGTGGCCCAGTCTCCGGTCAGAGCCACACTCAGTCCGTCCGTTGACAGGTTCAGGCCGGATACAGAAGGATTGAAGTGGACGCCGGGCTCTGGGAAGTCACACTGGGCGATCTTCATTCTGAAACACACGTTAGAGGTTCAGTGTCAGCTTGTGTCAACCATTGCATATGTGGTTGCGTTGGATTTTAGGTAATCACGACGTCTACTGTACATTAGTACTTTTTTAGATCGTTTGCAAAGTCTATGGCAGCCTCAATGTATAACACACCTAAGTAACATAGCCAGAAAGTCCTTAGCCATAAAAGGTGGACACCAAAAAGTAGGATGGCTGGTTGTCCTTACTTAAGAAAAAACATCTATAATGCGCACCTTATATTAGAATTGGTAGCACAAATAAAGTTTGTGTATTGTTTTATGATAGACTAAATCTTATTCCAGAACAAAATTTTATGTTACACGATGATATCTGGCTGTTTCTGAAAATTTACTAATTATTTTTCAGGTTTTCCAGTACGCGTGGGATACATGGTTGTGCTTGTGCAGCAGTCAGAGCTTTCACTTCATAGTAAGTAAGAAGGTGTGACGTTTTACAATTAATCACAATAGAAATATTAATGTATACGAGTAGCAAATAGCAAAGTCTGCAATTTTTCAAGAATCTTAATTTCATCCTCAAATAACTTAATACACTGTTTCGGGGGCTGGACAATGAATTAAAATTGTAATGTCAATGGACACAATTGGATTTTTGGTTTTAAAGGTTTTATGGAGGATTTTCAAAAATGGGAGTTAATGAAATTAACGAAGTTTCAGGAGCAGGACCACAGCCCCTTTTGCATCAGGAAACCACGCCTCGTTCGCCTTCTCGGACACACCTCCAATTACCCAGAAGCCTCTTCTTAAACCGCCCTTTCCTAACAACACGTCTTGTCTCAGATCTCTCGACCCCACCCTCCCACCCCACATTTCATCTGTCCTCCTGCTGAAGACATCTCCATCTACAGGTGGGGGGTCCTGAATCGGCTGATCGGATTGCTGAGACAGAGCCCCCACCCACAGTCTCCTCGATCCAGTCATTGATCAATCATCAATCAACAATCATCAATAAATATATTAATTGCATTCTCTGATGTGGTGTGGTCCTTGCTAGTGAATTGTTAGTTGTCAGTCTTGATCAAAAACAGTTGCATGGATTTGTTACAGCCTTGTACTTATGCTAAACAAAAAAAGAATTATAAAAATATATAAACTGTGGACATGATGAGACCTGTAAAACGTTGACCAATAGATAACAAGGTACCTCGTTATCTATTGGCCTGTGAACCTGTCAAGCAAACCCTCAGTGTTACTAAGTAACTCATTGGCCCAGTTGCAGTGAAGGGCGTGGCCCTGGGAGGGAACACATGTGCATCATTTGAAAAACAGCAAACAGATTTGAAAAACCCTCCATACAACCTTTAAAATACAATGTTTTATCATTTTTTTCCAATTCATTTTCATGTCTAATTTTGTCATTTCTCCCTAAAACTCAGAACCAAATTTTATTAATAAAACATATAGATCATAAACTGCGATTAGATATTTTTCTCAAATGGTCCAGCCCTACTCCATCATATCCATATCATTGTGTCATAGCTTCCATCACATTCCAGACTTTTCTTAGAAGACCTTTGTAAAAACATGACTTTCTGCTAACTCATTATCTATACGTGCATTCTATTATGAAATGTGAGGTTGTTATTTTTGTGAGTGGCTTTTGCAGTGAGTCTTACAGATGATTTATTTGTTCACTCTAGACACGCGGTGCGCCTCTTCTTATGTGTTACTTCTGCTTGAGTACTACTTGATAATGAGAGTATTTTGTCCCTCCGTAGTGCGTGGCCTTACCCAGACAGAGTGTAGTGAATGCCCACGACGTGGCCTCTCACTTCTGGAAGCTCCACTTGATCCAGTGTGTCCTGAATCACTCCGGCTGCAAAGTGTCGCACTGTGGAAAGTACAAAAAGACGCATTTTCAAGGCTTGTATTTGGTGGAATTGACTTTTAACAGGCTTGTATTTGGTGGAATTGACTTTTAACAGTCTTTTGATGTTTGGCGATGAGACAATGAAAATCAATTGTGAAATATTTAGCCACCTTAGATTATGAAAGCATGACTGCAGCTAAACCTTCTCCTGTAATTTCGCCCAGCCCTACTCACCTTCTTCCCACTGTTCTTGGAAGTACCCTTCTTAAAATTTAGCTGTGGTTAGGCTAAGCTACTTTAACCACAATGAAACATCAAATGTTGCAATGATCACATACGGTGCATATACACATGCTGTATCTTGTTTGAAAGCTTAGTTCCTCCCGTAGAAATCAGTGACTAGGTTTATTTTAGCAATGTAGTTATGTACTGTATATTTCAGGTCAACCCACAAGGTTTACAAGCCAAACATACAGTATGTTAGCTACCTTAAAGGTTGTATGGAAAAAATTGTTTGTTGTCAGTCTTGGTCAAAACAGTTGCATAGATTTGTAACAGCCTTGTACTTATGCTAAACAAAAAACTTATCTTAAAAATATATAAACTGTGGACATGACGAGGCCAGTAAAACGTTGACCAATAGAAAACGAGGTACCTCGTTATCTATTGGCCTGTGAACCTGTCAAGCCCTACTGGTCTCAACGCACAAACTAAAGCATCACACTAAAGCATAAAATTGCACAAAAGGGTGAAAATAATGTGGCTTTTTTGGCAGTGTGACATACTTTGAAAAGGTAAATTAGCATCAGTTTGCTCAAGACATAGAATATACAGTATAAACACAGATGGGTTTAGTTTCAATTTCTTTAGAGACTGGAAACTATAATCTTTAACAGAACAAGAAGCATTGGCCTGCTGCTGTTCTTACCAGTCTGAAGTCCTTTGTCAGTCAGCAGCAGTTGGATGGCAGGGTTTTCTGCACAGACACATTTGACCAGTGCAAGGACCGCGAGGAGCGTCTTTAAGGCCATTCTGTGCTGTAACACATTTTATATTTCAAATTAAACACTTTTTTTAAACTCATATCACAAAAATTACAAAGCTGTTGCCAGTGTTTGGTGTAATGTTACAAATACTTACTGTAATTTGAAGCAACTTAAAAGTGCAACATATAAAAATACTTGGAACTAACTTACATTTACTAACAAAAGCACTCGGGTAAGTGAACTAGCTACACAAACCCCCACAAACATGACTTCTTCTGTCCGGTTAAAGTCCTTAGAGACACATCTGCAGCTGAATTATAGACACTTTTTATTTCTTGTTTGTCGAGTCTGTTCAACAAATCATTTGTTGTTTACCTAGGGCGGTGCAATTACTCAAATTTCCATTTTTATTACAATTATTAAGTATGAATTAAAATGATTTCTACCATTACTGTAAATGTGATTTCAGTCATGGTTTACTTTAAATTGTTTCCATAATTGATCAGGTTTACCTCTGTCTGTATCTAAGTAAGTAATTAACGAAGTGTAGCAAATTACATTGTTTTTGGGACACAAATAAGTAGTTTTTTTTTAAGTATCTGTATTTTACTACTAGACTAATACAAAACCTGGTGACTTTGTACATTTACTTCTGATGTTTTTTTAAATAAATATCTGTACTTTCTACTACTACAATTTAAAACAGGTTAGTTAGGCTACTTTATAAGCCATTGACATTTTTCCTCTGCAAAATTGCCGTCATGTATCAGAGCTTTGGGAACGAATTAACAAATGAAAATTGCCAAAAACTTTATAAGTTCTCACAATTACTTATGTATAATATGTTAAAAGTCAGATAAATTAAAATGGGTTGACTGTTCTCACTCTCCACAACATTACAAACCAACTTTGTGCACTGCAAAAATGTATTTCCCGATTGGTTAAATGTCTTAAAACCTCTTTATTTTTGGTCTTTTCATGATTAAGATGGTTAAAGATGAACTTTTGTACTTTTACTCAACTAAAGCACTTTCAGCAAAAATTTTACTTCTACCACTACTAGTCGTTTTGAGTAGTAATTATACTTTTACTTGAGTAATAAACTGAAGTACTTTTGTCATCTCTGTTCAAACATGCATGAACCAATCAAATAGACCCCTTGCATGTTAGTAAACATTGCGTCAAATTCTGGTGGGCGGAGCTTAGCCGGAGGCAAAAGACGACGTAGCCTCCATTTAAACCAGTGTAAACTAGCACGTTTTTGGAGGGATTTTTAAACACAAATGCAGAAAAAATGTCAATTCTGTTCGGAACTGTCAGGATATATATCGTAATTACTCTGTGGGACGTGACACAGACTTTGGTGAATTACTTCTGACGGATGGAAGCGTTTTGTCTGAGCTTGTTGGTTCGTCTTGGATCAGGATCTGCCCTTTCACGTAACTGAAGAGGTGATTTTACATTTGTTTGAGGTTCGCTTTACTTTGCTAAACACAGTAGTGGCGAAAATGCTGTCCTTTAACTGTTCATTCTCGTCTTGAAGCTAATGCTAAATATGCTAATGTGTGCACCTCCCGTTATTAGTGCTTCAGAGGCACAACATTTAATAGTAATTATTTAAGATTAATTTAGTCCAACAAAATTGGTTGCTTGTAGCTTGAAAATCTGTTAGCTCTCGTCAAAGGCTTTGTAAAGTAGAAAATAAGGGTCTTGTGTGTAAAAATTGAATGATTGACAACAGTACAGTTTAGCTAGAATTCTAAATAAAACAGATCAATTTGAACATCAAACTGCACCTACACGTCTGGGTAAGATCAGGCCAACATTAGACACAAAAGTCCAAGTCACAGTTCACAACAAACGACATTTTTATAACGATAAAAACCTCGAACTTTTAGTGCGTCTGCTATGAGTTTTCGTCTTTTTTGCCTCCAGCTGGAGCAGTGACGTCACCGTGACGTGGCATGAAAGGGTCTATACAACTTGAACTAAACTGAACTCACTGTAACAACATAAATAAAAATGGAATTTACATATTAGATCCTCTTTAACAAATATTAAATGTCTTAATTACTTTTTCTCCAGAGTGTATATATATATAAAAAAATGAATATTCAAAAGAAAGATAACTGTACCGTTGTCCCTGTCAGCTGCTGTCTGTCTCGTCTTCTTTGAGGCTGCCTGCTGGTGCTGTTCAATTCCACTTCCTGGTTTGCCAAAAAGAAACTTACCGACTGAAGCACAAAACTGCGGCGAGAAAAAAAAAAAAAAAAAAAAGAATATGTGAAAGATATATAAGTGATAAATGTAAAAAAAAAGTAGCTTGTTAAAAAAAAAAAAAAAAAATGACCTCGTCTCGATCCTACATCCTCGCTTCCTTTGCTCTCCTCGTCTCCTCGATAATGGTCTGTCAATCAACGCGCCATATTAAGTGGCGTTCCAAAGCTCAGAGGGAACAAACAAGAAAGAAAACCGTGGAGTAAGTTTAAAAATATATAATAATAAAACTAGGAATATGTATTGTAATGTTGTATTGCTAGCTACAGTAGTTGTAGCAGCACGTGCGTTGTCACACTGATGACTTCACCTCGCTGTGTCTCCTCTCTCCTCATCTCTGCGTCCTTAATGCTTTTTATTTCTACCGATGAACTGAAGACGGGAAAAGAAATACAAGGTGGATAATCTGTTCAGTAAATATCCCACCAGAGTGCAGCAGTGAACACCACCCGATGCTGCCCTCCTCGTCTCACCTTTATCGCCTGAAAGTGTGCAGAGCTGCTGGCTGGAGCTGGTTTGGTACGTGTAAATATCAAATGTGTTGTAATGTCTTTTGATTCTGTGGTTGTAAATGTAATTTCTGCACATTTTACCAGGTTTGTGATGGTGCAAGCTCTGAAGTCTCTCCATTTGACCAGCGGTTTTGAGTTTCGACATGAATCATTTTCAAGTGATGGCAGTAACAAAGTATTTTTACTCAAGTACTAGTAGGTTTTTTGGAGCATCTGTACTTTACTTGAGTATTAAAAAATCTTTTTTGCTTTTACTTCGACATTTTTCAAAAAAATAGCTGTGCTTTCTACTTCCTACAATTTAAAAAAAATCAATTTATTTCAAACCAAACTTGCTCACTAACAATACCAGACGGGTATTTTGTCATCGAACATTACCCTCGTGGTATCATATGACAGCTATATTTTTGCACATTGAATACTTTTGCACCCTGCACTTTAAATATTATACCAGGTACTGTAATATAATCCTGATAATTTTGCGCACAGCTGCTTTTCTGCACGATAATGCTATTATCCTTTGCACTTTAATTAACTTGTGTATTGTAATTGTACTAATGACATTGCACTCTGTCTTGAAGGAGTTCGTTGTAAATTTAGCTTTTTAATTTAAGTTAGTAGAAACACACTAGTAGGAAATATAAATGATAGTTTTTACATAAATCAAAAACAAGTTTGTGAAGAAAATAAAAAATATCAGTAAGTAAAGCAGAGTTCTAAATTAAATGACAGGGAGACCAGGGGCATTGTACATTTTCTCACAGTAGACTGTATGAAAAGCGCTTTATAAATAAAGTTTGATTGATTGATTGATTGAAACACATTTGATGACCCTAACATCAGTTTAACAAAATAGTATGTTACAGTGTAAAACAGGGCTATACAACTTAATTTTTCAGAGAGCCGGATTTTATTAAGGACCATGTCTTCTGGGCCGGTTGTATTGCACAAAACATCATCGTTTTTGAAGACGAACTAAAATATATTTCTAGTGATACCAACAATTTTTATTGCTCTACCAAATGTCCAAATCGGCGTTAAGCCACAAACCAAATCTAAACCGGGGAGAATAGCCACCTTAAACCAGATTTAAACCAGGACTAAACAATATCTAAAGCAGAATTAGATCAATACAGAAATACACACTGTAAAAACTAGAATAAAATTGGATAGTGAATAGTGAGTGAGTGAATAAATACTCAAATGTATCTTCGTTGAGCATATTTTAACTTCTTTAAACTAAATTTACCAAAACAAAAGAGCTAAGTGGATTGTTTGGCTAAAATCATGAAAAATGCAACATTTCTCCCTGGAAACAAAGAAACAAGAAAAATCCACTAGATTAAGGCAAATCTTCTTTTTGACCCATTAAAAAATTAAAGTTTGCCACTATTTCTTAAATAATTATCCAGAACTAAATCTACAAACAAAAAGAAAATATGTTTTTGTAAAATTTTGAAAACGAATGAGGGCCAGATCAATATCTTTGAAGGGCCGATTTGGCACCGGGCCTTAAGTTGAATAGGCCTGGCGTAAAAGTTACATAAAAGGAGTTTTGACTAACTTTATTACATCGTCGTTAAGCAACTCTCTAGGGTGATGTCATCATTTATGAAAAAGTATCCTAAAAAAAGATTCAGGTCAAATCATATAACATCTTATGATCTCCCTGGGTGAGTTTGCATGCTCTCTCACCGTGTTTTTTTCTCCAGGTACTCTAGTTTCTCCCAGGTTAATTGAGCATCACTGTAATGCTCCTAGTGAATAAATGAGAGAGTGAATGGTTGTCTGTCTAACCATGAGACGAGTTGGCCACTGTTCAGGATATTTCCCCCGCCTAAGGCCCATAGTCATTGGGAAGGCACCAGTCACCACGACCCCTAATAGGAACAAGCAGTAGAAAATGATTGAATGAATAAATGAATGAATGTTTGGTGTGTGGATCAGCCAAACAGAGACTGACATGTCATTGCTGCTCGTCTATTGGAGAATAAAGATTGCTCATGCTTGAATCACTTTTTATAAAACTTAAATGGATAAATAAAATAATAAAACATCAGCTAACATCTTATTTTCGAGGGGCCACCTGTAAGTGAAACCCGTGACTTCTCGCTGTTGTGATGTATCATGTGGTTTCAGAATGATCACACATGCACTGTTGTCATTGTTGCCATAGCAATTAATATCCCTCTGCAAAATGTTGGATTGTGTGACTTACTTGTGGTGAAATACTAAAAAATGTGCCAGTGGAATAAACAGGAAGTAGATACACTAACTTTCAGGAAGTAAAAAGTCACAATTTAGTAGAAATAGAAAGCTAAAAACCATATATTGGAATATTGCTGACGCCATAATTTGAAGAAAAAAAAAATTTGTCCTGCGCAAAGAAATGATGCAGAATTTATTTACCGTATCAAATAAATGACAAAAACATGCTTTTATTCAAGTCTTCTTGGTCAGAAAATTACACAGTGCACCTCTAAGGCAATTGCTCTTATGTATTGTAAATCTGTTTTTGATCATGTTCTATAGAAAACATGAGAAAGAATTGCTTACAGCTCTGAAAGTCTGCCAGCATGCCCCCAAATGTCATGTCCAAATGTCAGGTCATATATTTCTAAACAAATGTGTGTGTGCATATACAGTATATAGTGGAACCTATTTATTCATACTACTTCTCTGTTCCTCATTCATAGTTTACAGAGAATTTTTATCTGCTGTTTGCATCTGAAGTCTGCGTTTAAAAGAGAAACTTAAAGAGATAGAGGAAGTGAGAGCAGACCAAAAACAACTGAAAGCTTGGTAGCAGAATGTTTGGTCTCAAAAGTCTGATTCCCTCTGCTGGCGACAAAGGGGACTTAAAGAATGTTACTGATGAGCAGCAAATGAGTGTGGCTAGTTCATTTATACATATAACTTTATAATTTATTGGATTCGTTTTTATTGCCGCTAGTCATCTTGCATTTTGGACTACTTTTAAAGTTCACACACATTCACCATCAATCATTCACAATGGTGCAACCTGGCTAGCTCAGTGTTAGCTCAGTGTTAGCATCTGTCTCTGGAAGAATACAGAAGCATTACCAAAGAACACTTAAAGAGAAGCTAAACCCTAAAATAAGTTTTTTTGGTTGTTAAACTATGTATGTGTGCTTAAATAGCATTGTCTACTGTTCTGAGTCATTTTTTTGGCATTTTTAGTGTAATTGAGAAAATTAGCAGGTTTCAGGTCAAAATAGTCACAAACTGGCTGTGTCTCTCATGTCAGCTCAAGGTTCTTTGTGACCTCAGTGTGTACTGTCCACTCAAAATCGAGAAACTAATTGCAGACACTGCTGTCAATCCAATCACACTGCTGCTCTCCTCTCTGAGCTCCTCCTTTCCCCTTTTCCCAATGCTTTTCAATGCGTTTGCTGTGTTTGAAATGGGTTTGAGGGTGGAGTTCGGGGGGTGAGTTTACCTTTAAAGTGGGGGTAACAAACTTTTTAATTGTAAATTACTAAACTTTATGTTCTTCACTAAAAGTATATAATAAATGCAGCACTTAGTGAAAAATAAGACCACTGTGTACTGTCTGAAATAAATAAATAAGATTGTAATTCTAATCAGGAGCCGAATGCTGCGCTCTGATTGGATGTGCTTAGGTCGTCCTGTCCAGTTGTAAAAAGAAGTTTATAAACCATATTTGCAACCAAAAAGAATACATGTTTATATTAATTATGTGTCAAAGGATTTAGAAGAGGAAGTGCTCAGATTTAACACCTACATTGTATTTGCAGATTGAAAATCAGCTACCCCACCTTTAAGAAAAGAAAATCAGTGAGTATTGCTCTAACACAGATATATTCAGGTGATAATTTACGTGTCCTGGCTACATCTAATAATAGACTGTGTTCTTTAAAATTCAGTAAATGTGCTTAAAATTGTTAGTAGCATTACGCTAGCTTTATTAGCATACTGACACAGCTTAGTAGGGTTCAGAATGTTGTCAAGCCATCATGGAGAATCGCTCACATTCATCTCTGTGCTCTTGTAGTGCTGCTGTCACCATTTGGTTTGAACTCCTTTTTTACTTTTTATGATGAGGAAAAGGCTGCATTGACTGCACAGAGCTGGACCGCATGCTGTCTGATCCAGGATAAGTTTACAACATAACAAATAGAAAATTTAGTTACTCCAACTTTAAATGTGCAAAACATGTGAACTGTTGTAAGTTAAAAACAGCAACTATTGCTTAGCTTTGAGACACACTTTGCTTGTTGACTAATGACTTTTGACTTAGTGTAACACCTTTTTATACATATTCCATACAGTGGAATGTTCCAGGCAAAATAATAACTGGCAGCATCTTTAAAATACATTTTGTACGAATTGATTTTTTTAGTACTTCCTCATCAAAAAATACAAGTTCTGTCGGTGAGATACTATTCTTTTCCTTTAGAGCCTCAGAAAACAATGTCCCAGTTTTTTAATGTCACAGGTAGATCTCTCACTAATTTCTAAACTTTGCTCCCTTGGCAGTAGTTAGAGCTCTAACTTAATTCCTGATGTGTGAAACATTTTTCTTTCATTGTTCTAATACATAAAGATATCAAAGTAAAAGTAAGAGACTAGCATAAGGCAGATGGTACATCATATCTTGAAAAATAGTTGAAGAAATACAATTGAATCACTAGCCATAAAATATTTGATTTATTTACGTATCTCTTAATTCAACAAATAGTCTTTTTCTCACACACCATGATAAGATCCATTGAAATCACATTGAACAACTTCAAGAGGAGGAGTATATTATCAGACAAACTGTTTTCATCATAAAACACAAGTAGGACCCACTTCGTCACTGCGAAAACTCATTCAACAGTTGAAACATTTTGCAACACTTGAAACACAGAAACCGAACAGGACCAAGATGTGACACAAAATAAAGAGATTTGTAAAGCAAGTGCACAGGGCTCAGACTGCAGACACGCACCAGCCGGTTCTAATGTCCTCCAGTGGATTTTTGTTTTGCAAGAGTTTGATTTGGGAAAGCAGGGTTAGAGGCACCTTAGAGCTGGGCAGTATGGCAATGAATTCAAATCAAATCCTCCTTGGGATATTTGCTAACCACTTTTTCTTTATTTATTTATTGCAGGTATCTTAAACAAAGACTCTTTTGTCCACCCACTATTCCTATTGGTCAACCTTTAAAGTGCGTATGACAGGTTTGAAAGTTTTTCAAATTTTGATTTAGTTTGGTAGATTAATACCCGTTGTAATTATAAATGGTAGTTTTACGTTAATCAAGAATAAGTTTAAGGGGAAAAATGTGAAAATATGTTGTAAATACCAGGAAGTAGAGCAGCGTTCTAAACTGATGACATCACACTTGGGAGACAAAGAAAATGTCAGTTTTCTCACAAGAAACAGATTTTTATGGCCGTGTAAACACACATTTAACAAAAAACAGTGAGTTCAAGTGTATTTTTATGGCTCAAGTTAAAAAAAGTTACATTTGAAGAGTTTGGGCCCAGTTTATTAAATGGTCGCTAGGCAACTACCTAGCGTGATGTCATCATTGATGAACAGGAAGTACATTTTTAATGCTAAAAAATGGCCAAACAGGATTGAAATTTGAAAAATCTTGAGTAAAACCTTAAATATATTGATCTTAACTACGTCTTTGTGAAATGAATAGTTCAACCTGTCATGGGCACTTTAAGGCTCTGAGTGAGTGATCAGAAGAATAGTATTTTATTGCCATATCGCCTATACCTAGGCACAATCCATTCCCTGCTACAAGTATTACGGTTCATACTGTTATTGTGTCAATGAGCTAGACACTTAGCTAACTTGTATAAATGTGAAAATGTGGTTAAGATTTACTTATTGTTCTTTAGTACGTTTTTAAAGCTCTCCAACTCACAGTATACACACACATTATTGTCCACTCAGAAATATATTTAAATTCATAAAACTACATACTTCTGTAGCTGTTTTGCATAGTCTTGTCTTTCCAAAGATAATATTTAAGTACTCTACAGCTACAAGTACACACTGCCTTTGTGTCGTAGGCCTGTCACAAAACACATTTTAAAAGTTGATATAATGTTTTATACAATGGTGTGATGAGCAAAAAACCCTTGTCAGAAGTGGTTCTTTAATACTCACTGACACAATCCTGGGCTATGGAAACACTCATCTGGGATTTTGACACACATAAGCCAGGAGTCCACTTTTCTCTGTTTGTGTGGAAGAGTTTACATTTGTACACCTCAATAGAAACGGTCAAAAATCANGACTTGTGGTCGGTTTCTTCATGCAGATTTCCTTTCAAAATCGACCTAAGCTCAATGACTTCGAGATTCTGAAACTTAGTGCCTAATGATAGAGGAGTTGTTTAGAGCGTCACTCGTGCTGCTTATAGATGAGTCAGAGACGCCGTAATGTACGAATGTTAAAGACCTGATCTAGGTTTTATATCTGTCAGTTGACTGTCACAACATTTCAAGTTCGCTATCTTAGATTCAAAATACGTTTTGTAGGATAATATTTTATGCAACAGGTCATATTCATGGAATTAAGTTAAAGTGGGATGGGCTACTTTGCAGTTAGTGTTGAATAATAGATATGTCCAGAGCTCAGAATAATTTTTGCAGCAAGTCGCACTCGCTACTCGTTAATCGTGTTGTTGTTCTGTGATACGCATTATAATTGTGAGTTCATGTATTTGTCCCTACAGATCACGTATGCATCTGAGCTACTGATGTTAATATTGAATTCATTGTTTATGAAAATGTTCTAATTCAACCAATAAATTCATAAATAGATTAGCTTTTTATACTGGCACTTATACATATTGATGTGTGAAATTTGCCTTATATTTTATTCGGGGGGTGGTCGGTCAGACGAACCACATCATTTTTGTTTTCAGTAGTTCAGCATGGGTGTTTGCTCAGTGATTACCATCCTTCATTACCATAAAAACTGTCTATAAGTGTTTTTTTGTAGAGTTTATATTTTAATTAATGATTTCTGTTTGTTAATACTTGTAGCAATGATTGTAGCCATCAGCTATTTTTTGTGGGTTTTACTATTCATGAGTTCTTGGCTATCTTATCACTTTTTTGATTTGTTCACTGTTTAACAATAAAATGTGGATTACTAGAAGCAAGGGATTGTAGATAGCTTGGTAGAAGATAGGCTCTTGATTTAAATAGAATTGCAGGAACTGCTAAGATTCCTTCATTTCTTTTATATGTACGGCGTATTGTTCGGGGTATTTGACATTTCATGTTTTTTCTTGTGGTTTATATATACCAATATGTTAGAAAAGTGCATATTTAGATAATATACTGGAGTTTACAACAGTCACGCCTGGGTTATACACTTTTAATTATATATATAGAGGTCAGCAATTAATAGTCAAGAGGCTGACCGCTCAATCGGTAGACTGTTTGCTATACTAGCATAAATTTCTGGAAATCGGACTAGCTGATATTTTGTGATCCTGATGTGATTCTGGTTGCCATATATCCTAGTATATTTGGGCTTGTACATTAGCGCTTGGTTGTAGTTTCTTTAGGCAGACATAATAGAATTAGGAGACATAAGCATCAGAAGCGTAAGTTCACAGAGGGCCGATGTAATCGCTGAACAAATATAAAAAGATAGATAGATAGATAGAGAGATACGGAGGTTTTCTTCTGAAAGATGACGTGCATGTACTATAGCTTCTAGAACACGCTCTATAAATTCTCCTGCGTATGTGAGGTCGGGAGCCATGTTGTGAGGCTGTTCCTCAGTAGGGAATCAGCAAGTCGGGACTATCACGGGAACGCACTATAGAGGTATCTTATCAGTCATACGTAAAGCGTTATCGCTGCTTCTCCTCTGAGATATCACATGCAGACTAGATCACGAATACATTTGTATAGAGATATAGAGAGAGACACGTTTTTTTAGAATAAAACAACGAAAAAGAGCGTGGTCCGAGAGCTTGATGATCTATTTAAAAGATGTTTTTTATTACATGTCTTGTATTTTTAGACTCTCATACCGTGATGTAATGATATATATATGGATTATAGAGAGATATATATTAATATTACAAATTTGAAGTATTAAGTGAGAAAATTAAGATTTTTGGCGCAGTGTATAATAACTCTTTGTATGTTTAGCGTGGACAACAGTTGACTGTGGCACGTGTTTTGTTGATGTCCTTATCAGCTTAGATAGATATATATATAGAGATAGAGATATAGATATATGAGACACACTAAATTGATCACCTTCTATCATAGGCACGAAACTGCAACCATGCCGCTTGTAAACAAGGACTAAAACCCAATAAATGGGACAAGTCGGTATTTGACATAAGGATAATATCTTGTGGCACTTTAATTTCATTAAATAATTGTTTAAACTCCAGAAATCTCTGTCAGTTTTCTGATGTTTTCTTACACTCAGGGGACACCAGGAGTGTCAAGCCCCAACTCCAGTTGAGTTTGACACAAGTCAATTGAAGTTAGAGTTGTCAAGAGCAGCATTTTAAAATATAGATCCTTTGGTGTTATATTCAAATATGACAGTTTGGCTGTATAAAGCCAAAAAAGCACATTTACTGTGTGTCCAGATTTATTTATACACATTACTTTATGTTATTATCTCTTGAAATGTCAGTATGTTCAATAAAATATATATGTATATATTACATTGAACATACAGTATTTAAAATTTTTTTTAGACAAATTGTTTGTAGTTTGTCTAAAACGGCAATGTTTTAAAATATTGACATCAGGTATTTGGGTACGGTTAGGTTAGGTTTAGGCTTTGATTAATTTGAAGGATTGGGAAAGGTATGCTAACTGTATAACTGCATTAGGGTCAGCTGTGTGTCAATTTCTTCATAACTGCTGTCAAACTATGATACATATTTACTCCAAAGACTGTCACTACTTGGAATTCTGATTTACTCCAGCAGTTTTCCACTTTTGACTGCAGAAGGTTGTTATGTCACGTGACCTTACCCTGAGTCCAAAGTTGATATTGTTGAAGCTGACGTTAGGAGGAACAGACAGAGGCAGCTCCAGATTCATCACAGAATTCACCGGCACACAGAGAAAACATTAGTAACAAGTCACTTTCAGTCATTCTTCTTCTTCTTAATAATTTTCAGTTTACTTTGAACTGAAACAAGTTAATCCATGTATCAAAGCTAACTAATTATTCCAATAATTGTCAACTAATTTAGTAATTATGGTTATCGTACTGTCTTAATTTCAGACAAAAATTTAAATTGAGCGAACAATTTGCTTTGACTCAAAGTAAGAAGTAATCTCTTTGAAAAACTGTGAAACAAGTGTAAAATAATTGTATATGAATACAATGGAGCTTATGTTTGCCAACTTTTGACTTTATGGTTAAAATTTTAGAATCAAGCATTTTTTTTAACTTGTCTTGAAATTCATTTTTTGCAGCGCAGACATGTTATTAGAACATTTGACTTATTCTAGTGGCAAATTTATTTTTCCTGTTTAGACCCAAATCCTTTAGAACAAATCAGAAATGCCTTGAACCATAAATTCCATGAATTTAAGAAGAAACTATAGCACAGGCAGATCAATAATTGACATTTTGTTCATTGTAAAACACAAAAAGTATCTAAAATGAGTTAGAAACAGAAACTTGCTGACTTCCTGTTCCAAACTGCAGATCTGGACCTTTTTAAACACAACATGTTTTACTCAGAATTTGAAATTTGAGTAATCGCAAATAAATACAGACAGTTAGTGGGGATACGTGGTGAGGTGAGGGTTAGGGATTATCTGAGCATGGATTCTCAGCACTGGATTATCTCCAACTGCATGAATCAATCCAACTACAACTTTGGGTAATGCTAATAATGAGAAAACTAACATGGCTAAAAATTCAGAAATGTGAATTTTACTGTCACAAAATTCCAAAAACACAACATGATGCACACATTTGATTCTAATAAAAAAACTGTTGGTAATGAGAGAAAAGTAGACTGTGCAGTACCGTTAACAGCCTGCAGATACTGCTCTAACATCTCGATGGAGTTTTCCACACAGGGGCATATCTGGGAAGAGGCAACATTAAGGTAGTCATGATTATTCAAGTCACAATATACAGTAATTGTAAGAACAGAAAAATTATAATCGTGACAATTTCAGAAGCAAGCTAAAATGTATTCCATACAACAAGAACAAAAACAGCCATTATTTGGTGCAGATATTTTCTTCTAACGATATAAACTTTGATACAGTTAATATTAAAACAAATGCATCTAAAAAATTATAATTTTTACAGTTTGACTTTTTAAACTGGTCACAAATTTGAAGAAAAGGTGACGTGTTAGTCAATAAGAATGAAAGAATGAAAGTGATCGCTAAATCATGATATTTTTCAATAATCACAATATTAAAATTTGACATCCCCTAGTGGAGAGACATCACACATCTGTGAACATTTACCAACTAAATCCACAATAAGATATCTGTAAGTCTGAACACAAAGCTACAACATCTGGTCACCAGGGTTGGGGTTGTTGTGTTAGTTGAGTTAGTACTTAGTAGAGTTAATATTTTTTGGCATAAGTTCTATTTTCCCAGCTAATTTAGTGCAGGCCTATTCAAGTCAAGGCCAGGGTTGCCAGATTTTCAGAGAGCAACAAGCGAACAAGTCTTTGGGGTAAAAAAAGTCCAAAATATGCAACCTCAGCCTTTCAATAAATGTTATCAAAATAATCAATTATTGAACATTATGTGTCATAGTTAATACATTTTGACATGTTTAATAGTAATCTATCATCAATAAAGACTTGTTCTAAAAATCTTCACTTCATTACTGCGATGTGGAGAGGGCAGGGATTTGTCCAGCTCTAGACTGATGGTCTGTTTAGACATCTGAAATTAGACTAAAACGGGTCAGGACAATCGGTGTGCACGGGTTTACATGCACATTTGCTTAATTGTACTAGGCTAGCTATCCAGTTTTCCTGAGCCTATCCAGTTAACACTCTGAGCGTGTTGTGTACCTCTGAAGCACTGCACAGCGGCTACACTTTACACTGCGCCTGTTCATCTTAATAAAATGACCAATAGCATCACAAAAGGTATTGCTAATAACCACAAACTGATCCTGAATATTTAACGATAACGCATGAATACTCTAATGTACACCCTTTGTTTTCACTAACAAGGTGACTGAATAAGCTAGAGTAGTTTTAAAGCAGCACTACCCAACACTGCTGTCAACACGTGAGTTTTAAACCAACTGGTGATTTCATACACTGAACACTCACCTCTTTCTTGATTTTGCTCTTGATGTGATTGTGAAAATAATGCACCAGCCACTGAAACATCCAACTGTAGAGCAGAAAGAGAAAAAAGTGAAATGTAAACAGAAGCTGGTATAAAAGGGCAAACTATATTTCAGATGCATGTGAGTGTGTTCAGAGCTTAATCTGTGATCATGAGCTGCTGTGAGGATCAAAAGGAAAAATCTGAAAATGAGAGAAATCAATGTGAATGTCTGTAATTTAAAAATAAGTTGTGTAAATCATTGCTAGAATGTCACATAGAACAAAGTTTAGACACTGCAAAACATAAATCTATCCTTGCTTAAAATGATTTGGACTTGAGAAGTTTCACTAAATAAGCTATCTAGTGAAAAAAAAGCAGAACTAAGGAACTTCAGTGGTAGTGCTTCCCCAAGAACTTGTGTAAAAACTCTAGCCTACTGAATCGAAACTTAAATTTGGGTAACAAACTTTTTTAGTTGTAAATTAGTAAACTTTGTGTTTTCCATAAAAAGAATATGATAGATGCAGCACATAGTGAATCTTTTTGAGGTCCCAATGAGGGTCCTGGCCCAGGATGAGAAACACTGATATAGAAGCTGCTTAACAAGACAAACAAAAGAGAAAAGATGTGGACAAAAGAACCTTTGCAATTACAATAAAGGTGCAGATTGAGTGATGTTGTTCTTTCCATGTGATAGAGTCAAAATATTGAGAGAGCAAACAGAATGTTTGCTTGAACAAAAGATGACCTGATTAAGTTCTCAGATGACACTGTGTAGCTGTCACTACTTAAAGGCCCTGACACTGGTCATGCTGAAGCCCTGTCTGACTTAGAGAGTGGTGTGACAGAAGTCACTTGGATCTTAATAGGTTTTCACACATGAAAGTACCAGCCCCTGTTTAGTCATAGGAACTACCCTGTTTCTGAAAGTGGGTCTAGCTGGTCTTAGCATTAGCATCTGTATTTTGAAACATTTAACTAAAAGTCATTTAGTGGTGTTAGGAAAACAGAAGTTGTCTTTTTCAATTCAAAGCTACCTAAAACATCACTAAAATTACCACTAAAACAAAATTACCGATATTCATAGTAATAGTTAAGCTACTATTTACAAATTAAATAACTATATTTTGGGATATATATTTTTAAAATAAGTACAGTTTATCTGAATGTAAGAACGTAAAAAACATATTTCCAAACAAAGTTAGTGTCGTAAATGTGCTGGTGTCACCACAGGTTCCTGGTCTGACTGGAAAGTACCTGCCCCAGAGCTGCAGCTAAAACAGTCCGTAAAGGTTGGCCCCAGTCCATAGTTCCTGCTCTGTGTGAACATGCCTAAAATGGGGACAGAAACTAAGAAAAGTACTAGAAACTGAAAAAAAAGTTCTAACAGTGGGAAAAGACCTAATGTTGGCAAACAATGGAACTGATAATTGACTTCAGAAGAATAGAGGACTAGTTCTATTCATGGTGATGAAGCTGAGATTGTCACATCTTAGAAAAATCTTAGCACTGTGTTTGACTCTGATATAAAATTGGATACAAACATGATCACAAAAAATACCAACAACAAATGTATTTTTTAAGGAAGCTCAAAGCAGAACTAAGTACCATTTTGACCTTGTTAAAGTCTTTGTAAGTCTCCGTGATAATGGTTACATATGTATTTTGGGCCATTTGAAGCATGTGTCGATTCACTCAGTTGTCTTTTTAGCAGTGTAAAATGTGTTTAGATGTGTTTTTGCTGTCTTATTTCCATCTTAACGTTACGCAAAAATGAGAAAATAAACCAAGTTGAGTTTCACTTCAATTGTTCAGTTTAATAGTACAACACCACAAGACGCACTACCGCTGAAGTTGCTTAGTTCTACTTTAATCATTTCATGGTGTCTGTAACTTTTACTGTTCTTTTACTGAAAGTTTTTTTTTTACCTTTTCCTTTATCTGCTGGTTTTATAATCTATCAGTTAAAGATAAGAAAAGCCTAAACAGCATGTGTGCAGATGTCATATTTAGCTGTATTGTGTAGAAAAACAAATATGGAACCGATTGCGTTTTTTCGATGTTTTCAGGAAGAAACTATAATACAGTAAATGTGGATCAATACTGTGTGTGTTAATACCTTGCCCCTCCAGAGAACTGCATGTCCACACTCTGGATGTCCACCTCGCAGCTCACAGAGGACACAGACAGATGTCCTGCGGTGTCTTTGTCCAAACTCAGGACCGAGAGCAGAGACAGGTCAAACACAGCCAGGGTGAACGTCCCGCTGTCATGACTGTGGAAGACCAGACGGGAGAGTTTAGTGTACAAACCGAACAGACAACAGCACACATGAATGATGAGTGAAGTCAAAGAGAGACAAGTCCAAGTCAAAGAGAGACAAGTCCAAGTCAAAGAGAGACAAGTCCAAGTCAAAGAGAGACAAGTCCAAGTCAAGGAGAGAGAAGTCCAAGTCAAAGAGATACAAGTCCAAGTCAAGAGAGACAAGTCCAAGTCAAAGAGAGACAAGTCCAAGTCAAAGAGATACAAGTCCAAGTCAAAGAGAGACAAGTCCGAGTCAAAGAGAGACAAGTCCGAGTCAAGTCTGAAGTCAAAGAGATACAAGTCCAAGTCAAAGAGAGACAAGTCCGAGTCAAAGAGAGACAAGTCCGAGTCAAGTCTGAAGTCAAGAGAGACAAGTCCAAGTCAAGGAGAGACAAGTTCAAGTCAAGTCCCAAGTCAAAGAGAGACAAGTCCAATTCAAGTCCCAAAGAGAGACAAGTCCAAGTCAAGTACGAAGTCAAAGAAAGACAAGTCCAAGTCAAGTCCCAAGTCCGCGTCAAGTCCAAAGTCAAAGAGAGACAAGTCCAAGTCAAGGAGAGACAAGTCCAAGTCAAAGAGAGACAAGTCCAAGTCAAGAAGAGACAAGTCCAAGTCAAAGAGAGACAAGTCCAAGTCAAAGAGAGACAAGTCCAGGTCAAAGAGAGACAAGTCCAGGTCAAAGAGAGACAAGTCCAAGTCAAGTCCAAGTCAATGAGAAACAAGTCCAAATTAAGTCCCAAGTCCAAGTCAAGTCCCAAGTCAAAGACAAGTTCAAGTCAAGTCCCAAGTCAAAGAGAGACAAGTCCAAGTCGTCCCTAGTCAAAGAATCAGTAAGTACCAGAAAAAACACATTTTTCTTCCTTTTACAAACTAACTTCTAGAAGAGGACCTACATTCCTAGATGAGACGAGTCTGGATTATTTATGAACTTTCAGACTTCTACCTATGACATCACAGATCAGGGACATTGAGAACAGTGTTTTTTGAGGCTCAGATGAGAACAAAAAAAATATATCACAGACACAACAAACTTTTTTGATAAAGAGGCCATGTTTTCATTTTATAATATATTAGTTATGCATTTCTTTCCACACAACCTAGAAAGCATGCTTGTTGTTGTTTTTAGCATGTTAGGTATTGTTAGAGCTGCAACACTTGGCCTGGATTCTAAAAGTTGTAAGGGTGAGTAAAGGCTACGTTAAGTAAGTGAGTAAAATGAGTGACTACTTAAAAAATTATCAAATAAAATAGTTCTGTTAATTTATGTATGTTTTTTGACCCTACAATAGGATTCTTTTGCCTTGAACCTTGACCTGTATATTCATATATCAGTCATGAGATTGTTTCTGAAACAATCTCACGCCTATGAGACAGTTCCTCTTAACGTTTAATACAAAAGCCACTGTGATCATGCAGTAATTTCATGAACTGAAATTCAGAACAAAAAATTCCACTTCCTGTTTGATCATCTGACTGATTTCGTAGACGAAAAAAAGTTTTTTTTTTTTTTTTTTTTCAATTTGTCATAATTATCTTAAGGTTGGGGTAATGTACATTTTTTAATCTTTTTGTTTTCCACTAAAATGTGTATGATAAATGCAGCACTTTGTGAAAATGAGAACACTGAGTAGCTACTGTCTGAACTGGATTAAATTTTTTTTTAGTTGTAATCAGTTCTCTGATTAGCTGTGCCTCTGTAGTTTCACTTTGTTGTTTGTAAAAAAGATTTCAGTTTATAAGTCATAATTTCAACCAAAATAAATGCATGTTGATATTAACCATGTGTTGAAGGATTTATGAAAGGAAGTTGTCAGATTTAAACCTAAACTGTATTTGCAGCGTAAAAATCAGCTACCCCACCTTTATTTTTCCAAAGAACAAGGCTATTAATCATATTGTTACATTAGTTATTGTAAATACGTATTTGATGTTTATATGAATAGGAAATATGAAAAAAAAAAATACTGTACTGTACTACTTTTTTCAGTTGTAAGTAGAAAAAATCAATACTCAAGGTCAAGTACTATAACTTTAAAGTAATGGTAAGTAGTATTTAGTTGTAAACCCAAATAATTACTCAAAAGAGAGGCAAAAACGTCTGTGTAAAGGGCATTTAATCTGAATGCAATCATCTGTGCAGATCCGAAGTGTCCAATGAAGTTGATCTGACCTCTGGTGTTTTGCTTAACACTTGAAGGTGACTGTTATACATATGCCGCGCTACAACAAATCCTTATGCTGCGTTCCAGTTGTTCTCGGAAGTCAGAACTTTGACTTTGGAGTGATCCTAGTTTCCTCCGAGTGTCAAGCCAAAAGACAAATCTCCTTATGTCAATTTATCAACTCGGAGATTGTTGTTACATTTACTGTACATACAAGAGAATTTATACTTTTGTTTACATTAGTTCTGTGTGGCCGTTAGCAACATTAGCACGACCGCACATAACAGCAGGTTTATAAAGTGGTGCAGGAGGAGGTTAACAGAGATGAGTGAACTGTAGAGATAAAGACAAAATAACAAGCTATCGGAGGTTTATCTTGCCGTGTATGATTTTCTACTTCAGACTCTAAAATTCTGTCTGAGTATCCGCGTAGGAAATTTGCACTTTACATTGGTTCTATTTATTCTTTTGTATGATGTAATTTGTTTTTGTTAGCAACGCTGACAGTTCTCACACAGACACTATATGTAAATACAAAATGTGAAGTGGTGTGTGTCTGTTTTGTGTGATATGCTGCATGTGCATCTTCAGATTAGAGTTGTGCAATATATCGAATTTTAGATAATATCGTGAATGTTGTTTTGAAGATATGCAAACGTTGAATATGGAGTTTATCGTGCAGTAAGAACATGCTAAAAAATGCAAATTTACAATAAAAAGGAAAAAGCTAGACGTAGTTTAGTTTAAATATGTACTGTATCAAAATTTTGTGCATTAAAACAGAAAAAAAGTGTTTATAATGGGAGCTTTCTGCACTTTTGTGGTTAAGTTTGACAAATAATTGTTTGATAATGAAACACATGACTATGTGTGCCTACAATTAGTAGTATTTTAAATTTTTTTGAGTCGATTTTGATTGGTTTGAACCTAATTGCAAACGTAATAAGTATAAAATATCTCTCTTTGCTTTTGAAAAAAAAATCTTGTGTTCTTGAGTTATTGACTAAATTTACTTTTTCTGCTTTATTTAAGACAGTCAAACCTGCTCAAATCACAATAAACTTGTCATTCAATCAATTTTAATCTTATTAGAAATATTTGTTTTTGAACACAGATTTTACACACATTTATGTTGAACTGACAAAATATCGTCCAAATATCGTGATCAAGATTTGCCAAAAAATTATCAAGATTTTTTTTTTCAGATTATACTGACAATTCAGTCCCTGGATAGATAAACGAGGCCCATCCTACTTCATATGAAAAGCCCTCACATGAATCCCCAACGCGTGGCCCAGTCTCCAGTCAGAGCCACACTCAGTCCGTCTATTGACAGGTTCAGGCCGGACACAGAAGGATTGAAGTGGACGCCGGGCTCTGGGAAGTCACACTGGGCGATCTTCATTCTGAAACACACGTTAGAGGTTCAGTGTCAGCTTTGTGTCAACCACTGCATATGTGGTTGTGTTGTTGGGCCCACCACATAAAAATATTTTCTAGGACATTTCTAGTACATTGCCAAAACGGATTTTAGGTAATCACGACATCTACTGTACATTAGTACTTTTTTAGATCGTTTGCAAAGTCTATGGCAGCCTCAATGTATAACACACCTAACTAGGGATGTCACGATATCAAATATTAGTATTGCGATTATTGTGATGCAAAATCTCACAATTTATCGATTATTCACGATTACTGTCGCCACGACCAAACAACAAACATTCTCATTGTCTAACAAGCTACTTTTTATTAAATTAAATTCCACTTTCTGAATGAAGCAGTCTTAATGTGACAAAACATCCTGCTGCATTTTTTAATAAAGATTGCATTTGGAAAAATAATATAAAATTTGCTTCTCAAATTGTGTTTTTTCTATATTTTTAAAGACAGACTTTTTGCTTCTAAAATTTTTTGCCAATATCAATATATGTCAGATATTTGCACAAACTTACTTACTATAGCAAGAAAATGTATTTATCTGAAATAAAGAAAACATCTTCTGCAATAATATATCGTCTTTTTCTCTAAGGTCACTATTAGTTTCAGAAGAGTTATCTAAAAAAAATGTCACGATTATTATTCTTTTGTTCTTACGATTATATTGTGTTTGGAATAATCACCGTTATCGATTAACCTAATAATCTTGACATCCCTACTAGTAACATAGCCAGAAAGGTCCTTAGCCATAAAAGGTGGACATCAAAAAGTAGGAGGGCTGGTTGTCCTTACTTAAGAAAAAACATCTATATTGCGCAACTTATATTAGAATTGGTAGTACAAATAAAGTTTGTGTATTGTTTTATGATAGACTAAATCTGTGCAGCAGTCAGAGCTTTCACTTCATAGTAAGTAAGAAGGTGTGAAGTGTTACAATTAATCACAGAGTAATCAGAAATATTAATGTACTGTATTGACCCCATTTGGTCCCGCCTACTTTTCTAGGACGTGCACTTCCTGTTTAGCTGCGTTTAGCCTGTAGATTTCAGTCGATGGGTTTATTTGAACTGTCATTATATTTAATTAAAATTGCCCCACAAGACAGACAAACAAACACGTTAGCTACCTTAACAGAGCTAAACAGGAAGTGCATTTCCAAGCCAAGTGGGCGGGACAAAATAGGGTCAATACGAGTAGCAAATAGCAAAGGCTGCAATTTTTTAAGAATCTTAAATTTATCCTCAAATAACTTAATACACCGTCTAGGGCTGGACAATGAATCAAAATCGTAATGTCAATGAACACAATTGGATTTTTTGTTTTAAAATACAATGTTTTATCATTTTTTTCCAATTCATTTTCATGTCTAATTTTGTCAGTTCTCCCTAAAACTCAGAACCAAATGTTATTAATAAAACATACAGATCATAAACCGCGATTAGATATTTTTCTCAAATGGTCCAGCCCTACTCCATCATACAGTATATCATTGTGTCATAGCTTCCATCATATTCCAGACCTTTCTTAGAAGACCTTTGTAAAAACATGACTTTCTGCTCACTCATTATCTATATGTGGATTCTATTATAATATGTGAGGTCTTTATTTTTGTGAGTGGCTTTTGCAGTGAGGCTTACAGATGATTTATTTGTTCACTCTAGACAAGCGGTGCGCCTCTTCTTCTTATGTGTTACTTCTGCTTGAGTACTACTTGATAATGAGAGTATTTTTGTAGTGCGTGGCCTTACCCAGACAGAGTGTAGTGAATGACCACGACGTGGCCTCTCACTTCTGGAAGCTCCACTTGATCCAGTGTGTCCTGAATCACTCCGGCTGCAAAGTGTCGCACTGTGGAAAGTACAAAAAGACGCATTTTCAAGGCTTGTATTTGGTGGAATTGACTTTTAACAGGCTTGTATTTGGTGGAATTGACTTTTAACAGTCTTTTGATGTTTGGCGATGAGACAATGAAAAATCAATTGTGAAATATTTAGCCACCTTAGATTATGAAAGCATGACTGCAGCTAAGCCTTCTCCTGTAAATTCGCCCAGCCCTACTCACCTTCTTCCCACTGTTCTTGAAAGTACACTTCTTATAGTTTAGCTGTGGTTAGCCTAAGCTACTTTAACCACAATGAAACATCAAATGTTGCAATGATCACATACGGCGCATATACACATGCTGTATCTTGTTTGAAAGCTTAGTTCCTCCTGTAGAATTCAGTGACTAGGTTTATTTTAGCTATGTAGTTATGTACTGTAAATAGGGCTGGGCAATATTGTGATAAAAATCTAATCGTGTGAGCTCATCTCTGTGAAAATCTGCTTTTTTGATGAAATTGTCATATCGAGATTTCCCACGATCTTTTTTCAAACTTCAAAGTCTCTAAAAATTTTGAAGGTTGTTCTTTTTTGCACATCCAAGTGATAACAGAGGTGAATTTTAGCCACTATTCAAGTTTGATTTACAAAAATATGTCTATTATGGCTGAAACATGGATTCTTAGCATATTTTTATGCTTAAAAGTAGCTGTTAATGATAGAAAAAATGTAAATATGCCAAACACATGTTCAAATGAATCGATTTTTTTTTTTTTTTACTTTTTATGGATTTGAAGGGCTGAGGTTGCTTGTTTGGGGATTTATTTTCAAAGGCTTGGTCACTTGTTTCTCTAAAATCTCTCTCTCTGAAAATCTCCATAGCTGGATTTAGCCATTGACAGTGAAGTTTCTGATACTTGTTTTTATCTAAAAAAAACCCAAAACATGAATCGTGATAAAAAAACGAAAACGTGATCTGGCTCCAAGAAAATTGTGATATAAATTGTTTGCCATATCGCCAAGCTCTAACTGTATATTTCAGGTCAAACCCACAAGGTTTACAAGCCATACATACAGTATGTTAGCTACCTTAATATACAGTAAGTTGAATACCTCGGTGGGTAATACTATAGAGTACATGGGTCAAGTAGAAAAAAAGAAGCTTTAATTACGAGAATAAACTTGCAACATTTGAATAAATTTCTTAATCAATCTAAATTTTTTTTAAGTCAAAGTTGTATTTGTGTGATAGTAATGTGATTTTATGAGATTAACGTGAACAATCTGTCATATTGTTGTAAGAATGAAGTCAAAGCCATAAAAGTCATGTTTTTTTTTGTTAACAAAATTATGCGGGATGAGAATAAAGTCATACAAATTTTGAGAACAAAAACAAATACGAAAAATTAACCACTTTCTTGCGTTATGGGGAATACAAATCCCTTTTTTCTGAGATACTTTCAATGGAGTTCACTCACGGTGACGAGTGACAGTGACAGTTTTTTTGCCCACCAGCACTTCATCATCATTCATTCATTCATTCATTTTCTACCGCTTAATCCCGTTAGGGGTCGCATCATCATTACAGACTGTAAAGTGCCACTGCAGGCGTTTGAACTTATTTCGTTGCAGGAATCAAACCGATTTCATGTAATTCACGATAACTAATACATACAACACTACTGTATCCCTCAATCTACTGTAGCCTGTCCACATAGGCAAGATCTGTTGGTAGTTCTATCCCGGGAAGCAGTGGTCCGGGCCTCGCCTTGCTTGCATCTTGTAACGTGCTCTAGGCCTAGTGGGTGTTGAGACCGGTGCCCCACAGACACAGCGCAGGTCCAGAGGTTCAGAGCACGGAGAGGAGTGTGCACGACGCAAGGAGACACACTGCCTGTCATGGATGTGTGCTCCTGGGCACTGGTCTCTAGGGCTGTAGTCGACCAAAGAAATTCTTAATCGACTTAAAAGGGGGTGTGGCAAAGACTCTGAAGCTAAAAGTGGAGTTGCAAAAACTGGTGTCGAAATTAGATACTTATTTGAACAAATATCGATAACATTGACAGGACAAAACTTTGAACAAAATATGATATTTTCTGCAAAGAAAAAAACCCAACTACATTTTCTGAAAAGTTTTAAAATAATTTCATCAAAATGTTTGATCATGTACTTGGATTTTGTGTTGAAAATGTCAGTCCACTGTATAAAAATCTGACTTTCTAATTCTCATTGTGGTATTGAGAATCAAGTTTATTCCTTAGTATCAGAATAGGGTTGGAAACGTGCTTAAAAAGTCTAATAATATTATGTAGTTCATGCAAAAAACACTAGTTTAAACAGAAAATGAAGAGGAAACAGTGTGTTTATATAAAAAAGGTAGATCAGACCAATGATTCTGTTACTGTTGAAGACAAATTCATAATATTCTTAATGAAAGAATGAGTCGACTAACAAAATTTTGGTCAACCAAGACTCCATCGACCGATTAATCGACTAAACGACTAAAGAACTACAGCCCTACTGGTCTCAACGCACAAACTAAAGCATCACACTAAAGCATAAAATGGCATAAAAGGGTGAAAATAACAAACAAAAAGCTATGTTTATATAAAAACATAGTCATGTGGCTTTTTTGGCAGTGTGACATACTTTGAAAAGGTAAATTAGCATCAGTTTGCTCAAGACATGGAATATACAGTACAAACACAGATGGGTTTAGTTTCAATTTCTTTTAGAGATTGGAAACTATATTCTTTAACCGAACAAGAAGCATTGGCCTGCTGCTGTTCTTACCAGTCTGAAGTCCTTTGTCAGTCAGCAGCAGTTGGAGGGCAGGGTTTTCTGCACAGACACATTTGACCAGTGCAAGGACCGCGAGGAGCATCTTTAAGGCCATTCTGTGCTGTAACACATTTTATGTTTCAAATTAAACACTTTTTTTTAAACTCAATTCACAAAAATTACAAAGCTGTTGACAGTGTTTGGTGTAATGTTACAAATACTTACTGTAATTTGAAGTAACATATAAAAATACTTGGAACTAACTTACATTTAGTACTAACAAAAGCACTCGGTTAAGTGAAACTAGCTACAATCTCTGTGAAAACCCCCACAAACATGACTTCTTCTGTAAGATTAAAGTTCTTAGAGACACAACTGCAGCTGAATTATAGACACTTTTTATTTCTTTGTTTGTTGAGTCTGTTCAAACAAATCATTTGTTGTTTACCTAGGGCGGTGCAATTACTCCAATTTCTATTTTTAATACAATTAGTAAGTATTACTTAAAATGATTTTTACCATTAACTGTAAATGTGATTTAAGTCATGGTTTACTTTAAATTGTTTCCATAATTGATCAGGTTTATCTCTGTCAGTAAGTAATTAGCAAAATACATTGTTTTTGGGACACAATTAAGTAGTTTTTTGAAGTATCTGTATTTTACTACTAGAGCAATACAAAACCTGGTGACTTTGTACATTTACTTCTTATGTTTTTCAATAAAGATCTGTACTTTCTACTACTACAATTTAAAAACAGGTTAGTTACTTTATAAGCCCATTGACATTTTTTCCTCTGCAAAATTGCTGTCATGTATCAGAGCTTTGGGAACGAATTAACAAACGAATTTTTTTTGTTTATTTGTACTGTGGTGCCTCTTGGCCAGGTCTCCCTCGAAAAAGAGATTTATCTCAAGGGACTTCCTGGTAAAATAAAGGTTAAATAAAAAGAAATAAATAAAAATAAAAAATGAAAATTGCCAAAAACTTTATAAGTTCTCACAATTACTTATTTATAATATGTTGAAAGTCAGATAAATTACAATGACTTTACTGTAAAGCCAATCGCACTCTCCACAATATTACAAACCAACTTTGTGCACTGCAAAAAAATGTATTTCTTGATTGGTTAAATGTCTTAAAACCTAGATTTTAATCTTTATTTTTAGTATTTTTCGTGATTAAGGTGGTTGAAGGTGAACTTTTGTACTTTTACTCAACTAAAGCACATTCAGCAGAAATTTGACTCCTACCAGAGTCGTTTTTAAGTAGTAACTGTACTTTTATTTGAGTAATAAACTTAAGTACTTTTGTCATCTCTGTTCAAACATGCATGAACCAATCAAATACAACTTTAACTAAACTGAACTCACTGTAACAACATAAATAAAAATGGGAATTTACATAATAGATCCTCTTTAACAAATATTAAATGTCTTAAATAACTTTTTCTCCAGAGTGTATATATATTACGGCGCTCCATAGTACTCACGAAAAAAAAATATTTATCTCGTAATTACGAGATAAGATCTCGTAATTACGAGATAACTTTCTCATAATTACGAGATAGTTTTCTCGTAATTACGAGATAATTTTCTCGTAATTACGAGATAATTTAAATGGCTTTTCCCACATTCTGTATACCCACCTGCTTCGTATAGGCTAAGCTAGTGACTTTATCCACAACGAGTAGTCTTTTCTGTGTTAGCTTGATGTTTCTAAATAGCTAAGATGTACTTGTGGATTTCGTTATGTTAAATTAAGTGTCTGTGGTCTTCACTGCAATGTTTACGGTCGACAAAAAGTATGAAAATAGCTAATAACGTGACTGTCAATTCACGCTACAGTTAGCATGCTATTATAAAGACGGCCAGTGTGTGGAGCTGTTCACCCACCAGAAAGAAGCTAGTGGTAATCGACAGGATTTTTAAATAAAACTCGATCTTCTTGACTGTTGACAGTCAGTCTCACTCATCCTTAGAAATGTGCGGCAGTTTTTTTGTGGCTCCAGCGTCTGGTTTTCAATTTATTTGGCCATAAAGGAGAGAAGTGCTGCAACAGACTTGCAACATACGGGCATTTTGCAGTACCCACCCACTCTGGGTGATCCATGCGGAAGTGTAGCAAATGTGCAGCATTTCTCTTCTTTTTGGCCAAATAAATTGAAAACTAGACGCTGGAGCCACAGAAAAACTGCCGCACATTTCTAAGGATGAGTGAGACTGACTGTCAACAGTCAAGAAGATCGAGTTTTATTTAAAAAACCTGCCGATTACCACTAGCTTCTTTCTGGTGGGTGAACAGCTCCACACACTGGCCGTCTTTATAATAGCATGCTAACTGTAGCGTGAGTTGACAGTCACGTTATTGGCTATTTTCATACTTTTTGTCGACCGTAAACATTGCAGTGAAGACCACAGACACTTAATTTAACATAACGAAATCCACAAGCACATCTTAGCTATTTAGAAACATCAAGCTAGCACAGAAAAGACTACTCGTTGTGGATAAAGTCACTAGCTTAGCCTATACGAAGCGTGTGGGTATACAGAATGTGGGAAAAGCCATTTAAATTATCTCGTAATTACGAGAAAATTATCTCGTAATTACGAGAAAACTATCTCGTAATTACGAGAAAGTTATCTCGTAATTACGAGATCTTATCTCGTAATTACGAGATAAATATTTTTTTTTTCGTGAGTACTATGGAGCGCCGTAATACATATATAAAAAAATAATTATTATTATTCAAGAGAAAGATAACTGTACCGTTGTCCTGTCAGCTGCTGTCTGTCTCGTCTTCTTTGAGGCAGCTGCTGGTGTTGTTCAATTCCACTTCCTGGTTTTGCCAAAAAAGAAACTTACCGACTGAAGCACAAAAACTGCGGCGTGAAAAAAAAATGATATGTGAAAGATATAAAAGAGATAAAATGTAGAAAATACGTAGCTTGTAAAAAATAAATAAATAAATAAATAAAATTAAAAATGACCTCGTCTCTCGATCCTACATCCTCGCTTCCTTTGCTCCCCTCGTCTCCTCGATCATTGTCTGTCAACCAAACGCGCCATATTAAGTGGCGTTTAAAGAAAACCGCGGAGTAAGTTTAAACTTTAAAGTATATAATAATAAAAGTATGAATATGTCTCGTTTGAAGATTTTGTATTGTTGCTAGCTAGTTGTAGCAGCACGTGCGTTTGTCACTGATGACTTCACCTCGCTGTGTCTCCTCATCTCCTCTCCTCTGCGTCCTTATAATGCTCTTTATTTTCTACTGATGAACCGAAGAAGGAAAGAAGTAGGGAAAAAGAAATAACCAGGTGGATAATCTGTTCAGTAAATATCCCACCAGAGTGCAGCAGTGAACACCTCCTCCTCCTCGTCTCATCTTCATCGCCTGAAAGTGTGCAGAGCTGCTGGCTGGAGCTGGTTTGGTAAGCGTGTTGTAATGTCTTTTGATTCTGTGGTTGTTCTAATTTCTGCACATTTTACCAGGTTTGTGATGGTGCAGGGCTGCAAGCTCTGAAGTCTCTCCATTTGACCAGTGGTTTTGAGTTTCGACATGAATCATTTTCAAGTGATGGCAAGTAACAAAGTATTTTTACTCAGTACTAGTAGTTTTTTTGAGCATCTGTACTTTACTTGAGTATTAAAGAAACTGTTTACTTTTTTGCTTTTACTTCTAACATTTTTCAAAAAAAAAAATAGCTGTGCTTTCTACTCCCTACAATTATAAAATAAATCATTACTAAAGGATTCTTGAGCACCAAACTTGCTCACTAACAATACCAGACGGGTATTTTGTCATCGAACATTACCCTCGTGTTCTTATCATCTGACAGCTATATTTTTGCACATAAAATACTATTGTACCCTGCACTTTAAATATTATACCAGGTACATAATCTGATAATTTTGCGCACAGCTGCTTTTCTGCACGATAATGCTATTATCCTTTGCACTTTAATTAATTTGTATATTGTATTGTAACTAATGACATTGCATTCTGTATTCATTTGGTTTCGTTGTAAATTTTGCTTTTAATTAATAGGTTAGGGTTAGCTAGAATTAGTAGAAGCACGGTAGCAGAGTGGTTAGAGCTCTGGCTTCCCAATAAGGAGGTCGTGGTTTCGACTCCCGGATCGGACCATATCAACATCTCACGATCTCTCTGGGTGGAGTTTGCATGTTCTCACCGCGTCACCATGGGTTTTCTCCGGGTACTCCGGTTTCCTCCCACCTCCAAAAACATGTATGTTTAGGTTAATTGGGCATCACTGTAAATTTCCCTTAGTGAATAAATGAGAGAGTGAATGTGTGTCTGTCTAACCCTGCGAAGAGTTGGCCACTGTCCAGGGTGTTCCCCGCCTAAGGCCCAAAGTCACTGGGATAGCTCCACTAACGGGATCAAGCGGTAGAAAATGAATGAAAAAAAAAAAAGAAGCACACTAGTAGGAAATATAAATGATAGTTTTACATAAATCCAAAACAAGTTTGTGAAGAAAATAAAAAATATTAGTAAGTAAAGCAGAGTTCTAAATTAATGACAGGAGACCAGGGCATTGTACATTTTCTCAAATTAAACTGTATGAAAAGCGCTTTATAAATAAAGTTTGATTGATTGATTGATTGATTGATTGATTGAAACACATTTGATGACCCTAACATCAGTTTAACAAAAATAGTATGTTATAGTGTAAAACAGGGCTATTCAACTTAAATCCGGCCCTCTGAAAAATTATTGAGGACCATGTCTTCTGGGCCGGTTGTAGTTGCACAAAACATCATCGTTTTAAAATATATTTCTGTAGTGATACCAACAATTTTTATTGTTCTACCAAATGTCCAAGTCGGCGTTAAACCACATAACCAAATCTAAACCGGCAGAATATTCACCTTAAACCAGATTTAAACCAGGACTAAACAATATCTAAAGCAGAATTAAATCAATACAGAAATACACACTGTAAAAACTAGATAAAATTGGATAGTCAGTGAGTGAATAAATACTCAAAAGGTATCTTTGTTTGAGCATATTTTAACTGTCTTCAAACTAAATTTACCAAAACCACAAGAGCTAAGTGGATTGTTTGGCTAAAATCATGAAAAATGCAACATTTGTTACTGGAAACAAAGAAAAATCCACTAGATTTAAGGCAAATCTTCTTTTTGACCTATTAAAAAATGAAAAGCTTTCCACAATTTCTTAATAATTATCCAGAACTAAATCTACAAACAAAAGAAAATTTGTTTTTGTAAAATTTTGAAAACGAACGAGGGCCAGATCATATCTTTGAAGGGCCGATTTGGCACCCGGGCCTTAAGTTGAATAGGCCTGGCGTGAAAGTTACATAAAAGGAGTTTTGACTCAATTTATTACATCGTCGTTAAGCAACTCCCTAGGGTGATGTCATCATTTATAAAAAGTATCCTAAAAAAAGATTAGGGTCCAATCATATTAACATCTCATGATCTCCCTGGGTGGAGTTTGCATGCTCTCTCACCGTGTTTTTTCCTCCAGGTACTCTAGTTTTCTCCCAGGTTAATTGGGCATCACTGTAAATGTCCCTTAGTGAATAAATGAGAGAGTGAATGGTTGTCTGTCTAACCCTGCGACGAGTTGGCCACTGTTCAGGATATTCCCCCCGCCTAAGGTCCAAAGTCATTGGGATAGACACCAGTCACCCACGACCCCTAATAGGAACAAGCAGTAGAAAATGATTGAATGAATAAATGAATGAATGTTTGGTGTGTGGATCAGCCAAACAGAGACTGACATGTCATTGCTGCTCGTCCATTGGAGAATAAAGATTGCTCATGCTTGAATCACTTTTTATAAAACTTAAATGGATAAATAAAATAATAAAACATCAGCTAACATCTTATTTTCGAGGGGCCACCTGTAAGTGAAACCCGTGACCTTCTCGCTGTTGTAATGTATCATGTGGTTTCAGAATGATCACACATGCACTGTTGTCATTGTTGCCATAGCAATTAATATCCCTCTGCAAAATGTTGGATTGTGTGACTTACTTGTGGTGAAATACTAAAAAATGTGCCAGTGGAATAAACAGGAAGTAGATACACTAACTTTCAGGAAGTAAAAAGTCACAATTTAGTAGAAATAGAAAGCAAAAACCATATATTGGAATATTGCTGACGCCATAATTTGAAGAAAACATCTCATTAATAGTAGTATAATAGTTAATTTGTCCTGCGCAAAGCAATGATGCAGAATTTATTTACCGTATCAAAATAAATGACAAAAACATGCTTTTATTCAAGTCTTCTTGGTCAGAAAATTACACCAGTGCACCTCTAAGGCAATTGCTCTTATGTATTGTAAATCTGTTTTTGATCATGTTCTATAGAAAACATGAGAAAGAATTGCTTACAGCTCTGAAAGTCTGCCAGCATGCCCCCAAATGTCATGTCCAAATGTCAGGTCATATATTTCTAAACAAATGTGTGTGCATGTATATAGTGGATCTTATTTATTCAATACTACTTCTCTGTTCCTCATTCATAGTTCACAGAGAATTTTCATCTGCTGTTTGCATCTGAAGTCTGCGTTTAAAAGAGAAACTTAAAGAGATAGAGGAAGTGAGAGCAGACCAAAAACAACTGAAAGCTTGGTAGCAGAATGTTTGGTCTCAAAAGTCTGATTCCCTCTGCTGGCGACAAAGGGGACTTAAAGAATGTTACTGATGAGCAGCAAATGAGTGTGGCTAGTTCATTTATACATATAACTTTATAATTTATTGGATTCGTTTTTATTGCCGCTAGTCATCTTGCATTTTGGACTACTTTTAAAGTTCACACACATTCACCATCAATCATTCACAATGTGCAACCTGGCTAGCTCAGTGTTAGCTCAGTGTTAGCATCTGTCTCCTGGAAGAATACAGAAGCATTACCAAAGAACACTTAAAGAGAAGCTAAACCCTAAAATAAGTTTTTTTGGTTGTTAAACTATGTATGTGGTGTTTAAATAGCATTGTCTACTGTTCTGAGTCATTTTTTGACATTTTTAGTGTAAATTGAGCAAATTAGCAGGTTTCAGGTCAAAATAGTCACAAACTGGCTGTGTCTCTCACGTCAGCTCAAGGTTCTTTGTGACCTCAGCGTGTACTGTCCACTCAAAATCGAGAAACTAATTGCAGACACCTGTTGTCAATCCAATCACACTGCTGCTCTCCTCTCTGAGCCCTCCTTTCCCCTTTTCCCAATGCTTTTCAATGCGTTTGCTGTGTTTGAAATGGGTTTGAGGGTGGAGTTTGGGGGGTGAGTTTACCTTTAAAGTAGGGGTAACAAACTTTTTAATTGTAAATTACTAAACTTTATGTTCTTCACTAAAAGTATATAATAAATGCAGCACTTATGAAAAATAAGACCACTGTGTACTGTCTGAAATAAATAAATAAGAATTGTAATTCTAATCAGGAGCCGAATACTGCACTCTGATTGGATGTGCTTAGGTCGTCCTCTCCAGTTGTAAAAAGAAGTTTTAAACCATATTTGCAACCAAAAAGAATACATGTTTATTAGTTATGTGTCAAAGGATTTAGAAGAGGAAGTGGTCAGATTTAACATCTACATTGTGCAGATTGAAAATCAGTGAGTATTGCCCTAACACAGATATATTCAGGTGATAATTTACATGCAGTGTCCCGGCTACATCTAATAATAGACTGTGTTCTTTAAAATTCAGTAAATGTGCTTAAAATTGTTAGTAGCATTACGCTAGCCTTTATTAGCATCTGATACAGCTTAGCTCACGTAGGGTTCAGAATGTTGTCAAGCTATCATGGAGAATCGCTCACATTCATCTCTGTGCTCTTGTAGTGCTGCTGTCACCATTTGGTTTGAACTCCTTTTTCACTTTATATGATGAGGAAAAGGCTGCGTTGACTGCACCAGAGCTGGACCACATGCTGTCTGATCCAGGATAAGTTTACAACATAACAAATAGAAAATTTAGTTACTCCAACTTTAAATGTGCAAAACATGTGAACTGTTGTAAGTTAAAAACAGCAACTATTGCCTTAGCTTTGAGACACACTTTGCTTGTTGACTAATGACTTTTGACTTAGTGTAACACCTTTTTATACATATTCCATACAGTGGAATGTTCCAGGCAAAAATAATAACTGGCAGCATCTTTAAAATACATTTTGTACGAATTGATTTTTTTAGTACTTCCTCATCAAAAAATACAAGTTCTGTCGGTGAGATACTATTCTTTTCCTTTAGAGCCTCAGAAAACAAATGTCCCAGTTTTTTAATGTCACAGGTAGATCTCTCACTAATTTCTAAACTTTGCTCCCTTGGCAGTAGTTAGAGCTCTAACTAATTCCTGATGTGTGAAACATTTTTCTTTCATTGTTCTAATACATAAAGATATCAAAGTAAAAGTAAGAGACTAGCATAAGGCAGATGGTACATCATATCTTGAAAAATAGTTGAAGAAATACAATTGAATCACTAGCCATAAAATATTTGATTTATTTACGTATCTCTTAATTCAACAAATAGTCTTTTTCTCACACACCATGATAAGATCCATTGAAATCACATTGAACAACTTAAGAGGAGGAGTATATTATCAGACAAACTGTTTTCATCATAAAACACAAGTAGGACCCACTTCTCACTGCGAAAACTCATTCAACAGTTGAAACATTTGCAACACTTGAAACACAGAAACCGAACAGGACCAAGATGTGACACAAAATAAAGAGATTTGTAAAGCGGTGCACAGGGCTCAGTCTGCAGACACGCACCAGCTGGCTCTAATGTCCTCCAGTGGATTTTTGTTTTGCAAGAGTTTGATTTGGGAAAGCAGGGTTAAAGATACCTTGAGCTGGGCAGTATGGCAATGAATTCAAATCAAATCCTCCTTGGGATATTTGCTAACCACTTTTTCTTTATTTATTGCAGTTATCTTAAACAAAGACTCTTTTGTCCACCCACTATTTTATTGGTCAACCATTAAAGTGCGTATGACAGGTTTGAAAGTTTTTCAAATTTTGATTTAGTTTGGTAGATTAATACCCGTTGTAATTATAAATGGTAGTTTTACGTTAATCAAGAATAAGTTTAAGGGGAAAAATGTGAAAATATGTTGAAATACCAGGAAGTAGAGCAGCGTTCTAAACTGATGACATCACACTTGGGAGACAAAGAAAATGTCAGTTTTCTCACAAGAAACAGATTTTTATGGCCGTGTAAACACACATTTAACAAAAAAACAGTGAGTTCAAGTGTATTTTTATGGCTCAAGTTAAAAAAAGTTACATTTGAAGAGTTTGGGCCCAGTTTATTAAATGGTCGCTAGGCAACTACCTAGCGTGATGTCATCATTGATGAACAGGAAGTACATTTTTAATGCTAAAAAATGGCCAAACTGGATTGAAATTTGAAAAATGTTGAGTAAAACCTTAAATATATTGATCTTAACTACGTCTTTGTGAAATGAATAGTTCAACCTGTCATGGGCACTTTAAGGCTCTGAGTGAGTGATCAGAAGAATAGTATTTTATTGCCATATCGCCTATACCTAGGCACAATCCATTCCCTGCTACAAGTATTACGGTTCATACTGTTATTGTGTCAATGAGCTAGACACTTAGCTAACTTGTATAAATGTGAAAATGTGGTTAAGATTTACTTATTGTTCTTTAGTACGTTTTTAAAGCTCTCCAACTCACAGTATACACACACATTATTGTCCACTCAGAAATATATTTAAATTCATAAAACTACATACTTCTGTAGCTGTTTTGCATAGTCTTGTCTTCCAAAGTAATATTTAAGTACTCTACAGCTACAAGTACACACTGCCTTTGTGTCGTAGGCCTGTCACAAAAACACATTTTAAAAGTTGATATAATGTTTTATACAATGGTGTGATGAGCAAAAAACCCTTTCAGAAGTGGTTCTTTAATACTCACTGACACAATCCTGGCTATGGAAACACTCATCTGGGATTTTGACATACATAAGCCAGGAGTCCACTTTTCTCTGTTTGTGTGGAAGAGTTTACATTTGTACACCTCAATAGAAACGGTCAAAAATCACTTAATGCCGTTGATATTCTTGTGAACTTCTTGCACTTAAAACATGAACGGCATTTCATAAACGTGACCCACAAATACGTCTACTGTACAATAGACAAATGTATATGAGCCATAGTTCTGTTTGTTGTTTTTGTTGATTATTTTACATTTCTCAAAATAGCTCAAAATGACACTGTTACATCTGGTTATCAACCCTTAAACCAAACCCTAGCTTTAACTTTAGCCAATGTAATTATGCAGTTATTTGAATTCCTACATTAGTTATGTTATTGGTGAGTGTGTGGGTTTTTTTGCAAACCTGAGTAACACTGGAAGTATGAATTCTATCTTTTCAAGAGTCCCACTTTGACAACCTTATTAAATGCAGTGTAAATTGATGCTGTTTTTCCAAATCTTGTAAAGGGTTGTGTGAAATGTCAATACAAGATTTTGTATTGAGCCATTTTTCAACACTGGAAATTAGTTTTCAATGTCACCATAACCCAATAAAATATTCTTTTATTTGGTATTTGGTAATTAGATCTACAGTACAGACGTAATTCTACTTTTGACAAAATTTTGACCTGAAATATTCTTATTTAGAAAAAAACAGTCTTGTTTTAGCACCTATTTTGATCTAGTGGTACTTTTGAGACATATCTGTGATGCGAATTGATTGAGAAACTCCTATGCACTTCAAAATGCAGGAAGCTAATAATAAATACAAATAAGCTATTAAAATGATTGCTGCTAGCACAACAAAAAGCTTATATGACGACGTATAACCCTAAAAAAAAGTGTTATTTTGCAATTTCTTGAAGCCAATATTACAGTGTTTAATGTGGCAGGCCTATCATTGTACCTTTTCGGTCACAATGTTTTTGGTTGCAGGAACTGACACATCAATACTGCCTAATCAGCATGTGACTGATTAATGGTGGCATTCGTTTGGTGCAGGACATTCTCCCACCTAACATAGTCTAGAACATGAATGAATTACTGTTGCATTGCATATCCGCTTGCTCAAACGAGACCCAGTGATGCTCAGAACTGGTGCGTGTTTTGTCCCGTCCAGGTGCTTTTTGCGCTGCAGCCTGAGCCCTGTGCCCGCCGTGTGCCTCCAGAAGCTCTTCCACCAGTGATGCTCTGACATGGTCCACAGTTCACCATAGAGTTGATCACAGACTCTTCTCCAGATAAAACACGACACACACTGTACACACGCGCACAAAGCCACTGCCTCATGCACTTTTCCCCATCAAATACTACGTTACTTGACTATGATTTTTAGAGTCCATTATTGCACATTATCACGAAGGCAAAATAAAAAGATGTACAATTCACACAAATATTTCCTCTTGATGATTTCTGATGATGATGTTATTTTTTATTGACTTTTCAGTCTGGAAGATCGTACTTGAAGCCTCAATAAGCCCTTCGATGGAGTGAATTAATCCAGAAATAGCACAAATACCGCCCACGAAAAAGATGGCGACGTCGAAGAAGACGTGGTGCCAAAGAAGGTTCCTCCACTGCAGCTTGAGGTGGAAGAGGCTGGGGAGAAGGAAGGCCAACCCAGCTCCGGTCAAGCTCCCGGTCAGTCCCATCAGAAGGGCGAAATGTGGGACGAAAACCGCCATGAGCAAAGTAAAGACCACCAGGGCCACCCTCAGTCCAAGTCCCCAGGTTTTGAGCTGGCCATTGGGGCCGTAACAGTCAGGGAACAATGCTCTGCCTCCGTCCTGGAAGAGTGATTTCTCCAAGACCTCTACAGCGGCAAAAAATGGCAACGGGTAGGACAACAGCGCTTTAGCCACTAAGAAGAGATTGACCACTGCGCGGATGGAGTAGGGGAGGTTGTCTGTGATGACTTCCTTGGTGGCGTCGGCCCATGTTAGGTACGCCACCAGTGCAAACAGGCCTTTCAGGACGCAGGCGGCGATGTGGGTCCAGTCCATCATGCAATGGAACTCGCTGGGTCGTTGCATGTTCCCTTCCAGCGATGGCAAGAAGATCTGCGAGGTGTAGCTGAAGACAATGATGCCAATGGAGATGGGGAACTTCTTGACGTCGATGTAGAATTTAACCTTCTCCCAGGCCCACTCTCGAGCGCGGGACAAACAGTAGGCAATGACCAGGATGTTGATGACAAAATGAGCCAGAGTGCAGAGAAGGCTGAACTTGGAGACGGCTTTGAGATTCTTGAGGAAGGCGCAGGGGAGCAGAGCAGCTGTGGCTACGACTGACCAGGCCTTCTGAGACACAGGGAACCCTGGGAAGCTGTTGTACATCAGATTCCCGCTCACCACTACATACAGGATGCAGGTCATGACCAACTCGATGAGCTGAGCCACATTTACCACATGTCCGCCCAGAGTGGGAAAGCGAGGGGCACAGCATGCGTTTGCAATGTCCACATAAGAGTCCCGCACGCGCACCTTGATTCCGTCTTCGTTCTCCTCGTACAGACAGGCGATCAGGATCTTTCCTGTGTAGCAGCAGACCACCGCCGCAAAGATAATAAGGAACAGGCCCAGTAGCCGCCGTGGAGGATGGCGTAGGGGAGGCCCAGCACAAACATGCCCTGGGAAGACAAAGGAAAACTGTGAGTACTTTTTCTTATTTGTTTGTTTGATCGTTATTTATGTCTATGATATAAAGGTCATTTTATTACTGAAACTCTTGTTGGACCATGTGACATCTGCTGAAAATAAGTGTTTTCTATTCCCAGTTATATATACTGTATATAGTATGCAATGTTTTGTCCATTATACAGTAGAACCTCATGATTGCTGACTCAAACACTCGAGGAGCACAACACTGCCCTAGAGAGCAAGGCACTGACTTACACTAATCCAGGACTAACCAGGACTAATTCAGAACTAACCCTGCATGAAAGACAATGACCACAGTATTATGCACTCATAATTTGGGGTGTGACTTTATGATACAGCAGAATTGTTAGAGCTACAATTTTCCATAAAGACTTTATGGGTTTGAATGTGGGTCAGACCAAACATCCAACATCTCATGATTTCTCTGGGTGGATTTGCATGATCTCCCCTGTTACTGTGGGTTGTATCCGGGCACTTCGACTTCCTCCCACCTCCAAAAACAATGAATGATAGAGTGAATGATTGTCTGTCTGTGTCTGTCTCATGTGTTAATCCTGCCATTCCCATCTAAGGCCCAATGTCAGTGGGATAGGCTCCAGTCACCTGTGACCAGTAAACGGAAACACACGGTAGAAAATTAATAATAATAAATAATTGTCATTATTTAATATAGAATTCTTTGTTAAGTAATAAAGTCATATTGCTGATATAAATAGATTGTTTATATGAATAAAATGCATTGCCATTTCCTAATGCAATGCCCGGTACGTAGCAGAGCAGACAGTGCTCTTGCCTCACAACAAGAAAGTTGCGGGTTAGATTCCTGCATGGCCCAGGCCTTTCTGGGTGGAGTTTGCAGGTTTCCTCCGGGCACTCCGGTTTCCCCCACCAATCAAGACATGCATGTTAGGGTAATAGCCTCCAGCTACAGTCCTGACCAAGCCTAGCACTAATATCTGGAAATGGGTCCCCGAGTGCTGCACTGTGCCACTCCTGAGAGATGCTTCAGCGGCATTGAAGGATGGGTCAAATGCAGAGAACAAACTTCCCTATAAGACAATAAACCTTAACCTTAACCTCAATCTTAAATGTAAATTTGTTGTAGTTGTGACAGAAGCAGCAGTAGTATGTAGCAATGTAGCGTAATATCAGAAGTATTAGAAGTATAGGTACAATTAATAATATATCTAAGGCAGAGTAGGTTTGTCTTCTGATTTAAACCCACCCCTCAATGCACTACCACCTGCAGGAACTCTCCAGAAAATGAGCCAGACTTGGCCACAAGATGTTTCCTATTCTGCACATTTTTTGCTAATGGGAAAAAAACACTGAAAAACTATCAAGACATTGGACAAAAATGTAAACTCAACACAGCAAGACCTAGTGCCAATTTTTTGGACTATTGTATTGTAACGTTTTGTTCTGTACGCTCCATGGAATTTGTGCGGCTGAGTGTGAGGCACCCTCCTCCCATCCTCCATTCCTATACCTCCTTAATCCTTAGTTCTTTCCCTTATCACCTTGTCTTCTTGCTTCTTTCTTACGCAACATCAAATCCACTTGCATTTCCCTCTAAAACGGTGACAATGGTGAGCTGCACGCACTCACGCTTCTCTTCGTGAGACATGTCTCCTTTTTCTCTCTCTCTCTTCTCTCCTCTCGCCATTTTATTGACGCATCCAGGCCTCGTGCGCGCGCTCCCGACATCAGAATACTCATATCGAAGCAGCTAAACGACATCTAACACACGTTTGACCAGATTAAAGACGCTATCGATTTAAACAAGTGTGCGTGGTGTGCGTGTGCCCAGGGACACGCGCTGAGCCCGGGTCTGCTTTGACGCGATAAAAAGATTTGAATTTAATTTGAATTTAAATGCGTTGATTTAGGATTCACAATTAAAGCGTGAAAAGATCCGCAGATAAATCTGTAAGATAGTGCTAACGTTTAATGCCTAAAAGAAGAAGGTTTCATCAAATTCAAAATAAAATACACCGTAAATGAATATGATTGCAACAATCTTTCGTGTATTTTTGCTCTTTTGGATTTGAAATAGAAAGGGCTGCGTTACATAAAGAGAGGGTTCCTTCACAATGCATAGACAATAATATTAAAATATAATGTATAGCATATCAATTTAAAATAAACAAAACGCATTTTATTTATGATTACGCAAAGGCTAATGGCTAGCAGCTAGGCATGTTGGTTATTTTATGTTGCAAGATGCTATATTCTTTGGCCTCAATTGTTAAAATCTAAGGCTTAAGCAGGAAAATGTAATACTAGACTCAACTTTTTTGAACGAGGCAGCTTAATGTTTGCTAATGCCTAATCAACAAATCTTTTGATGTCTGTGTAACATTTAAATTACAATTTACAAATTAAGACATTATTACGCAGAATACAACCGGGTGTGGTGTAGCCTACGCTATAGCTAAGGCCTGCCGCTGCTCCTCTAACCTAAACGTTTAATAATCATTTAAAAACGTATTGGCTGAACTACAGTTTAAACAAATGCATCTTATCAAAGGCCTTGTGGTTGTATGAGCGTATAAGTGAAGGTGACTCTTTTTGAAGCCTGGGGCCCGGAGTGAGGCTCGTGCGCGCTGACGTTGTGACAGGTGGGCAGTCAGTGCCACGTGACCTGCTGACTCCACAGCGGAGGGAATTAACGTCAAGGCCCGAGATGCAGGCCGGAGACAGCGTAGCAGCAGCAGAGGGCTACATGTGATGTTTTAGCGCTAGATTTACGCTTTAATCAGATCCAGGCCCATGTCCATTCGACGGCCGTGGGAGGAAAATTAAACGAGCAAAATGGGACCAAAGAGGAGGCCTGTCTTGGAACGCAAATGAAAAACGAACAGAATTACGCCCATTTTTTTACGCATAGGCCTACTATAAACGAAATGGCAACACGGAAAATGACTTCGCGAAATTGGCATCTCTTTGCTTGAATGTTATTGTTGATGTATGTTTTAGCGATAATTACGCACGGAATTTACGCACCCTGGCATGCTACATCCTCCCCAAAATGACTTTGCCTAATGTTTCTGTTAACGTTTTATATATTCTGAATGTTTTAACTTATTGTCTTCTCTAAAGTGACTTTCTCGACAGGTAACTTCGTTTGTGAATTTTAACCATTACGCACGGGATTTACGCACCCTGTAGTCCCCATCCTCCATTACACATGCCACTTCGATTTCCTCAAACGACATGGATGGTGTTGGTCATGTGTTAACGCCATTGAGGACAATTACGCACAACCTTTTACGCGCGCCAATTTCCTCCACGAAAACAACTTCGATTTACCACTCTTGTCCTCAACGTTTTAGCTATAACGTGGAGAATTACGCACAGACTTTACGCACTTTAACCCTTTACGCGTGCCAATTCCAACCATCAAGACGACGTCGATCATACAATATAGTCTTGAATGATAATTTAACGATAACATTGACAATTACGCACAACATTTACGCACACTACAACCCATTACGCACGCAGTACTCAATCGTAAATTGACACTGAGTGACAGTTCTCTACCTGGATCGCGTTGGTCACGTTCCATCCGGCCTCCCACGACGTAATCTTGGGTTTGGCCTCCTCCAAGGACCCGCTGCTCTTGAGCGTACCTCTGGGCCCGGTACCGTCACGCTGGTAGTGGCTGTCCCCGTCAACGTCGTCCCCGCCGTCCTCCGTGTGCCCCGAGTCCTCTCGCTGCATGACATCCATCTGCATGCTCTGTCGGTAGTCATAGTCCAGGTCGTCGCACTCCGCAAAGCCCAGTCCTTCTTCGTCCGTGGCCGCCTGGAAGCCCAACCGAGCGAACACGCCGCTGACCTTGGCCTGCGACTTGTTTGACACCGTGTGAACAGTGTTGGTGATTTTGTTTGTGATTTTGTGGCGGATTAGATGTGCCATTTTCGTCCTCTTGCGTGATTACGAATAAAAGTGGGTGTAAAAGCTTAAAAATGCGTCGTATTTGTTTGAATATTTCTAAAGATGCCAAACAGAAGTCATCCCTGCGCGTCGTCTTTCGATAGGCCTCTCTAGAAAAAAAATCCAATTCTCACCCACTTTTCTTGCTCGTCTCTTCCATATTAATCCTCCAATCGCCCCACAGCCTCAATCTCAATCAAAAGGCAAAATAAAAAATACAAAATCCCCTTTTTTGACGTTAAAAATACGAAAAGTCCATTATTCCTTCACTGGCCGTTATAGGCTATGTTCCGTCGGTGACAGTGCGAGCGATGGAATTTCTGCATCAGCGAGCGCAGAGGAGAGCGCGCGTGAGGAGAGCCGTGCACGCGCCTGGAAGGGGAGAATAAGGAAAGCGCGCCCCCGATCATCGCCGAGGAAAGAGAGAGGGAGAGAGAGAGGAGAGACGCACGTGACGCAAAGGGAGCAAGAGAGAGCAAAGGCTTCACCTGCGCAACGCCGAGGATATGTCAACAGTGTCAGGCCACTTCTCCCACAAGCTGTACCTCCTATCCCTCTCCTCATCTTTTCTCTCCTCTTTTTATTCTCAACAGGCCTTCCTCCTCTCCTCTTTTCCTTCCCCTCCTCGTCTCCTATATCCCTCCACTCACCCCTCGTCTCCCATCCTTTTCTATACTTCTCTCCTTCCCCTCTGATTCCTCTTTTCCCTGGCTTCCTTCTCATCCGTATTCCTTTTTCTCGAACTCTTTGTCTCCTCGTATTCTTGTGTCCTTCCACTTGTCTCTTTTTATCTCCTCGAACGTTTACCTTTTGTTTTCGTCTTCTTGATTAATACGATTGTTTTATTTGATAAATTTCATTTCGTTTCTCTTTTTTTTCTTTTCACAAATGTTATTTTTGATAACTTTTGAATGTGCTGATTGTCACCTTGTTTCCTTTCCTCATCAACTTTCTTTCTCTTCTTCGTCTTCTTTTCTTGTCTCCTTGTTTTATCTTTCCCCCTCCACCTTCTTATCAAATTATCGTTCTAAGCTTTACTTTTGTTCTTCTTTTTTCTCCTCTTCCAAACAGACTTCTCCTATATCCTCCTCTTCTTGTCTCCTACATCCTTCCTTCTTCTTCTTTTGAGACCTAACTAAAACAATGAATTCAAAAACACCAAGTGGGGCCTGCTTTTCCTTGCGCCCTCTAATTTAAAGAACAGCTGTTCCTGACAAATGCGGGTCGTGATTCGGCACAGAAAGTCTGAACTCAACCTGGACACGAGGATGTTGGTGCTGCAGAGGTTTAAATTTAGCCCGCGCCGGAGGACACAGAATAAAAAATGGCGCATATTTTCACGCTCGGCCCGCACGCCCGCACAAACACGGCAGCTGGACGGAACGCGCGCAGGTTGTGAGAGGAAGGAGGTGGCACACGCACAGTAGATGGAGGATATCGAAGTAATGCTAGATAGTCGGGTCGGAGGGACGATAGTAAGTAGGAGAATGGTAAGAGGAAAAGGTAGGGTGATGGTAAGGTTAGGAAAAAGGTTGGGTAAAGGTAAGATAAAAAATAAACATTTTAAGACCGTTAGCAACAAAATAAACTCATTACCATGCAACCAGCTCACTTCCGTCCTCCGGACCCGCTATCTAGCACTACCATATTCGAATTGGCTGCCGGCCGGGCCTTTACCTCCCTCGCTCTCTCTCCCTCCCCCCACGCGCGCACAAACAAACAAATTCCTGGCTCGTGCAAATGTCAGTCACACACAGACGCGCGCGCTCGTCTTAAAAGAGGCACGCGACGCTCTCTCGGCAGTTCAGTCATCCCGGAGAGTGAGTTGTAGGCTAAATGAGATTTTTACGAGTGAATAACACCAATGAAAGCACAAACGAAGTAGGAAAAAACGCGTTGTTTATGACCGTAATATGGTTATTCGATAGCCTATTGAACGATGCGTAAAAGGAATTTTCTTAAGTAAACAAATAAACTTGTTATAAAACTTGACCTTTAACAGCTTGATAAATAGCATTTAGCTTTAGCCTAATTCCGGTAGCAAATATGAAGCAAAAAAGAAAAATCATTTAATTTTATTGACGAATTTACGACAGAAAATAAAAATTCGAATTCATTCATACGTTTGATTTTCTCTGAGCTTAGTTTTAGCCTATTTTCGCCAGTTTTACAAGCGTTTTGTTTTTGCTTGTCTAAGAATAAATTAGCATTTCATTTTACGGCAGGTTTCATAATTAGGTTACGGCAGGTTTCACTGGACAATTAATAAAATAGCCTATTGACTCCATGAGGTTACTTTTAGCGAGACTATTTACGCTTCACATAGGTCATTTGTGTAAAATTCATCCAAACTTTTCATCTTTTATAACTGAAAATCATACGCAATTCAAAATGGTTAGCATACTGAAATTTAGCCTATAGCCTACGCCAGAAAAAATGGCTGTCTTCATACAGCTGGATCAAAATAAATAGGCTACTAATAGGCTAATAGCACTTAGGGCCTATAGTTTTGTGCACATTCTGAAATGTTAAACATTCCGGTGACAGAGCATTTTAAAGACTATTTTCTCTCCTTAAATTCTATAGATTTGTAACAAACACTGCCAAAAGCAAAGCCATAATCTAAAATTGCACAGATCTCGGTTTTCGTTTCTTTAAGTCTCATTCGTTCGGTTGCCATAGAGACCAATTTGGGTGTAAAAAAAAAAGTACAAAAGAAGCGGATTAACTCTCCCTTTAACGTGCGCGTGAGCTGAGCGCAGACGTCACGTGCGATTCTGCGTGTGTGTGTACGTGTGCACGCGTGTGACAGAGCGCGCGTGCAGGACAGAGATAGGCACGAGCTCATTTCCCGCGCTACAGGCCCTTCACGAGGCGCGCGTGAGGGGCGTAATCGCTGATAGTCGCCATGGAGACGGTAATTGGACAGGCCGCGAGCGAGGAAAAAGGATTTAACCACAGAAGGAATAGAAATGGGGAAACAAGTGCTCTTTAAAGCTTTAGTGCGCCACTTTAGCCATAAAAATATAATGTAATGTTGTATGTTTGCAAATGCTTTTCACAATTGGCCTGTTTGTCGCCATTAAAATGTTCTTCCATTTGGTTAGGTAGCTATAATGCTAACAAATTATGGCTAATTGGCTGAGTTTCCGAGGTTGTAAGTCAAAATTAGCTTAGAAATCCAGCTTGTGTTTTATGTTAAGAAGAAATTAGAAGAGGAAAAGAGACTAAACTACACATGTAATATGCTGCATAAACCTATGTGTCCACGCGCGTGTCATAGCAGATTTTGCGCACGAGGTGGATTAGCGCGAGGAGAGGTACGTACAGAGACGTAAAGGGACGCGCTATAGAGGCGGAGAAAAGAGCAGTTTGAGCCCTTTGAGGATGAGTAAATCTGTATATTTTTCTGTAATATTTTCTCGACACATACTGTATTTTTTATACTCAAGTAATTGCGATTAAATTAACACATGACAAAAAAAGCATTGAGCATAGGCACAGAGGCTTCAAATTATTAACACATTAAAGTAACCATATAACAGATTTTTGAGTGACCAAGGATTATGAGACTCTGAGGAGCTGTCCGTGGTGCTAGAATCCCTCTGAGCAGTTTGCACCAGCTGTTCCCTGTGAGCCACAAGTTCCACCCGTTTGGTTTCCTTCTGTCACACAGCTGCGCAGACAAGGTGTTAAAGGTTAGTGTGGAGAGAAGGCTCCGGACTGCAGCAAAGAGATAGGTCCAGTGGTCATTGTTTTGTAAATCTCAAATTTTCGGCTTCAAGTTCATATAAAGTCACAAGTTAAAAAGAGACAAGTACAAGTCAAGTCCCAAGTCAGTGACCACAAGTCTGAGTCAAGTCTCAAGTCACTGATCTTAAAGTTCAAGTCAAGTCCAAGTCTTCTGCTTTCAGTTTTTCTGTCAAATTATACTGAGTACAATGTCTATTTGTGCATTTTCACATGTTTTATTGACTATTTAAATGGGGTTCTGGTCACAAGAAGTGAGGAGGAGCATATTCCAGTTCATGCAAAATTATAATTATTTTTTGATGTTGCTGTTTCAGGTCACAGAGGTCAATACTGTATTGAAGACAAGTCCAAATCTATATGTTATCAACTCCAGTCGTGTCTCCTCTGTTGGAACAGTGTGAAGAGGATGCTCCAGACTGCAACAGAGTAAAGAAGAGGAGCCTTTAGACTGCAGAGAAAAGAAGATGATAGATCAGGTAAATGCTTTTTAATTAGGCAAAATATAAATAGGACGTATCTAAAGAAGTCCCAAAGGATTTTATCCACACATAGACTGAAAGCACTTGCTCTGGTTGTCTTTGCATTACCACACATAGACTGAAAACTCAAAAACAACCAGAGCAAGTGCTTTCTGCATTTTAGCTTAGTGAAGGAGGACTCCTCTCACTCTGCTCATGGTCCAAGCTGAAGATGCTTCTGGATTAGAACCAGCAAACTGATAATAAAGTTGAATTTGAAGGAATTGACTATTACTAAGTTGCTTCCATCAAAACATTACCACTATATCATATCAAATTGTAGTTTGTAAGTAATGTCTATTTTTAAAATAAATGTCTTTGCAGCTTGAATCAAGCTTCAGAGACAATCGACCAATAAGCAAACAGAAATTAAGCGGTGACGTCAAATCCAAGCGTCTGTTTGTAGTCCCGCAAGTTTGTCGTTAAAGTAGTTTCGGCTGGATTCAAATATCACCTTTTTACAATACAATGGTTCCGCTCTAGCCTGATGTATCAGCCGGGTTTCTTTCACTCACTGTGGAAACGGCAACAATCACTAACGTTCGACGTCTGATGTGTTGGTGGCACGACACACGTAACGGCAGTGATTGGTTAGAGACGTCAGACGATTCCACAGAGTGAAATGAAACCGGCTCATACATCAGGCTACTTCAGGGGATCCCCAACACAGGGATCCTCAGGTCCCACTTTGAGAATTATTAAGACTAACTTAAAACATCTGAACTAATACAGGCCAGTAGGTTGTGTTCATGTCACAACGTTGTACAGGTTAATATTTGTTTAAATACACCGTAAAAGATGTAAGTACAAATTCTGCCCTAAAGTTTGATGTCAATGAAAGTCATGTTTGTGAGTTGTCTGTTATTCTCTCTTTTCTCTCTCTGTTTTTCTCACCTCTCTCCTTTCACTATTCTTTTCTCTCTCTCTTGTTCTCTTCTCACCCCTTTCTCTCTCTCCTCTCTTTTCCTCTCTCTGTCCTTTCTGTCTCTCTCATCCCTTTTTCTTTTTTTCTCTCCCTCTCTTCTCTCTTTCATCCCTTTCTCTTCTCCCTCTCTCAACCCTTTCTCTCCTAACTCTTCCTTTCTCTCTCTCTCAACCCTTTCTCTCCTCACTCTTCCTTTCTCTCTCTCATCCCTTTCTATCTCTACCTCTGTCTCTCTCTCTCTTCTCCTCTCTCTCTCTCTCTCTCTCTCTCTCTCTCTCTCTCTCTCTCTCTTTCTCAACCCCTTCTTTCTCACTCACTTTTTACTTTAGCTCTGACTCAAATTATCAAGTTATATCAACGTGCAGATGAAGTACTTTGACTAACTGGCCTTAGAATGTTTTACAGCAAAAGGAATATTGTTTAAATGTCGATTTTTAATGTATTATAGGCAGTGAATGAGTCAGGTCATTGATAGAAATCACCTTAGAGAAAATCTGTGCAATTACTTATTAGATATTTTATGGCAAAGTACATAAAACTGTCTCTTGCCCACTACTGTATCTGACCTTTCAACATTATCATAGTCTTGAATGTAAACAGAACTTATTCACTTTCACCCCAAAATGAAAATCATCTGTTTAGCATAATTTTACCTCTCATTTCTACAAATCAGTGTCTGCTCTGAAGCTGTCTGTAATAAAATCACGCTCGCTGTATGTGAGCTCCGCGTGGACGATTTGAACAATCTGCAGATGAATCGTTGTCGCAGTCTCGTCTCATTGGTTCCAGAATGTAGGCCACAGAAATCCTCTGGTGTCAAGCCCAGTCACTGTAACAAACTGAGACAAGAGACGGCCCCGAGGCTCAGACTGGAGCTATACAGTGTCCCATACCCCCCTGTGACCCCCCCACACGCCCCGGGACACTTCAGAACCCACCAACTCAACCAGCACAGCACACAAACAGGAATGCCCATGTTTCGATGGATAGGTTTAGATTCTTTAACATTTTTGAGTCACGCCACAGTTTTTGGATTATTATTTTTTACTCAATTGTGCCCAAATTAAACTATTTTAAAAACGACATATTATATGAATTTATTTTATTTTGGACGGCAAACAGGTGCTGATTTTTATAATTACCATTTAACATTTTGCGTTGAGAACCAAATCAAGAGCAATCTAACAAAATAATGCACTTTAGATAAGGAAGTATATTTTCAGTGGAATGTTATATAAAGTCATAGCATATACATATATTCGCATGTGTTTCTTTCACAGTCTGTTCACAAAATGGAGTCAGACTGGCTTCATGGGGGCAGTCCCAAAGCGCTTGTAGCTTATTAGTTATCATCATCTCTGACTGTTTGACAAGCACAGCAAGCAAGAGAGAGAGAGAGAAGAAGAGAGAGAGGGATGGAAAGAGAATGTGGGGCGAAGAATAGAAGAAGAGAAGAGGAGAGAAAGAGGGAGGGAGGTAGGAGTAGGGAGGGGGGAAGGTGAAAGAGGGGGAGGGGAGAGAAAGGAGNCTGAAACTCAACGTCATGTGGATCTCGTACACACTAACGCAGGAAAAAGCCCTAAAGGAGAGCACGTGGAGCCTGGGCATTTCACACTGTTTTCAATCTATTCTTGTCTTTGGGCCTCAGTCATCTGGGGCCACGCGTGTGAGAAATACACTGACAACAGACTGAAAAACACACACCTAATAAATGGCTAATAAAAAGTTATGTATTTCTCCTACAGGTGATATACCCTTTTTAATTAACTCTTTCTTTTGCCAATGATGTTAATTTTCATTGTTGAGTAAGTTAAGAGCAGATATTTGATCTTCAAAAGGACTAGGAGAACGGCACATGCAGCGAGTGTCGAGGAGAAATACAAAACTCCTCTTCTGTGAGCGATCCGAAAGTTGTCAGAGTAAGTAAAACTACTGTATTTCTTTATGTTTGGAGGGTTAAATATAATCTATGCATCTACGTAATCTGCAGCAGAAGAAGAAAGTGCTGTGTTCTCGTCTGTAACACAGCTAATGTTGGTTTAAAGATGAAAAAAGACATTCATCCTCAATGTTTTAATCATGTAAACCTTGTATTTTTATCCAAAAGACATTATTTTATTGTAGTAGCTCATATTCTTTCACCAAAAGTAGAACAGACGGAAATGACACTGCAGCAGATTTCTGAGAGCTCATAGAATCATCTCTGATCCATCACATGTTCTGTTCCTGGAGTTTGAGCGCTTGCCCTCGTGGGACGCTGCTTCAGAGAAACCAAACATAAGACCAATCACTTCAAAACGTCATTTGTACCTTCTGCCACAACACTGCTGAACAAACAGTAACAGGTCTGAGCAGGTGTCCATGTCTGTGTTGACTTGCTGTATGTATTTTTTGTAGGTGCTGGCCAAATTTCCCTCATGGGACAATAAAGTTTGTCCCATGAGGAAATTGATTGATTGACATGAAATTGAAAAAGGACGTTCACTCAAAGTTTTTTCGTCAAACACTGAAATTTAACAAAAACAAGGAATTTCAACCCTATAAAAAGGAAACAGATTTAGGTAAAAAACAATTGTGTTTTTTTTTTTTTTTTTAAAGTAGATACTCATTTGATGTACAACATGTCATGATTCCAGTTGCACAAGTTTTTTTTGTGGAGTTGTGAAGCTTGTTTAAATGAGCAAAACAGACAGGGAAGGAGGGTAAAGGCGAAAAGGGCTGATTTACAAACTCTTGTCCTCAACGTTTTAGCTATAACGTAGAGAATTACGGCACAGCCTTTACGCACTTTAACCCTTTACGCGTGCCAATTCCAACCATCAAGACGACGTCGTTAACAATCGATTAAATATAGTCTTGAATGATAATTTAACGATAACACTGACAATTACGCACAACATTTACGCACACTACAACATTACGCACGCAGTACTCAATCGTAAATTGACACTGAGTGACAGTTCTCTACCTGGATCGCGTTGGTCACGTTCCATCCGGCCTCCCACGACGTAATCTTGGGTTTGGCCTCCTCCAAGGACCCGCTGCTCTTGAGCGTACCTCTGGGCCCGGTACCGTCACGCTGGTAGTGGCTGTCCCCGTCAACGTCGTCCCCGCCGTCCTCCGTGTGCCCCGAGTCCTCTCGCTGCATGACATCCATCTGCATGCTCTGTCGGTAGTCATAGTCCAGGTCGTCGCACTCCGCAAAGCCCAGTCCTTCTTCGTCCGTGGCCGCCTGGAAGCCCAACCGAGCGAACACGCCGCTGACCTTGGCCTGCGACTTGTTTGACACCGTGTGAACAGTGTTGGTGATTTTGTTTGTGATTTTGTGGCGGATTAGATGTGCCATTTTCGTCCTCTTGCGTGATTACGAATAAAAGTGAGTGTAAAAGCTTAAAAATGCGTCGTATTTGTTTGAATATTTCTAAAGATGCCAAACAGAAGTCATCCCTGCGCGTCGTCTTTCGATAGGCCTCTCTAGAAAAAAAATCCAATTCTCACCCACTTTTCTTGCTCGTCTCTTCCATATTAATCCTCCAATCGCCCCACAGCCTCAATCTCAATCAAAAGGCAAAATAAAAAATACAAAATCCCCTTTTTTGACGTTAAAAATACGAAAAGTCCATTATTCCTTCACTGGCCGTTATAGGCTATGTTCCGTCGGTGACAGTGCGAGCGATGGAATTTCTGCATCAGCGAGCGCAGAGGAGAGCGCGCGTGAGGAGAGCCGTGCACGCGCCTGGAAGGGGAGAATAAGGAAAGCGCGCCCCCGATCATCGCCGAGAAAGAGAGAGGAGGAGAGAGAGAGAGAGAGACGCACGTGACGCAAAGGGAGCAAGAGAGAGCAAAGGCTTCACCTGCGCAACGCCGAGGATGTCAACAGTGTCAGGCCACTTCTCCCACAAGCTGTACCTCCTATCCCTCTCCTCATCTTTTCTCCCTTTTTTATTCTCAACAGGCCTTCCTCCTCTCCTCTTTTCCTTCCCCTCCTCGTCCCCTCGTCTCCCATCCTTTCTATACTTCTCTCCTTCCCCTCTGATTCCTCTTTTCCTTCTCATCCGTATTCCTTTTTCTCGAACTCTTTGTCTCCTCGTATTCTTGTGTCCTTGCCACTTGTCTCTTTTTATCTCCTCGACGTTTACTTTCTTTTTGTTTTCGTCTTCTTGTTAATACGATTGTTTTATTTGATTTTCATTTCGTTTCTCTTTTTTCTTTTCACAAATGTTATTTTGAAATTGTCACCTTGTTTCCTTTCCTCATCAACTTTATTTCTCTTCTTCGTCTTCTTTTCTTGTCTCCTTGTTTATCTTTCCCCCTCACCTTCTTATCAAATTATCGTTCTAAGCTTTACTTTTGTTCTTTCTTTTTTCTCCTCTTCCAAACAGACTTCTCCTATATCTCTCCTCTCTTTTGTCTCCTACACCTTCCTTCTTCTTCTTTGAGACCTAACTAAAACAATGAATTCAAAAACACCAAGTGGGGCCTGCTTTTCCTTGCGCCCTCTAATTTAAAGAACAGCTGTTCCTGACAAATGCGGGTCGTGATTCGGCACAGAAAGTCTGAACTCAACCTGGACACGAGGATGTTGGTGCTGCAGAGGTTTAAATTTAGCCCGCGCCGGAGGACACAGAAAAAAAAATGGCGCATATTTTCACGCTCGGCCCGCACGCCCGCACAAACACGGCAGCTGGACGGAACGCGCGCAGGTTGTGAGAAGAAGGAGGTGGCACACGCACAGTAGATGGAGGATATTCGAATTGGCTGCCGACCGGCCTTCCCTCTCTCCCTCCCCCACGCGCGCACAAACAAACAAATTCCTGGCTCGTGCAAATGTCAGTCACACACAGACGCGCGCGCTCGTCTTAAAAGAGGCACGCGACGCGAGAGTGAGTGAGTTGTAGGCTAAATGAGATTTTTACGAGTGAATAACACCAATGAAAGCACAAACGAAGTAGGAAAAAACGCGTTGTTTATGACCGTAATATGGTTTTTTCGATAGCCTATTGAACGATGCGTAAAAGGAATTTTCTTAAGTAAAAACAAATAAACTTGTTATAAAACTTGACCTTTAACAGCTTGAAAATAGCATTTAGCTTTAGCCTAATTCCGGTAGCAAATATGAAGCAAAAAAGAAAAATCATTTAATTTTATTGACGAATTTACGACAGAAAATAAAAATTCGAATTCATTCATACGTTTGATTTTCTCTGAGCTTAGTTTTAGCCTATTTTCGCCAGTTTTACAAGCGTTTTGTTTTTGCTTGTTTAAGAATAAATTAGCATTTCATTTTACGGCAGGTTTCATAATAGGTTACGCAGGTTTCACTGGACAATTAATAAAATAGCCTATTGACTCCATGAGGTTACTTTTAGCGAGACTATTTACGCTTCACATAGGTCATTTGTGTAAAATTCATCCAAACTTTTCATCTTTTATAACTGAAAATCATACGCAATCAAAATGGTTAGCATACTGAAATTTAGCCTATAGCCTACGCCAGAAAAAATGGCTGTCTCATACAGCTGGATCAAAATAAATAGGCTACTAATAGGCTAAAAGCACTTAGGGCCTATAGTTTTGTGCACATTCTGAAATGTTAAACATTCCGGTGACAGAGCATTTTAAAGACTATTTTCTCTCCTTAAATTCTATAGATTTGTAACAAACACTGCCAAAAGCAAAGCCATAATCTAAAATTGCACAGATCTCGGTTTTCGTTTCTTTAAGTCTCATTCGTTCGGTTGCCATAGAGACCAATTTGGGTGTAAAAAAAAAGTACAAGAAGCGGATTAACTCTCCCTTTAACGTGCGCGTGAGCTGAGCGCAACGTCACGTGCGATTCTGCGTGGTGTGTACGTGTGCACGCGTGTGACAGAGCGCGCGTGCAGGACAGAGATAGGCACGAGCTCATTTCCCGCGCTACAGGCCCTTCACGAGGCGCGCGTGAGGGCGTAATCGCTGATAGTCGCCATGGAGACGGTAATTGACAGGCCGCGAGCGAGGAAAAAGGATTTAAACCACAGAAGAATAGAAATGGGGAAACAAGTGCTCTTTAAAGCTTTAGTGCGCCACTTTAGCCATAAAAATATAATGTAATGTTGTATGTTTGCAAATGCTTTCACAATTGGCCTGTTTGTCGCCATTAAAATGTTCTTCCATTTGGTTAGGTAGCTATAATGCTAACAAATTATGGCTAATTGGCTGAGTTTCCGAGGTTGTAAGTCAAAATTAGCTTAGAAATCCAGCTTGTGTTTTATGTTAAGAAGAAATTAGAAGAGGAAAAGAGACTAAACTACACATGTAATATGCTGCATAAACCTATGTGTCCACGCGCGTGTCATAGCAGATTTTGCGCACGAGGTGGATTAGCGCGAGGAGAGGTACGTACAGAGACGTAAAGGACGCGCTATAGAGGCGGGAAAAAGAGCAGTTTGAGCCCTTTGAGGATGAGTAAATCTGTATATTTTTCTGTAATATTTTCTCGACACATACTGTATTTTTTATACTCAAGTAATTGCGATTAAATTAACACATGACAAAAAAAGCATTGAGCATAGGCACAGAGGCTTCAAATTATTAACACATTAAAGTAACCATATAACAGATTTTGAGTGACCAAGGATTATGAGACTCTGAGGAGCTGTCCGTGGTGCTAGAATCCCTCTGAGCAGTTGCACCAGCTGTTCCCTGTGAGCCACAAGTTCCACCCGTTTGGTTTCCTTCTGTCACACAGCTGCGCAGACAAGGTGTTAAAGGTTAGTGTGGAGAGAAGGCTCCGGACTGCAGCAAAGAGATAGGTCCAGGTGTCATTGTTTTGTAAATCTCAAATTTTCGGCTTCAAGTTCATATAAAGTCACAAGTTAAAAAGAGACAAGTACAAGTCAAGTCCCAAGTCAGTGACCACAAGTCTGAGTCAAGTCTCAAGTCACTGATCTTAAAGTTCAAGTCAAGTCCAAGTCTTCTGCTTCAGTTTTTCTGTCAAATTATACTGAGTACAATGTCTATTTGTGCATTTTCACATGTTTTTATTGACTATTTAAATGGGGTTCTGGTCACAAGAAGTGAGGAGGAGCATATTCCAGTTCATGCAAAATTATAATTATTTTTTGATGTTGCTGTTTCAGGTCACAGAGGTCAATACTGTATTGAAGACAAGTCCAAATCTATATGTTATCAACTCCAGTCGTGTCTCCTCTGTTGGAACAGTGTGAAGAGGATGCTCCAGACTGCAACAGAGTAAAGAAGAGGAGCCTTTAGACTGCAGAGAAAAGAAGATGATAGATCAGGTAAATGCTTTTTAATTAGGCAAAATATAAATAGGACGTATCTAAAGAAGTCCCAAAGGATTTTATCCACACATAGACTGAAAGCACTTGCTCTGGTTGTCTTTGCATTACCACACATAGACTGAAAACTCAAAAAACAACCAGAGCAAGTGCTTTCTGCATTTTAGCTTAGTGAAGGAGGACTCCTCTCACTCTGCTCATGTCCAAGCTGAAGATGCTTCTGGATTAGAACCAGCAAACTGATAATAAAGTTGAATTTGAAGGAATTGACTATTACTAAGTGTTGCTTCCATCAAAACATTACCACTATATCATATCAAATTGTAGTTTGTAAGTAATGTCTATTTTATAAATAAATGTCTTTGCAGCTTGAATCAAGCTTCAGAGACAATCGACCAATAAGCAAACAGAAATTAAGCGGTGACGTCAAATCCAAGCGTCTGTTTGTAGTCCCGCAAGTTTGTCGTTAAAGTAGTTTCGGCTGGATTCAAATATCACCTTTTTACAATACAATGGTTCCGCTCTAGCCTGATGTATCAGCCGGGTTTCTTTCACTCACTGTGGAAACGGCAACAATCACTAACGTTCGACGTCTGATGTGTTGGTGGCACGACACACGTAACGGCAGTGATTGGTTAGAGACGTCAGACGATTCCACAGAGTGAAATGAAACCGGCTCATACATCAGGCTACTTCAGGGATCCCCAACACAGGATCCTCAGGTCCCACTTTGAGAATTATTAAGACTAACTTAAAACATCTGAACTAATACAGGCCAGTAGGTTGTGTTCATGTCACAACGTTGTACAGGTTAATATTTGTTTAAATACACCGTAAAAGATGTAAGTACAAATTCTGCCCTAAAGTTTGATGTCAATGAAAGTCATGTTTGTGAGTTGTCTGTTATTCTCTCTTTTCTCTCTCTGTTTTTCTCACCTCTCTCCTTTCACTATTTCTTTTCTCTCTCTCTTGTTCTCTTCTCACCCCTTTCTCTCTCTCCTCTCTTTTTCCTCTCTCTGTCCTTTCTGTCTCTCTCATCCCTTTTTCTTTTTTTCTCTCCTCTCTTCTCTCTTTCATCCCTTTCTCTTTCTCCCTCTCTCAACCCTTTCTCTCCCTAACTCTTCCTTTCTCTCTCTCTCAACCCTTTCTCTCCCTCACTCTTCCTTTCTCTCTCTCATCCCTTTCTATCTCTACCTCTGTCCTCCTCTCTCTCTTCTCCCTCTCTCTCTCTCTCTCTCTCTCTCTCTCTCTCTCTCTCTCTCTCTCTTTCTCAACCCCTTCTTTCTCACTCACTTTTTACTTTAGCTCTGACTCAAATTATCAAGTTATATCAACGTGCAGATTGAAGGTACTTTGACTAACTGGCCTTAGAATGTTTTACAGCAAAAGGAATATTGTTTAAATGTCGATTTTTAATGTATTATAGGCAGTGAATGAGTCAGGTCATTGATAGAAATCACCTTAGAGAAAATCTGTGCAATTACTTATTAGATATTTTATGGCAAAGTACATAAAACTGTCTCTTGCCCACTACTGTATCTGACCTTTCAACATTATCATAGTCTTGAATGTAAACAGAACTTATTCACTTTCACCCCAAAATGAAAATCATCTGTTTAGCATAATTTTACCTCTCATTTCTACAAATCAGTGTCTGCTCTGAAGCTGTCTGTAATAAAATCACGCTCGCTGTATGTGAGCTCCGCGTGGACGATTTGAACAATCTGCAGATGAATCGTTGTCGCAGTCTCGTCCTCATTGGTTCCAGAATGTAGGCCACAGAAATCCTCTGGTGTCAAGCCCAGTCACTGTAACAAACTGAGACAAGAGACGGCCCCGAGGCTCAGACTGGAGCTATACAGTGTCCCATACCCCCCCTGTGACCCCCCCACACGCCCGGGACACTTCAGAACCCACCAACTCAACCAGCACAGCACACAAACAGGAATGCCCATGTTTCGATGGATAGGTTTAGATTCTTTAACATTTTTGAGTCACGCCACAGTTTTTGGATTATTATTTTTTACTCAATTGTGCCCAAATTAAACTATTTTTAAAAACGACATATTATATGAATTTATTTTATTTTGGACGGCAAACAGGTGCTGATTTTTATTATAATTACCATTTAACATTTTGCGTTGAGAAGACCAAATCAAGAGCAATCTAACAAAATAATGCACTTTAGATAAGGAAGTATATTTTCAGTGGAATGTTATATAAAGTCATAGCATATACATATATTCGCATGTGTTTCTTTCACAGTCTGTTCACAAAATGGAGTCAGACTGGCTTCATGGGGGGCAGTCCCAAAGCGCTTGTAGCTTATTAGTTATCATCATCTCTGACTGTTTGACAAGCACAGCAAGCAAGAGAGAGAGAGAGAAGAAGAGAGAGAGGGATGGAAAGAGAATGTGGGGGCGAAGAATAGAAGAAAGAGAGAGGAGAGAAAGAGGGAGGAGGTTAGGGAGGAAGGGAGATGGGGGCGAAGGGGAAAGAGAGAGGGGAGGAGAGAAGAGAGAGGAAAGAGAGGGGAGGAGAGAGAGGAGGGAGGGGCAAAGGGGAGAGAAAGAAAAGAGAGAGGTGGGCAAGAAAGAGAGAGGGAGTGAGTGAGAGGAGAGAGAGAGAGAGAGGGGGGGTCGAAGAATAGAAGAAAGAGAGGGGAGAGAGAGAGAAGGAGAGAGGAGAGGAGGGAGAGAGAGATGGGGAGGAGATGAGAGAGAGAAAGGAGAGAGGAGGGAAAGGGGGCGAAGGGGAGAGAAAGAAAAGAGAGAGGTGGGCAAGATTGAGAGAGAGAGGGAGTGAGTGAGAGGAGAGAGAGAGGGGGGCGAAGAATAGAAGAAAGAGGGGGAGAGAGAGGAAAGAAAGAGGGAGGAGATGGGGCGAAGGGAAAGAGAGAGGGGAAGGAGAGAGAGAAAGAGAGAGAAGGAGAGGAGGAGAGAGAGGAGAGGAAGGGAGAGAGAGATGGGGAGGAGATGAGAGAGAGAAAGGAGAGAGGAGGGAAAGGGGGCGAAGGGAGAGAAAGAAAAGAGAGAGGTGGGCAAAGTTAGGATGAGAAAAGAGAAAGAGACTGAGAAGAGAGACAGAGAAAGAGAGAATGGGAGGAGAGAGAAAGAGAGACAACACAATGTCACGTCTTCCCCTCAGGAGCAAACAACAAGCTTCACTTCATGAGCGTGCGTGTGGGCGGGTTTCAGTCACACTGTGGGGACTAGAAATGGATAAATAAATAGAAATCAGCTCTTCATCAAATATGTTCAGGTTTGGATTTAAGTTAAAGGAGACATATTGTGTTACGTGTTTTATTATTGCATGCACTTGTATTATATTATATATTTTTAAAGTATTTTTTGTCACAGTTGATTTTTTTCTGTTCTTTATTATTATTATTTACATCAGTGTTATATTAGCATTAAAGTAAGTTCCTAGTTTGTACATTTTGATGTTCACTGACAAGGGCAATAAAACCTATTCTGATTTGTAATAATAGTATAAATATGATCTTACTGTGTTTTAATAATAATTAGTCTTGTTATTTTTTCCACAATAGAAGATTAAAGGGAACCTGTTAATGTAAATCTACTTTTCTACGTTACAGCAGTGTTCTCTCACCTAAAGTTGTATTTGGATATTTAAGTAATCTTGTATTGTCCTACAACAAAAATAGTCATTTGAAATCTGGCTTTTTTTAGGCGGGGCTTATCAGTTCTGTAGTTTTGAACAGGAAGTCAATGTTTAGGCCATTTTAAATATTTTGTTTTGTTTTACAGTGAATAAACTATTAAGTATTGATCTGCATATGTCATAGATCTTTTCTAAATAAATGGAAAAATCACAATAGGTCTCCTTTAAGCAAGTTAAAGGAGACATAGTATGAGTTTTACAGGTGACACATTTGTTTTATGTAAATGTGAAAAGTTTAGTACAGTGATGTAGGAAGAAGCATTCTTGTTATTTTTGTTATGTAAAAGCACAGATACAAGAACAGAAAGTTATTGAAGAATTTTTTTGTGTTCTATGCTAAAATTTGCTAACCTGGCTCACGCCAGATGGATATGTGTTGAACTCTTATCTGAGTTCTCACTATATCCATCTGGGACTTTACTTGCTGGAAGCGTTCGAGAAAAGGCGAGGCGTTTACTGAAATACTTCAAGCTGATTGGGTGTGGGAGCTACCTTATTTGAGCTTAGCCAATCACAGCAACAACTCGTAATGGTGTATCCAATTTCCGTGTGGGATATAACATGTACGTGGTGTATGTGGTGTCACACATACTGCTCTTCACATACTGCTCTTCTTTCAAAAAGAAATTACTCCATATTTCTGCTAAAACCGCATCAAAAGCAGCAGACAACACGAACATCCACGGGAGCCGACATCTTTTTAGCTTGAATCAGACTCGGTGGCGGCGCCTGGGCGCTAACAGCCCGTGTTAGCCCGCCCTGCTGCAATGTGATTGGGTCTCAAAACCACGCTGCTGTGATGTGATTGGGCCGAAACACCGCCGTTTCGGGCTGCTGGAAGGCCAGATGGTTTATCTCATGTTTGTGAATTCACAAATACCGCGAGATAAATTATCTGGCCAGGTTATAAATTTGCCCTTTGTTGGACGAATAGGGTTACGCCTCCCGTACACAGACTGTGAGGCGAGTTCGGCCCGTGACGTGTCCGAGTTTCTTGCTATGTGCCACCAGCAGCAGTCCACTGTGGTCCGTTATTGCCCAAAGCCACGCAGATTCACGTGGGTTACCGTGAGAATGCTCACATCTGACCACTGCAACCTCCGTCAAAAATAGATTCTCTACGGATTTTTTCCGCACACTCGCGCGACTCTCGAATGTGCACTTGCACTGCACCGAGGTTTGTGTACAAGGGTACATTGGTTTCAAGCACTTTCTAAGTCTTGCGAGAGTCGCACCCAGTGTATGGCAGGTGTTAAGCTTTACAATTTAATCAAACTATCACAACTAATGTAGTGTCAAAAGTATCCACTGTAGAATAATAAAATAAAATAATAATAATAAAAATACAACAAAATATAAATAAATAAAATAAAAATGTAAAACTAAGAAAATAACAGGATAAAATATTAATACAAAAGGTATATTTTTGAAGCATGTACAATAATTCTGCTTTTGCATTTGTTACTTTTTGTGAGCTGGAACGCCTTTAGATTTGCCAACCCACCACCTGGAGTAAGATCATAATTACAAAACACCATGGTAATAAACTCATTAAAGCTGATTTATCACAATATGTCCTTTCTAATTAGCCTCAGTCTCCAGGAAACTATCACAGTCCAGCGTAATGTCCTCAAACAGAACATCGCTCCAGCATTAGTGTATATGTGTGTGTGACCCAGATCTGCTTATTACCATCATCATGAAGAAGAAGAAGAGGAGGAGTCACTGCGAGCTTTGTGTCGGAGCAGTGAACTGTGATGGCCATGACACACCATCCCGACTCACATGACCCCCCACCCACCTCCAGCATCAGCTCCCGACACCCACCCACCCACAGCAGCAGCAGCAGAGAGGAGGGGCCTGACATTCACCCACCCATCCACGTAGGAAGGAGGAGGGGGAGAGTCTATAGGACAAAAAGCACCTCAGGATGGTGCTGGAATCCTCGGCTCTGTAGAAAGTGTTCTTAGAAAGCAGCTCGTTTGTTTTGCATGTTGATGAAGATATTTTTGTAATTGTGATGATCTGACTCCATCTGATCTGCAACAAAATTTATGAAAAAGTGTAAATGCTTGATTTTAGATCATTAAAGGAAACCTATCGTGACCTATTTTGTTCAATTTAATGCACCGAACTGATCTAAAACAACTTAGAAATATAAACAGGTGCATTCACTTCCTGATCAGAACTAATAAGCCCCGTGTCTTTATTTATTTAACTGTATCAAGCAGCAGATTTTAGCTTACTTTTTTTTATAGTGTGGATTTTGAGCCCAACTAGTTTTAATCTGAATTTGTTTTTTTTTTTTGTTATTAGAAGCAAATACATACAAATGGGAGGGGATAGGTGGTAGTTGAAAACGGGATTTATTCAAGCCCTAAATTGTATCACAATACAAAATTACTCGAAAATGTACATTGTAAATTAATGATAAGAGACATTGTGGTAACATGGTTAAAACTAAAAGTAGATTTTACATAATGTTTCCCCTTTAAGTTTGTAAGAATCAATAATCAGTTCAATTATTCATCTAAAAAGTAGCTAAATAAAAGGTTATGATAGCTTTCATTACACTGCTGCAGTAGAAGTTGATCAGAATAGTAGTTGCAGTGCCATCTGGTGGAGTTTATGCAACTTTACGTGTGTAGCTTGAGCCTTACTGCAAAAAGAAACCATAGTCATAAACAGTTAAAGCAGAAATGTGCTATTATTTGGTCTTTTGAAAGACCTACTTTGAATTTGTTGCTCTTTTTCCTTTACATATCAATCTTAGAGATAGCTTCAGTTCTAAATGAACTGAAAAAGTGTGCTAGCCAAAAATGATTATTTAAGATCATTTTGTTAACACTATTTTTAGTTATTGTTTGTTTGCATGTTATTTATTGTTCATTTACTTATTTATTTATTTGTTTGTTTGTTTATACATGTACAGTCGATTTCACTGAACAGTAAATCTTACACAGCATAAATAAATCTTTTCTGTGTATGTACCTACTGAATATGAATATCCATGGTAAATGTTTGCTGCTTAGATTAAAGAATTAAAAATAATAATACTGATATTTGAGCTATTCTCATATAGCACAAACATCTAATTAATGATTTTTATCAACCATTAGGAAATACTTTTAAGAGTGTAAAATGTTTAATATGAGAATTCCAGAATTCCATTTTAATACTAAAAATTAAAGTGGTTTTGATATTGTTTTTATTTCCCCTCACTTTTTGTTTAGCCTACTCTTATTTATGTACTGTAAATTTCTATCACTAGTTCATCTTGCTGTGAAGCTATCATATACAGTTTAATATGGTAGACCATATTTTATTTACTGATCGATTTTGTATCGCCCTATGAGAATAACCCTCTTTTTAAATGGGGTCCTTGAAAATATATCTACAGTTTGTGAAAATACATTCACCAAAGTGTGTACACCTAATTGCTAAAAATTCTAAAGCTTTCAAAAATGAAAAATGAGACCTTTTTTGACAAATTGCCACTGATATTGGAAACGCGGAACTATAATTTGGCATTTTACCATTTCCAGTCGGTTGTATTTTGGAGTAGCACATTTGTAAAATGGCGGCCTCTGGTAACGAGAAGCCGCCGGTGTGTCAAATTTTCACATTTAACGACCCTAAAACCTCCCCAGACCCTTTCTTCGATCTCCCGGCCTGCTGCGTGAGCCCGGCCCCGGTGCCTATCGTCATAGATAACGGCTCGTTCCAGACCCGGGCGGGCTGGGCAGTGTCCGCGGGGCCGGAGACACTGGACGGGCTAGACTCTCCTCGGCTTTGCTTCAGGTCTGTGGCGGCTCGGAGCAGAGGAGCCGCCCGCAGTGACACGCAGATCGGCAACGACATCCCGAGCCTGGAGCCGCTGCGGTGGCTGCTCAAGAGCCAGTTTGACCGGAACGTGGTGGTCAACTTCGAGATCCAGGAGCTTATCTTCGATTATGTGTTCACCCACCTGGGCATCAGCTCTGAGGTCAGTCTGACAGGCTCATGCTCAGTGAAGAACAAACAGATACAAATTCATTTGCGGGGTCTTCTTGTGTTGAAGGGCTGTGTATCTAATCATGATCAGTTGTGATCCTGGTTTGAAATTATTCAAGTGCAGGTCTGTGGACTTAGGAAACACAACAGGAGCACTATATTGGAACATAGAAGAACACTGCCCAAATGTGCAGAATTTTGAGTTAAAAACGTGTGATTGATTGAAGCAAAACACAAGTCTGGATGTGTTTTTGATAAAGAAACTGCATGATAACCTTGACCCTTTAATGCAGGTGTCTATTTTTGTGTTAAATTACATTGATTAAAAGTAGAACTTTGCAATATTCTGACAAGAAACTATAATCTCATCCCTGACAATCTGCTTTTTTGATCATGCTATCATATTTTTGATGTAAATAATTTGTCTGTAAAAACGGTTTTCACTCTCCTTTTCTTCCTATTGTTCACAATCACATCACTTTCTGTAAGTGACATTTGCAACTACCTGTGAATTTCCAGAAGAAGCCATTGGTTAATTCAAGTGGTGTTGTTGTCTAAACTGTAAAGTTTAGTCACAAACAAATATGTAACATTGTTATATACAGTATATAAAAAAGCCAAGGTTTCCAGGGAGAGTTTTCTTTAGGTCAGGTTTGATCATGTTACAATTAGGGCTGGGCGATCTGGGAAAAAATATAATCACGATTTTTTTTCTCATATCGATCGATCTCGATTTTCGATTCGATTTAGTTTAGCTTTTCTCAAAACAAATGAAAAATGCCATTCATGAACATAAACGAAACAAAAACTTTTATTATGTCCCATTTATTAGATTTTTTATATGATATATATCAATATTCTGATTCAAAGTTTGATTTTTGCTCCAAACTACACATTTTTATTGACAAAAGATTGGTTTTCGATCTTTCGATTCAAAACCCATCACCAAATAATTGACGATTTGTTTCGATTTGATCTCGATCTCTCGATTTTTCGATTAATGGCACAGCCCTAGTTACAATTCTGTTTTTGTCCAGAGAAAGCAGAGGCAAAAACCAAACAATCCCAAAGCTCATGGAATATGCACTTTTCATAGTCTGGCAGTGACAGAGTGGCTAGCACTTTTGCCTCACAGCAAGAAGGTCACTTGTTCGACTCCTACGCAAGCTGGGCCTTTCTGTAAAGACATTTCATGCCACTGTGTCTGGGTGGACTTCCTCTGGGCACTTCCCACACCAACCAAAACATGCTACAAAGAATCTCCTCAAGCTACAGTGCTGCTGACCAAACCTAGGAAGAAGAACTGGAGAGGCCCTGTGGTTCTCACTACTTCTCAGGAGAAGTCACCGAGAACATTTCCTTACAGAGACAATAAAGTGTACCAACCTTATGACATTAAATTAGCTAAAGACGCTTATTTCTGCTTTCAAAACAACAGAAAATTGTGAAGCGTTGATGATATTGATAAATGATGATATAATGATGCAGTTCTTTGAAAATGACCCAGCACTAGTTTGGTCTATCTGAAACTGCTCCTGTACTTTTGTTGTGCGTTACAGGGCAGCGTGGAGCACCCTCTGGTGGTGACGGAGGCTCCCTGCAACCCTCTGCACTGCCGGCAGATGATGTCCGAGCTGCTGTTTGAGTGTTACCGTGTTCCCTTTGTGTCCTACGGCATCGACAGTCTGTACAGCTTCTACCACAACAACCTGCAGAACCACAGCGCTCCTCCTCACACTGGCATCGTGCTGTCCTCCGGGTACAGCTGCTCACACATCCTGCCTGTCATCAACGGCAGGTGAGAGCCACAAGGCATTATGGGTATTAGAGATGTGACAGTAGTGTTTATTGCAATAATATGGACTAATAAAATGAATAATGGCTCATTAGTAACGCGGTTGCAGCTCTAAAACTTCAAAATGTTTGCCAGCACTAAGAAAGGGGCATAACTTATTTCCACAACAATTAAAAAGTGCTTCTTTTTAGCATGAAACAATAATACTGCACAGTCTTTAGCTTTCCATCTGATTCTATATCCTGCTTCAAACAGAGCCTTAGTAAATTAACATTAAATTTGTTTAAATGACGTCCTAGTAATGTAATCAGGGTTCGTACAGTCATGGAAAACTTGGAAAAGTCCTGGAAATTTCTACTGCAATTTTCAGGCCGTGGAAAAGTTTGAAACTACTAGTTTTGAAACATTTTGGAAATTTTAAAAATATTGGACTAAGATAATTTGCTTTGACACAGATAGAGGAAAAATCATGCATTGGAGTTACTTTAAAACGTTGTCACTTAGTTTGAAACTGTAATTAAATTCACATTTTTCTCTAAAGTATATTAGAGATGAATTAACTAAAATTCAACATTTTCATTTTTTTATGTATAGAAATCTCTAACATCTTTGTGTTTTGGTCTTAATCAGTTAATGAAAGACGATAATTTATTCAAAAGTATGTTAAACGAGGTTGTGGAAATGTAGGGAATTGTTTTGAATAAGTCATCAAAAACTCATAGGAAATCTGAAATTAAAATCAGTAGCAACAATGTGTAATTGTTTAGTATTCATGCTTGCTCAAATGAGTGCCTTGGAGTAATACTGGACCCGGGTTTACATCTTAGCACCCACATCAAATCATTCAACATCTGTCGCTTTTCATTATTTAAAAACATTACCAAAATACAAATGCAGTTTCTAAACCAGATTTGGAGAAGCTTATTCATGCTTTTGTTTGTTCTGTTTGCTCGAGTACGAACTGGAACCATGAAGTATGAGCATGAGCAGAGAATATCTGTTTTAAACTAGCTTTAATTGTGAGTCAGAGTCCCCAACATTGACATTTTTCCTTGAGATCTAGTGTTCCTAAACCATTCATTCAAACTAGCTCACCTGTCCGTTTTGCATTAGTACATGATCGGTCTGGTTCTCTCGTCAGGGTGGATGCGGTAAATTGCAAGCGTGTGAATGTAGCCGGGAGCCAGGCCGCGGCGTACCTCCAGCGACTTCTGCAGCTCAAGTACCCCGGACACGTGGCGGCCATCACCCTGAGCCGCATGGAAGAGCTTCTGCACCAGCACAGCTACACCGCAGTGGACTATCATCAAGGTGAGAAGGACTAACACAGCTACACCGCAGTGGACTATCATCAAGGTGAGAAGGACTAACACAGCTACACCGCAGTGGACTATCATCAAGGTGAGAAGGTCTAACACAGCTACACCGCAGTGGACTATCATCAAGGTGAGAAGGACTACCACAGCTACACCGCAGTGGACTATCATCAAGGTGAGAAGGACTAACACAGCTACACCGCAGTGGACTATCATCAAGGTGAGAAGGTCTAACACAGCTACACTGCAGTGGACTATCATCAAGGTGAGAAGGACTAACACAGCTACACTGCAGTGGACTATTACCAAAGTTAGAAGGTCTAATGCAGTGGACTATTAGTGTTTGTGTGTGTGGTCTCCATTATGGTTTAAAAAATGTACTGCAGCCTTAGCCCATTACAAAACGCCTACATTGTAATGAGTTTCAAGGTTTTTACACACATGAACAATTGAGTGTATGGTTAATAACCTATAATATGTAACAATATAGCTGTAGTGAATATTGCTGTTCTAAGTCCTATATGTTTTCATCCTTTTCTTTTTGCTTGTGGCAGATGTTGCTTCAGTGCGGAGAAAGCTCCTTTGTAGTCGTTTCGTGTCCCTTTAAGAACGTTTGTTCTTAAAGTGTGCATGAAACCTTTGCATATAAAATATTGGAATTACAGAAGCACATAAATTCATATGAATATTTTGTCTCCACACACAAGTTTGAAGTTGAGACCTATTGTACCACACATCAGCTGCTTTTGCAGTTCGGCCAAACAGCTGGTGATGTCAAATGAGTGCAGGGGACTAACTAACCACTAACTATACGTATATATGTATTTGCAAATCCTGGTAGTTTTTGTGTTTTTACATTAAAAAATTCATCCCAGAAAACATATATAAACTATATTACATGGTAAAAAAGTTCTTATTTAAGGTGTTTTCGCACATGAAAGTACAAGAACTAAGTCCCCACATTCCCTTAGCCCCTGTTTAGTCAGAGAAACTACCTTTCCCCCATGTCTGCGTTCACACAACAACAGTTTGTGAAAGTGGGGCTAAATAGCTTTGATATTAGCATCTGTATAGTTTGGAACATTTAAATAGATCATTAAGTTGTCTTAGGAAAACAAAAGTTGTTTTTTCCCTTAAACGTAACTATGATGTACAAAAAAACAAAAAGGATAAGAAAAGTTTACTAAATGTCAGAAAATATAAAACATGTTTTCAAACAAAGTTGGTGATGTAAATGAAACAGTGGGCCTTTAGTCTTGTGATTTTTCTTTCTGGTGTTGTGCAGAACTGGTGCCTCAATGACACATAACACAGTGTGATACAATATGAGATCGTAACTGTGTTGGTCACGTAACTTTTTTTAAAGTAATGCGCACGATGAAACCGCTCAGCTGAGGCCTCGCTCTCAGCACATGGTACATGTATCACTAGTGAACTGTCAACAAGATGAGTAGAACTAATACAACTACTGCAGTGGACTGTTAACAATGAGTAAGACTAACATAAGGCCTTTTCCCACAGTTAGAACTTGTTTTAGTTCCTCGTACTTTTTTAGTTCCTGTCCCATTTTAGGCAGAGCAGGGACTATGGACTAGGGCCACACTTTGTGGACTTTTTAGCTCATGCTCTGGGGCAGGTACTTTCAGTCAAATCAGGAACCTACTCCAAAACACACTCGAGCAATAAAACGGAGAGCTGAACAAGAACAACTCAAATCTGCAATATCTGACCACTGCAAAAGAGAAAACCATGTTATGGACTGGATGGGCAGAGTCATTGGACCGAGGACAACAAACACCAACGCTGGATAAAAGAGGCAATAGAAATCCGTAAGCGTGCCCTGCTACACTAATAGAGATGAGGGGCTTTTCTACTTTCTCATCCTTGGGATACTGTTCTAAAGAAGTCGGACTGCAGAGGGCGCTGTCGTCCTTTCTCTAACGGAAGGAAAATGGCGCCAAAGACTGTGTAAATCAGAAACTGTTGCTGTGTGAACACAGACGTGTGGACAAGGTAGTTCTTCGACTAAACAGGGACTGGAAGAATTTTGAGACTAGATCTTGGTACTTTCATGTGCGAAAACGCCTCTAGCTACACAGCAATGAATAATTGCAAAATTCTTTTCAATGACTAATTCTGCTGCACTTGTCGTCAGAGCTGGAGAAGTGGCGCAGTCCTGAGTTCTACGAGCGCGAGGTGCACCGGATGCAGCTGCCCTTCTCGGGGAAAGTCCCTGGAGGTGTGGTGAGCGTGGAGGAGAGGCAGGAGAGGAAAGCCCAGCAGATGAGACGACTCCAGGAGATCAACGCCAGACGCAGAGAGGAGAAACTCCAGCAGGACCAGGAGCGGCTGGACAGGCTGCTCGCTGTACAGGTCAGACCTAATACTGTTCACATGAGATCATCTAAGATTGCAACCATTAATACACAGCTAAAATACTCGTTCTTTGTCAATGTAATGTAAGTTTCATATGGATTAATTTCAGCATGCTTGAGTAGTTCTGTTTTCACATATAGTACTACCTAGACACAGTTCGGCATTTAATACCATCCTGTCGTGGCAGTTGTCTGAGAAGATGAAGCAGTTAGACTACTAGTAAGACATGCACCTGGGTCCTGGACTTTTTAACAGAGAGACAGCAGGTGTCAGGGTGGTGGGTAGAACATCACGGCCCATCACAATAGCACGGGATTGCCTTAAGGTTGCGTTCTAAGTCTTCTCTTCTCAGTCTTCTCACCTATGACTGTTCTGCCACATCTTGAGAGAATACATCTAATGATGCTACTGGTCACATCATCAGTGATGTTGATGGATTCATCGAGCATTTCAGGTCTTTCAACATCATACGCTCTCCTCCAGGTGACCCAGCTGGGGGTGATTAAGCCCCAGCTTGTGACCAGATGGCTACCTAGCTTCCCTGTCCCCATGGTTCCCCTCTTTATAACCACAGCCATCTTGACGATTTCTCTGTTGCTTCTGTGGCTTTATGTAGGGCTATTCGATGCTCAAGGTACTGAAGGTTCTGGACAGAGACTGGACTACAAAGCCTTTACACCCAACCTCTATTGGGAGACATCTGACTTTTCTACCTGCTCCCTGGCAACTTTCAGTCAGTTGCTCGTGTTGGCGAGTTTCCTTTCAAAAGCTTCTTCTAGGCAATCCTCCCAAGGAACGGTTAACTCCAGCATGATTACCTGCTTTGTAGAGTCAGAAAAGAGAACTATGTCTGGTCTTCAGCTGGTTTTTGTTATACGGCTTGGAAACTTATAAGTTGTTGCTCTAAGTCTACCAGCAACTTCCAATCCTTGGCTGTATTCAGGGTTCCTGCCCTAAGTTGGGGCACAGTTGTTGTACGCACCTCTCCTGCTTTGACAGAATTATTGTTCTTTCTTGCTATTTGCGAGTGCCTGGGTTTCTGTGATGGCTTCTGCAATAGTCTTGAGGATTTGATCATGATGCCACCTATAGTGACCGCTTTCCAAAGCTCATTCCAAGTGATTTCCAATCTTGCCCAAGCGCCCTGTTTGCTCATCCTGACTGCTTTACAAGTTCTTCTCTCTTCCAGCACAGCCCTCACTACATCTAGTAATAATCACATCATCAAATATGCTGATGACATGACTGTGGTGGGCCTCCTCAGCAACAACAACAAGGCCAGCTACATGTCAGAGGTGAAGCAGCTGACAGATTGGTGTAAGGCTCACAATCTTGTTTTTAATGTGAAAATGACAAAGGAGATGGTGGTGGATTATAGAAAAACTCAACAACATCATGCAACAACAGCCAGTAAGATCATCGGCACGCCTCTTACCCCAGTGGAGGATTTGTATGAGCAGCGTTGCATTTTCAGAGCTAAAGTAATTCTTAAGATGTGCATCATCCTTCTCATCACTTGTTCTCTCTGATGCCCTCTGTTTATCTTTGAAATGACAATAAAGTTCATTCATCCACTCACATGTCTGTTCTTAGAGTGACTATACCGTTTGTACATGTGTGTTTGATGTTCACAGTGTATTTGCTTGTTTGTCCAGGAGCTGTTGGAGGACGGCCTTCTGGAGCAGTTCCACAAGAGTCTGGTGGAGCTGAACATGGATTCTGCCCAGGAGCTGCAGTCCTACATCCACAAACTCCAGCTGTGTGTGGAGCAGGGGAGACTCAGGCTGCAGAGCGAGGGAGTGGAGGGCAAGGCGGAGGTGAGTAAATACACTCAAAGGAGATTGCTGTAGCTAAACTATCAGTGTGTCAAAATATATGTTAGAGAGATGGTCAGTTCAAGTATGTTGGCAATACTGACACCAACTGTTAAAAGCAACAACCAGAAAACCCTAAACCAACTACTACAGACATGGAGAGAGACCCTGTGCTGCCTGGGATTCGAACCCAAAACCTTCTAGCTATGAGGCGAGAGTGCTAACTGCTGTGCACTGTGTTGGCCAAGATGTGGATCTAGTGGACATGGCAACATGGCACTTTCCTTAGGCTGCAGTTAGACCCTCTAACCCAGGGGTGGTGAACCTGAGGCTCGCGAGCTGCATGTGGCTCTTGGCCAGTCTTTGGCTCATTCACAAACATTTGCTCGTCCACACTTTCTCTCCTTCCCTTCCCCTACAGCGGTTCTATTTAACTGTTTAACAGTTTGTTTCTTTTAAGAGGTGTTTAGAACTCCCAGTGATAATCTGTGGAATTGGAGCTTCATATTGATCGGTATTTTGTGCAAATTTACCTTACATCCATCAAGAGAAGGTCCAAAATTAGCAGCGGCGCAAATCTCGTGAAATGTCGTTGCTCAGAAAAAAAAGCTTTTGCATGAATGCAACATAAAACAGAAGTTTACACTCTGCCCTAACAAAAGTTTGCACCAACAGTGTTCCCTCTGCTGTGATCACACAGGAAAGTCCTGTCAGGTTGAGTCAGTCTGACTGATGCTTCTAAAGGCCAGTTTTACAGGGGTGGAGCTAAGCTCATCTGGGGCTGGGGCCCCCTAAATCTGGCCTCTATGGGCGGGTGGCCCATAAAGACATTATTTGCAACTGCCTCGTGTATTTTTAATGATAGTAAAATGAGACATAAGAATATCACATATAAAACTCACCAAAATGCAAGAAATTGCTTATGATTATTATTTTTTTAAATCTCCTACCATCGTTAATAGATGTGTTGTTGTTGTTGTTGTTCTTGTTGATGCTGTTGATCAATACTTACATCATTGCATTGTACTAAAAGATCATTATTAAACTAGTAAAATATATATTATATTTAAGCGTACAGTAAGTAACTATAAACACCTCCCACACAAGCATATGAAATGACATGCTGTGGTTCATTTTAAAGTGGATTCAGTTGCTGTACTATTCTTAAACCTTAGACATAGTTATTTCTGATAGATTCCAAAAACTCATCTGATCATCATTACGCTCACACTTAGTCACACTGCTGAAAAAAAAAGAAAAAAAAAAACGTGACCAAAGTTTACTTGAGGCCACACGTCAAGTCCAGTCTGCCAACCGACCACTTTCTGACACTAACGAGATTGCTGGCAGAGTTAATAGCAGCAAAAGCTAAACTTGATCCCACCAGAGTACAAGTCCTTTTCACATTCGTCTACCTGCTAATTACCCGGCCGTGTCAGCTCAGCGTGCGGGCATGACAGTGTGCCCTGGGGCCTCCTCCGGCTCTCGTCCACAGGTTTTGGAGCTGGAGCAGCCCTTAGACGAGGCGGACGCAGTGGGGCTGATGGATCCTGACTTCCCGGAGGAGACGCTGCCAGAGAAACCTGCTAATGTAGTCCAGGTATTAGCATAAGAACACCCACACACTTTTAAACTCTGCTCAAGAACTGCAGAGGAGTGAAGTAAAAGTGCACCTGCATTTAGGAATGTATGGGAATGTAAAGATTATTCTTAACTGAGGAAATGACGAAAGATAAAATGACTCAACTTATTTATCTTAGCTTCAGCTCATGGTTAGTATCCATGTGTTCTATTCTAACATCAGTGAGCCAGTAGAAGTAGAAGTATTATGTAAATGGACTTTGGCTTCATATCAGGACCACCTCGCAGAACTTATTCTGGATACGTTTTTCTTTTTAAACTAACCCAAGCATGAGCTTTGCTGGATAAGCCAAAGTACAACACTCAATTAACCCTTTCTCAATAAAGTCATGATGAGCCATGGTCATGCAACTAACCAATCAGAACAGGCAAACCTAACAGAATTGCACTGCAGCTTCACTCTAAAGACCTTCATTAATTAGGCACTACGTTTCCATAATTGCAAAAGTTGAATTAATCAAACAAAATGGTAAAGCTCATTAAAGAGGCATTTTGAATCAACATGTCCTAGTAAATAAAGTGGCCTTTGTGTCCATGGCAACAAGAGAAAGCAATGGAGATGGAGACTGCACACCAAGACACACTTTTTCTCAGAAATATAAATTTGTTGATGGTGCAGCTTGCCAAAAAATTTAAAATGGTGAGGAGGAGAAGACATCGGGTTCAACTTATAGAGGCAGCGGCAGCGTATTTTAAAGACCATGAGTGTAACTTTACACCTGGTAGTATCAACGACAGAAGACGTTTAGGAGGTCGTGGTGGCCCGACATTCCCCTCCAAACCTCTGACTTAGCATTTCAGAATAAGTGAAGCAACATTATAAATGTTATGCGGCATCATTGGGCCATTCACAGAGTCCATCCTGACGGGCGAGTTCCAGTGTCAACAAAAACGTGCATCACAATTGTCCTGTACAAGTTAGCCTCGTGTGCTGAGTACAGGATCATAGGAGAGATGTTCAGAGTCAGCAAAAAACATCCATATGCCAGATGTGGAAGAGGCACAGGGGATTGTGCATCGTGACGTGTTGTACCTGAAGTATAGGTAGACATAGATTTGATGCAGAAGCCATGTTAAAACAGGATTTAAGCATACTGTAGATTAGTCACAACCACTAGAATATTGGAGCTTCTTTGATTGTGTGTGAAGTGATAAGTTAACAGCATTTTGTTTTCCAGCCTGTGTTTAACCTGGCCGAGTACCACCAGCTGTTTGTGGGCACTGAGCGTCTGCGCTGTCCGAGGTCCTGTTCCAGCCCTCGCTCACCGGAGAGGACCAGATGGGACTGATGGAGACGCTACAATACGTGCTGGACAGGTCAGGGTTACATGAGCTTTATCTCCTCTTGTACCTCTCACACGAACCATTCCTTTGTCTTTCCTTTGGCTCCGCAGGTACGGCCGTGAGCAGCAGGAGGCGCTGGTGAGTAACGTGTTTCTCACAGGAGGAAACATGCTGTATCCAGGGATGAAGCAGAGAGTGGAGAGAGAGCTGCTGGCGATGAGACCTTTTCAGTCACACTTCAAGGTGATAAAATGCTTCCACTTTTTCAGTCTTTTTTCATTTCATGTTAAATCATTTTGTGAAGTTATAAATTCACACTGTAACCCCGATTTAGATGTTAAACCTATCTGACGGCTTCCTTTTCTAAATCCCTCTACACATTGTTATTATTGACACATACTCATTTTAGTTGCAATTACAGCCTATGAACTTCTTTTTACAAACAACAAAGTGAAACTGGAGAGGATCACCCAATCTCATCCAATCAGGGCGCTGCTTTTGGCTCCTGATTAGAATGAAAATTCTTTATTCAATTCAGACAATAGTTTTCTTTTTTTTTTTTGGGACAAAGTGCTGCATTTATCATTGACTTCTTTTGTTGAAAACACAAACGTTAGTACTTTACAACTAAAAAAGCGAGTTACCTCTACTTTAAGTTTTGGCTTCAACCGTGGATTAGAGCTACATTTACAGACAGCAAAGTGATCAGTGATCCAAATGTTGCATTTATCTATGAGGAGTGCCCAACCAGGGACAGGAGTGGAAAAGTAGAACTAGCTAAACACTCTGTATGCGTTGCATCAGCTGCATGCTCTGCTTGTATGTCTAATTGCATTGTCTCTATCAAATAAATAAAAGAAATAAGATAAGAGGATTCTGGTAGAAATTAATTTCAGTTTTTCTTGTGTACAGAGCTTCTTTTAACTTATGATTATAAAAGGTTAAAACTACAGGGCCACAGCCCTTTCTTTGTGCTTTTAGGTGTTAATAATCAGACAATTTAAAGTGCCTCTGACAGGATGAACTACTCATTTCACTAAAACAAAGTTAAGATCATTAGATTCAAGATTTCACTCAACATTTTACAAAGCTGCTCCAAGTTCAGCTGTTTGTGTGTTTGTTTTTTATTACAAATGTACTTCCTGTCATCACAGGGAGTTGCTTAGCTACCATGTAATAAATTGGACCAAAACTTCTCTAATATAACAGGCGTTCACTTCTTGAGACATAAAAATACACAACAACACACTCATTTTGTTACATTTATGTTTATAGTCATTAAAAAAATGTGAGAAAATTGTGTCTCCCTAGTGTGATGTCATCAGTTTAGAACTCTGCTCTACTTCCTGTTATTTTCAACATACAGTATTTTCAAACTTTTCTTCACTTGTTCTTGATTCATGTAAAACTATGGTTTCTATTTACAACTAGTGTTAATCTACTAAATTAAACTAAAATTGGACATTTGTAGAAACCTGTCATATGCAAAAAAGTCTGAATTGAAAATATTTCAAAGTAATTTTGTGTTTCATGTAATTTGTAATGCAACTTATTGATCCACATATGCCAGCTTATTACCCTTTAATAAACTTTAGGCTACATGTATATCACAACAAAAATCGTTATAATTGTTATGTGTTGCTGCAGGTGAGCCTTGCGTCGCGGCCCTCTCTGGATGCCTGGTATGGGGCCAGACACTGGGCCCTGGAGCACCCTGCGGGTCCCTGTGCACCGGGCTGGATCAGCAGACAGGACTATGAGGAGAAAGGAGGAGAGTACCTGAGTGAACACTGTGCCTCTAACCTCTGCGTCCCACTGAAGCTCACCAAACCTGCCCCGCCTGTACGCACCTCTGAGCCCACCGTCCCAGCGCCGACGGGACCGCAGCAGCCTGTTACCATGGTGACAGGAAGCTCCGACAGCACCGTGGTCACCTCCTGAACTCTGCCAGGTCTGGAGCAGTGACACATCGTTCATATTGAATGTACTTTCCTGTCATTTGTGACTGTAAATATGTTTTTTATGTTTTTCATATAAAAAAAATCCAGAATACTATTCCTGACTTATATGTTCATTAATCTTGTTGATAATTATTTTCAATCCAACAATGGGTCCTTGTAGCAACCACTGCAATGTATAATAGCTCTACTGTTAAGCATCACCTAAAAAGAAGAGTGTTAGTCCACTCGGTGCATACTCCCACAGTGGCTGCGTTTCTATACGTGTTCCACCAGATAAAGTTTAAAATTATAATACTTCAAAAGGATAGTGAGCGGAGGTTCGCAGGTTAGTTCTACTTCCTCAGAAACAAATGATAAACAATCTCAAATACATTTTCACTTCAATTTTAAGCTAAAGTTATTTTATAAACAATTCACATTAAAGAATAAACAAGGTCTAGCCCAACATAATGTGACATGTTGGTGTGGTGGTTACCTTTAAGGTGCCTTAGAGGCGGCACCAACCAAGTCTTTATATGCGGGAGCGCGCAGCGCGCGCGCACACACACTTTTGTCTCGAGTGGGCTTGTGGTGACGCCGTGCCCTTGTGAGACCGGGTTTGGGCCAAACTGTTGCCAACCCAGGCGCGCATTATTTCTTGGACAAGGTCAGTCATACATTTGTTAAGCATTGTGTTTCTACAACTTCGTTAATGCAGCATTTCCCTTGTTTAGGGCTTTGACAGCCCGCCGCTGCTGTGCAAGCTCTCTCCTCCCCCATTCCTCGTGGGAGCGCGTGCGTTTGGCACGCGGTGCGGGTTCGGGGTTCCTCCCGGGTAAGTACGCTCATTGCTCCGCTTGTACTTTGGTCCTTGGGCCATGGCTGACCCTAAATTATATCTTAGAGCCTGGGCTGCTGTGGGATTACACCGTCATTCTCCGCGGTCTTCCCCCTCCTTCTGCTGCCCACAAGTGCGCGCACCTCTGCCGGCAGGTAAGATGCCAACCAACCACTTATTCTGTAGCTGACTTAATTCTTTATTTAATTGCTCGTGTTTCATTTATGAGGCCTCTCTTCTGGCCGTCACCTCCTGTAGGGAGGGCCGTTGTTTTGCACTGCTGAATTAATCAACTTATTGTCGATAAAAGTCAACAAGACCAACAAGACCTATAGCCTAATTGGACTGTAACCTGCTCTATTTCACATGAACTAATAGTAGGTACTATACACGGAGCGAGCAGCAATCACAGAATGCATTTAAAGTAACATAACCAAAAATTGTCTGCTGGTCTCCGGCTGCACAGCTCAACAACTTTAGGTGAGTCCCGCCGCCTGCATGTTTTAAATTGCATGTTATTTTGGTTGCTTTGCTTGCTTTGTTGCATTTATTTTGCTTTATTCTTATTTTGGTTGCTTTGCATGGCTTGCAGTGTTTTTGATTTGCCATTTGCTTATTTTCATTTTGCTTAAAAATATTATTGCATTCATTTTTTGGGTATTTGCTTAATTTGTATTTGATTGTTTAAGCCTTATTTTGTGTTAGTCCTGCAAACTGTGCACTTTAAACCTTTTATATGTCTAGGCCTATTTTAACCATTGTTACTTAAATAAAAATCCATATATTTGTAATAAATCCACCTCTCTTTATTGTCCAGACCTAGCGCGGCCTTAGTTAATTATTTGTTTTGTACATTGGTTTCACTCTGGTCCCAGGGCCATACACCTCCCTGGGTGGCGTTGTGGTTCTATTTGAAATATAGGTCTCTCCTCCATCGCTCATGTCACAATCTGGCGTTGTTTTTTGGCAGGATGGACATAAAGTAGAGGTGTGATTTATTTATTATTGTTTTTACATTATCTGTATTTTGTATTGAACTGTTTCTGTTTTTTGGACTATAAAAGAAATAATATTAGCAGAGCAAAACAACGGCAATTCTTTCAGGACCCAAAAACTCGAGGTTAGTAAAAATTTTTACCTTATTCCTTACCTGAAGGTTGTTTGTGTACTTGCGGCCAGTATGGAGGAGGAGCTGCAGCAGCTCAGAGATCAATTGTCACAGCTTAAAGCGGACAATGAGCGGCTTCGTCGGGAGAGGGAACCGACCCAAGCCGGCCCTAGTGGAGCTAATCAGAACTCGGTTACTCCAACTGGTAACGCTTCTTCAATAAATGCTCCCTCCACTGAGCGTGTGCTAGTGATGTCCAGAGACCGCAAATGCCCCCTGTTTAATGGCAAGACAGGGCTGCCCCTTGAGGAATGGGCGGAGGAGATTGAGGCCTGCATGCGGGCTCGTCATCTTTCCACTAGGGAGAAAGCCTTCTTCATGTTTGATCACTTGGAAGGTGAGGCCAGGAGCGAAATTAAGTTTCGCCCGTTCAGGTTAAAGAAGACCCAGTCCAGATTTTGTCCGTCCTTCGGGAGCTTTATGGTTGTATTGCGCCATATGTAACTCTTCAACAGGCCTTCTTTTCTCGAAGGCAGCAAGAAGGGAAACTCTACAAGAGTTCTCGTTGGCTCTTATGTCCCTGATGGAGCAGGTGCAGCAGGCTACACCCGAGGGAGTGCCGAACGCTGCTGTGCTCCTGCGTGATCAGTTCATAGAGCATGTGCTTGATGGTGCTTTACGTAGGAGTTGAAGCAGTTTGCGCGTGAACATCCAACATCTACGCTGTTACAGGTACGTACTGAAGCCCTCCAGTGGGAGCGAGAGGGACTCCCTAATGCCCATCGTGAGCGGAGTTTCTCCCTTCCGTCCATCCATGGTCTCCAATATGAGGTTCGGGGCAATGCGCGTCCGCCTTTGGGCCAACGCCAGTTCCGGAGCCTGGCCTGAGCGAAGTTATGGCCTTACTGAAATCTCAGCAGGAGCAGTGACTCTGCTCACAGAGACCATGGCTACCCTTCAGGCTGGTCGGTCAGGTGGTAGGGTCCCACGTAGCAGTATTGTCTGTCGAAGATGCCAGCGACCAGGCCACTATGCCAGCGAGTGCGATGGAGAGCGCGTACCCTTTCGTGGCCGCCTAGTTCCATCTCTGGACCTTCACATGTCACAGGCCAGCCGGAAAACTGAAGCCCTCTGAACTGCGGACCGAGGTTCAGGAGGGAGTCCATAGGCTCACAGGTACGTGAACTGTCAGGGTTAATGGCCTCATGTCCATCTTAAATGTTGACATGGGTGGAGTTATGGTTTCCTGTTTGTTAGATACTGGTTCAATGGTGTCTACCATCACCGAAAGTTTTTTCAGAGAACACTTTGAGCCATGGGCCCTGAACGCCTCCAGTCCTGTCATTGGTTGCAGCTGCGAGCAGCCAACGGACTCGAAATTCCATACCTTGGCTATTGGAACTTAATGTGGCATTGTGTGACAAAGTAATCCCCGCTTGTGGGGTCTTAGTTGTGAAAGATCCCCCAGGCCCTGCTTCTTCTGCTCCTGGTATTTTAGGATGAATGTCATTCGCCGATGTTACACAGAGCTTTTTGGTTCCTATGGTTCCTCTCTTTTTGAGCTTCCTGCAATAGTGCAGGCTCCGGGCCCCGTTATTGATGCCCTACAGAGTGCCACCAAGTGGAGGCTGTGAACTGATGCCCATTGTGGGACTGTAAAAGTGCGAGGTCCAGGGCTGGCGGATACCGGGTGGCACAATGAAACTAGTTGCCAGCACCTGCCCTAACCAGTTTGCTGGGCAGACTGTCCTTTTTGAGCCACCCGATTCTGGTCTACCTGCTGGATTGCTTGTCTCTCCTGTCTGGTACATGTAGAAAGGGGTACAGTTTACATTCCCGTAGTAAATGTGGGTAAGACGATTCCCTCCTTACCCCCGAATAGCCTTGGAGCCTTAGTAAAGCCGAAGTGGTGAGTCTCCCTGCGGGAGTCACAGAGGTTGCTCTGTGACTGCCACGGTGTCGTCCCAGACAGCAGTTGGAGCAGAGTTAGACCGAGTGGATTCAGTGGACTTATCCGCACTGGACGAGGAAGAACAAGTGGAGGTCAGATCCCTGTTGCAAAGTACCGCACAGTGTTTTCGACGCACGATGGTGACCTCGGGTGTACTAATCTAGTCACCCATGAGATCCCGCTGCTGGATGACGTGCCCATTCGGCAACGCTATAGGCGTATTCCACCCTCTGAATATGAGGCGGTGAAGCCCATATTAATCAGCTCCTCGATGCGCAAGTTATCAGGGAAAGTAGTAGCCCTTATGCTTCTCCCATCGTCCTGGTTCGAAGAAGGACGGTGGTCTTCGGCTCTGTGTTGACTACCGCCTTCTTAACTGTAAGACCAGAAAGATGCCTTTCCCTTCCGCGCATCGAGGAGAGCCTGGACGCGTTGTCGGGTGCCCGCTGGTTCTCGACCATTGATCTGGCCAGCGGGTACAATCAAGTTCCTGTCGCGGAGCAGGATAAGCCGAAGACGGCCTTTTGTACACCGTTTGGCCTCTTCGAATTCAATCGAATGCCCTTCGGCTTATGCAACGCTCCAAGCACGTTCCAGCGTTTAATGCAGAGGCTGTTTGGAGACCAGCAATGTCAGTCACTTTTGCTATATCTTGACGATATTGTTGTGTTCTCCTCCTCTGTATCCCAACATGTGAGAGGCTGGATCTCGTTCTGGGACGCCTTCAGCGGGAGGGGCTGAAGGCTAAGCTGGAGAAATGTTCCTTCCTTAAACCGGAAGTCAAGTACCTGGGACATGTAATCTCCCAAGAGGGTGTGTCAACTGACCCTGCTAAAATTGACGCGGTAGCCGAGTGGAAGCGCCCTCGGCACGTTACAGAGCTGCGATCTTTTCTCGGATTCGCCAGCTACTATCGTCGCTTTGTGGAAGGTTTTGCTAAGTTGGCAGCCCCCTCCACAAGTTGGTGGCAACTATTGGGGGGACTAAGACTAAAAGGGCCTCTGGGAAGCCGTTAGGGGAGGCGTGGACCTCACAGTGTGAAGACAGCTTTGAGGCCTTGAAGGCAAAGCTGGTTTCTGCCCCTGTGCTTGCGTATGCGGACTTCTCCAAGCCTTTTATTTTGGAGACAGACGCCAGCTACAGTGGTCTTGGGGCAGTACTCTCCCAGGAGACTGAAGGTGGCATAGGCCTGTTGCCTATGCAAGCCGTGGTCTGCGGCCCACTGAGCGCAACATGACCAACTACAGTTCTATGAAGCTGGAATTGCTTGCGCTCAAGTGGGCCCTGACTGAAAAGTTTCGGGAGTACTTGCTTGGGCAAAAGTGTGTGGTCTTCACGGATAACAAACCCGCTCAGCTACCTGCAGTCGGCTAAGCTCGGGCTCTGGAGCATAGTGGCGGCCCAGCTGCGGCATTTGACTTTGAAATAAAGTATAGATCTGGTCGTAGCAACGGTAACGCTGATGCCTCTCCAGGCAATATTTAACTTCTTCCGATATGGCCGCTGGTTTGTTGCCTGGCAGCTCTCTTCCACTTGCCCTTCAACAGGCTGTAGACCCTTTGACTGTGCCCAGTCCTTGATAACTGCACTTCCAGCCGCTCTCTTGCCGATATTCAGGCATTACAGGAGACAGACCCAGTTCTTAACGAATTTTGGTCTTTTGGCGGAAGCAGGCCCGGCCATTGAAGAATACACGCCGCCGCCTCTCCAGAATTACCTTGCTTCTCCTTCAACAGTGGGATCGCATAGTAGAGCGAGGAGGAGTACTTTACCGTAGAATGTTTCGTCCTGATGGGGGCGAGGAAGTCCTCCAACTAATCCTACCTACAGCTCTTCAGGAGCAGACGCTAGAGATGCTTCACCAAGAACATGGCCACCAGGGCATTGAAAGGACCCTAGAGTTGGTGCGTCAGCGATGCTACTGCCTCAAATGTCTGATGACGTTAAACGGTGGGTGCAGCAATGCAAAAGATGCCAGGCAGCAAAAGATTCCGCACCTGTGCCACACAGCTTCATGGGTCATCTGCTCGCTTCACGGCCAAATGAAATCTTAGCCATTGATTTCACTGTGCTTGAACCTACCCGTAATGGGATTGAAAATGTGTTAGTGATGACTGATGTCTTTACTAAATACACTGTGGCTGTCCCTACTCGGGACCAACGTGCCCCTACAGTGGCCCACATCCTTACGCAGGAGTGGTTTTTCAGATTTGGGGTACCCAGTCGCATCCATTCAGACCAGGGAAGGTGCTTTGAGGGAGCGCTGCTTCATCAGCTTTGTGATCTTTACAACGTGGCTAAATCACGAACCACAGCGTATCACCCAGCGGGAATGGGCAATGTGAGCGGTTTAACCGCACTCTCCATAATCTTCTCCGGACCTTACCTTTGTCTCGTAAACAGGACTGGGCTTCATGCCTCCCACAGGTGCTCTTTTTTTATAACACCACACCCCATCAAAGCACCGGCGAGTCCCCTTTCCTTCTAATGTTTGGACGCGAACCCCAGCTTCCCATTGACTTTGCACTGGGCCATGTGCAGGCTCCCCTTCCTGGAACTGTGCAGAACTGGGTGCGGAACATTGCTCAAAGCTCAAGGTGGCCTTTACTGGAGCCCGCGAGAGGTTGTTGGCAAATGCTAGTCGCAGGAAGGAGAGACATGACCTTCGTGTACGAGAGGCACCCTTGCAGGTAGGTCAGCTGGTTTATCTTAGAGACCATGGTGCTAGGGGTCGCCACAAAATCCAAGACATCTGGCGCCCTGACTTGTATCAGGTCCTGAAGGCCCCTACAGGGGATGGATCAACCTATACAGTCGCTCCGGCAAACAACTTGCAGGCTGTACGCAATGTGCATCGAGATATGCTCAAGGCACAGGTGGCGCTTGGATTTTCGCAAGAGCCTCACGAAGGAGAGTCTCACGTGAACCACCAGTAGGTGAGTGCTCACGCAATGGTGACTCTTGGTTTTTAGTCACTGGTGCCAATGGCAGTCTGGCCCCGGGCGATCCTCGGATGCTGACCTATCTGGGCACAATAGGGACCTTGACACTGAAGATGCAGCAACGGGAAGCAGTAGGATCGAGGGTCCTCAACGAGTATTAGTCCACCAGTCTTACGCCGCACCACCCGTGCAACCGCGGACAGCATTCCAATGTTCACCACCTTCCTCGCACCCTTGGTGCATCGTCTTGAGTCGCCTTTCTAGAAATGCTCACTTTGCTTACTTTTTGTGTCGTCGGGGCGACGACAAACATGGGGGGTAGGATGTGACATGTTGGTGTGGTGGTTACCTTTAAGGTGCCTTAGAGGCGGCACCAACCAAGTCTTTATATGCGGGAGCGCGCAGCGCGCGCGCACACACACTTTTGTCTCGAGTGGGCTTGTGGTGACGCCGTGCCGTGCCCTTGTGAGACCGGGTTTGGGCCAAACTGTCGCCAACCCAGGCGCGCATTATTTCTTGGACAAGGTCAGTCATACATTTGTTAAGCATTGTGTTTCAACAACTTCGTTAATGCAGCATTTCCCTTGTTTAGGGCTTTGACAGCCCGCCGCTGCTGTGCCAGCTCTCTCCTCCCCCATTCCTCGTGGGAGCGCGTGCGTTTGGCACGCGGTGCGGGTTCGGGGTTCCTCCCGGTAAGTACGCTCATTGCTCCGCTTGTACTTTGGTCCTTGGGCCGTGGCTGACCCTAAATTATATCTAGAGCCTGGGCTGCTGTGGGATTACACCGTCATTCTCCGCGGTCTTCCCCCTCCTTCTGCTGCCCACAAGTGCGCGCACCTCTGCCGGCAGGTAAGATGCCAACCAACCACTTATTCTGTAGCTGACTTAATTCTTTATTTAATGCTCGTGTTTTACTTATAGGCACGAGGCGTGAGGCCTCTCTTCAGGCCGTCACCTCCTGTGGGAGGGCCGTTGTTTTGCACTGCTGAATTAATCAACTTATTGTCGATAAAAGTCAACAAGACCAACAAGACCTATAGCCTAATTGGACTGTAACCTGCTCTATTTTCACATGAACTAATAGTAGGTACTATACACGGAGCGAGCAGCAATCACAGAATGCATTTAAAGTAACATAACCAAAAATTGTCTGCTGGTCTCCGGCTGCACAGCTCAACAACTTTAGGTGAGTCCCGCCGCCTGCATGTTTTAAATTGCATGTTATTTTGGTTGCTTTGCTGGCTTGCAGTTTTTTGATTTGCTTTGCTTATTTTTCATTTGCTTAAAATATTATTGCATGGCTTGCATGTTTTTATTTGCATTGGTATTTCTTGCTAATATTGTTCATTTTTTTTTTGTTTTTTATTTCGATTGTTTAAGCCTTATTTTGTGTTAGTCCTGCAAACTGTGCACTTTAAACCTTTTATATGTCTAGGCCTATTTTAACCATTGTTACTTAAATAAAAATCCATATATTTTGTAATAAATCCACCTCTCTTTATTGTCCAGACCTAGCGCGCCTTAGTTAATTATTTGTTTTGTACATTGGTTTCACTCTGGTCCCAGGGCCATACACCTCCCTGGGTGGCGTTGTTGGTTCTATTTGAAATATAGGTCTCTCCTCCATCGCTCATGGTCACAATCAACATATCTGCTCAGAATTAATTGCCAAACCTTACTGATTTGTAAAAAATTAAGAGATAGTTTTAAATTAAGACACAATTACTATAAAATTAAACATTTTCACCTATTCATTAATGAGTTGCCAATAGCACAGCAGGCTCTATGGCACAAATCAACCCAACTCCATTTTTGGAAAAAAGCCATCATCCACAGTTTTGAGGTCAGTTAAAAAAAAAAAAAAAAGGTCTATTTATATAGCCTTTTCTACCTTTCCAGGCACTCAATCAATCTACATCATTCACCCCGTGTAGCAGACCCTGAGCAGGCTTGCCCAAGGACACACGGACAATCTCCTCCTGTCGTCCCCCTGTGGCACCTGTGTTCTTACAGTCTCCCATCCAAGCTACTAACAAGGCCTTTGTTGCTTGAGTTCTGAATCTGACGGAATCAGCTTACGATGAAAACAGTATTGGATCGAATGTTAACAATGCATGCTACGCTCGTACATTAATTCTAAAATGTAGCTTACCAAGCACTAGAATACGTGCTGAATNGATACCAATGGGCTGTCACCTAAATTCGGATATCTTAAGCCTGTGCTCTGTGCGTAGGTGTACAAACCGGGTCCTTCTCGGCGCTCGGTCTTACCCGCGTGCCTTTCTCGCTTGGGCCTACACGCGAAATAGCGCGCCCTCTCCGGCAAGGTAAATGCCACTTCACCACATTTCATTCTGTAGCATTGCTTAATTCTGTTCATTAATTGCTCGTTTTCACTTTATGAGCTCTCTTCTGGCCGTCACGTCCTGTAGGGAGGCCGTTGTTTTTGCACTGCTGAATTAATGCAAACTTAAATTTCGATAAAAGTCACAATACAGACCACCGACCTATAGGGCCCTAATTATGCTGTAACCTGCTCTATTTTCACATGACTAATAGTGACGATATATACACGACAGAACATCACAAGAATGCGATTGGTAAGTAACATAACCCAAAAATTGTCTGGCTGGTCCTCCGCTGCGACAAGCTCACAACTTTAAGGTGAGTCCGCCGACCGACCTGCAACTGTTTGTTAAGGACTTGGCATGTTATTATTTGGTTGCTTGCTTCTTTTTGAATATTGAATTTATCTTTGCTTTATCTCTTATTTTGGTTGCTTTGCATCGCTTCCAACCAATGAGTGTTCCTTCTGAATATGCAATTTGCTTATTTTCATTTTGCTTAAAAGTATTCATTGCATTCATTTTTGGTATTTGCCTTAATTTGTAATTGATTGATTATTTAAGCCGTTCAATTTTGTTTAGTCCTGGCAAACGTGCACTTTAAACTTTTATACTGTCTACGCCTTAATGTGTCTAAGACCTAGATCTGTTACTAAAATAAACTGAATCCATATTATTGCTTGTAATAAAATCCACTCTCTTTATTGTCCAGGACTCTAACGCGGAACCGTTGAGTGTAACTTGGTTTTGTGTAACATTGTTTCACGTCTGGTCCACAGCCATAGCACCCCCTGGTGCGCTTTTGGTTTCTATTTGAAATGATAGGTCTCTCCTCCATCACGTCTCATTCACCATGCCTGGGTTGTTATATGTTTGCAGATACAAGTAGAAAGATAAGAGTGTGATTATTTATTATTGTTTCATCTACTCGATGTTAGTGCTGTATGTTCTCATTGAACTTGTTCTTTTTTTGGCACTACTAAAGAATATATTAGATACTTTAGCCAGTAGCAACACAAGGCAATCTCTATTCCATGACACCATAAAATCGAGGTTATTAAAAAAATTTTTACCATAATTTCCTCTACCGGCTGAAGGTTTTCTCGGTGTAAGTCTTGCGCCATTATCGAGAAGGACTGTCAGAGCAGCTTCGCAGATATCAATTAGGTCAAATAAGGCTTAAAGGATCAATGCACGGGCCTTCTCGGAGAGGGAGACCGACCCAAGCGCCTCAGGTGGGTAATCATACTCGCTGTTTACTTCCAACTGGTAACGGCTTTGCTTCAATACGAAGTTGCTCCCGTCTCACTGAGCGTGCGTTAGTGGATGTCAGAGACCCGCAAATGGCGGCTCCGATGTTGGGTAATGCAAGACAGGCTCCTCGTGCCCCTTGACGAATGTGCAGTATGAGGATTGAGGGCGTTTCATGGCCGGGATCTCTCTATCTTATCCACGTAGGGATAAACGGCGCTTGTTGTCATATTTACGTTCACTTGGAGTAGTGAGGGCAGTAAGCGAAATTAATATTCAGCAGTCCCCGTTTCAGGGGTTAAGAAGACACATCCAATTTTGGTCCGTGACCTTGGCTCTGCAGCACTCTAGTGTTGTATTTGCGCATAGAATGTTAACTCTTCAACAGCCTTCTGTTTGTCTCGAAAGGCAGCAAGAAAGGGAAAACTCTACAAGACGTTCTCCGTTGGCTGCTTATTCACTAAATCAACCAGGTCAGCCAGCTACACCCGAGGGAAAGTATGCTGAACCTGAGCTCGTGGCTCTCTCTGCGTGATCAGTTATAAGCAATCGTGCTTGTGGCGTTGCGATTACGTAGGATGAATCAGTTTGCGCGGTGACATCAAAAATTACCGTTACAGGGTTTAACGTTGAAAGCCCTCCAGTTGGAGCGAAGGCTCCCCTACATGCCTCATCGCTGAGCGGATTTCTTCGCTCGGCTCCAATATAACCATGTCCTCACAATCATTGAAGATTACGGAGGCAATCGCTGCTGCCCGCTGCTTTGGGACCAACATCAGTTTCCGTGACCTGGCCTGAGCGAAGTTATGGCCTTACTGGAAATCTCAGCAGAGCGTTGGACTCTGCTCACAGAAGACATGGCTACCCTTCGCTGGTCGGTTCAGAGTGGTAGGTTCCCAACGTAGCAGTTACTTGTTGTACAGAAGATGCAGCGATCCAAGGCCACTATTGCCGAGCGGTGCGATGGGAAGTCGTCTACCTCTTTTCGTGCCCGCACTATTCAATCTCTGGAACTTCAACATGTTCACAGCAGCCGGAAAACTGAAAGCCCTCTAACTGTCGGAGCCGAGTTCACGAGAGGAGTCCATAGCTCACAGGGTACCCTGAATTCAGCGTTAATGCCTCTTATATCCCATCTTAACGTGTTGACATTGGGTTCGTTATGGTTTCCCTGTTTGTTAATTACTGTTCAATGTATCTACCCATCACCGAAAGTTTTTTTCAGAGAACACTTCTTGCAGCCATGTGGCCTCACCCTCCAGTCCTAGATCATTGTTAGCAGCTGCGACAAGCCAACGTAGCTCGAATTCCAATACCCTTGGCTATTTGAATTATGTGGCATTGTGTGAACAATAAGTAATCCCCGCTTGTGGGTCGCGTTATTGTGAAAAGATCCAGGCCCTGCTTCCCTTCTGCCTCCTGTATTTTTAGGATAATCTCATTCTCCGAGTTACACCAGAGCTTTTCGTATTCTTGCATGTTCCTCTCTTTTTTAGCTTCCTGCAATAGTGAACACGGCTCCGCGCTCCGTTCTATTCTGATGATGCACACTACAAGAATCTCACCAATGTACGAGGACTGTGAACTTGATGCCCCATGTGCTGGGGAGACTTTGTAAAATTGCGAGGTCACGAGCTGCGCGGATACTGGTGCACATAAACTATTTTCCACACCTGCCCTAACCAGTTTTGACTGGCAACTTCTGTGTGTGTGTTGACCACCGAATTCTGGTCTATCCTCTATTGGGGCTTGTCTCTCCGATGTCTGTACATGGTATAATAGGGGTACAGTTTACATTCCCGTACGTGTATAGTGTGCGGTAAACTGATTTCCCTCCTTTACCACCCGAACTAGCCTTGAGCTCCTTATAAAGCGAATGGTGATATCCCTGCGGAGTCATCAGAGTTGACTCGTTGTCCTGCCACGTGTCGTCCCAGACAGCAGTTGAAGCAGATTAGGACCGATGGATTCAGTGCCTTATCCGCACTGGACGAAAACAATGGATCAAACTCTGTTGCAAAAGTACCGGCCAAGTTTTTGTCGACGAAGTATCCGCTCATCTTGGGTACGCTCTGTGGTTGACCTGACCGATCGCAGCGATGGTGACCTCCGGTGTACTAAACCTAGTCTCCTGTCACGTTTACTTCTCCCCTGCTGGATTGAGGTCCATGCTCAGGCATGCCTATTAGCTATTCCACCTCTCAATTATGAGCGCGGTGATAGGCCCCTATTAATCAGCCCTCAGAGCGCAAAGTTATCAGGGAAAGTAAGTATCCTATATGCTTTTCCCATCGAGTCCTGATTCGCGCAAGCCAGAAAGAGAGTGTCTTCCCTCTGTTTGACTACCCGCTTCTACCTTAACGAGAAAAGATCTGGTCCTTTCACCTTGCCCCCGCTATCGAGAAGCCTCGATACGTTTCTGGTGCCCGCTGTTCTCCGACCATTACGTCTGATAGCTGCAGCGGTAACAATCTAATTCCTGTCCGCGGAGCCGGATAGAGCCAAGACGCCTTTGTACACGTTTGGCCTCTTCGAATTCAATCGAATCCCCTTCGCTATGCACGCTCAAGCACTTCCTGAAGCGTTTAATCACGCTTCGTTTGGAACAGCTAAATGTCATCCTTTTGCTATAAGTCTTACGACATTTCGTTGTTTCTCTCTTCCTCTGTATCATCAACATGTAGAAGAGGCATCATTCGATCTGGGACGCCTTCACGGAGGCTGAAGCTAAAGTGCAATGTTCCTTCCTGTAGACCGGCATCATATACCTGACATGTGAATCTCCAGAGGGCTCTCAACTGACCCTGAGCTAAATTTGACTCCCGTATACCGATGGAACGCCCTCGGCACGTTACAGAGCTTGCATCTTTTCTCAGATTCGCCAGCTATAATATTAGTCGCTTTGTTGACAGCGGTTTCTGCTAAGTTGGGCAGCCCCCCTCACAAGTATGTGCAACTAATGTGGGGACTAAGACTAAAAGGCCTATGCAAGGACCTTAGGTGCTGGAGGCGTGACCTCCACAAGTGATTAAGAACAGCTTTTGAGGCCCATTGATAGGCAAAACTGGTTCTGCCCCTGTGCTGTTCGCTTAATATTCTCCGAGCCTTTTATTTTGGAACAGACCATACCAGTGTCTTGGGGGCAGCATACTCCTCAAGACTGAGTGCATAGTGCCGCTTTTCCGTGATGCAATCTTGCGGCCTTCTTCACTGACGCAACATATCCAAACTAACTTTCTAATGACAGCGATTGCTTGCCATCAATGTGCATGCCATGAGAAATTTCGGGAGTACATTGCTTGGGCAAAATGTGTGGTGCTTCACGGATAACGAACCCCTCAGCTACTCAGTAGTGGCTAAACTTTTGGGCTCTTGGAGCATTAGGTGGGTCCTAACCCAGCTCGCCTGCTATTTGAACCTTTGAAATAATTATAGATCTGTCTAGCAACGTAAACAATCTCCTGATGCTCTCTCCGCAATCATTAACTAGTCCCTCCACATGCGCATGGTTTAGTATGCCTGGCACCTCTCTTCCACTTGCGTTGTTCAATAAGCTGTGACCTGTTTGATGTTGCGGCCAGTCCTTGGATAACTCAGCGCTTTGCCGTGGACCGCTCTCTGGGGGTTGCCGGGAGCTCTAAAAGCACCTAAACAGGAGACAGGACACTGTTGCTCTAATGCGAATTTCTGGAGTTCTTTTGAGAACAGCCCGCCATGACTGAAGAATGCACCCCGCCGGTAGGGTGCGGGTCGTCCAAACTACCCGGGTGCTTCTTACCTCCAATATGAATCGCGATAGTGAGAGCCGAGAAAGATGCTTTAACGGAGTAGGCTGGTTCGTGTCCTTGATTGCGGTGACAATGAATTCCTTCAGCTCCTGCTCTACCTAAAACTCTGCCGGGGAAAGAGAACAACTAAGATGGATGTCCTTGCATCAAAACATCTACCAGGTCATTGAATCGACTCCTAGAACTTTGTGCGTCACGATCTACTCGACCATCAATAATCCGTCTGCTGAGTTAAAGCACTGGGTGGCTCAGTGCATGCGATGGAATGCGAGGCGCAAGGAGGGTGTGCTTTGCGACCGGGGCAGACACAGGCGTCAGTGGTCGGAGTGGAGGGGGGGTTGCTCGGCTTCGACGGCCGATATGAGAATCCTAGCATTGATTTTCACTTGCTGTGAACCAAGCCCGTTCGAAGAGATTGAAAATGTTATACTGGACTGACTGAGTGTCTTCCCTATATAGCATATCTGTGGGGCTGTCCCTACTCGGGACCGAACGTGCCCACTACAGGTGGCCAACATTCCTTACACACATGAGTGTTTTATCGGTTTTTTGAGTAGACCGCATCAGCATGCCATTCCAGGTGTACAGAGAACGCTGCTTTGAGGGATTAAGTGGGCTGTCGTCAGCTTGTGAATCTTATAAGCCACGTGCTAAATCACCGAAAAACCACGAGCAGTAATCACTGCAGGGCCCGTAGCTGATCAACTGTGACGGTTTAACCCCGCAACTCTACCATAACCTGCCTGCGGACACCTACCCTTTGATCACGTAAGTGAAGATTGGCTTCATGCCTCCCACAGTCTCTTTTCTTACAGACACGACGCCCAGGTCAAAGCCCGTAGTCACGATGTCTCCTTTCTTTTGGATTTTGGTCACGCGAACCCAACTTCCAACGAAGGAATATTGGACTTTGCACTTGTCATTGTGAGAATCCCCTTCTCTGAAACCTTGCAACAGAGCTGGTTGAACAGAATATATAGAGGAGATGGGGTGCCGCGTTTTGTGGTTGCTCAAGACACTGAGTGCTTATTACTGACCCGCGAGAGGTTTTGCTGTAAATGCATAGTGTCGCAGAAAGGAGAACATGACTTCGTGTGTCGGAGAGGCCCCTTGCATTCAGGTCAGTTGAGTGTTGTGATCTTAAGAACCATGGTGCTAGTCCCACAAAAATCCAAGACAAATCTGGCGCCCTGGACCTCTGTATCAGGTCCGAAGCCCTACACGGGATGTGATACAAGCCTCATTACCAGTCGCTCCGGCAAACAACTATGCAGGCTGTTACGCATTTGCAGTCGGATAATCCTCAAAGGGCACGTGGTGCGCGTGATTTTCGCAAAGCCTTAACGAAGGAAGTGCCTACGTGAACCACATATTATTGCTCAGACGCACTGTGACTCTTGGTTTTGCTAGCCTGTGCCAGAGCAATCCGCCCGGTGCGATCCCTCGGATCCTACTATCTGGGCACAATAGTACCTCTGCCAACTAAGATGCAGCAAAAGGAAAGGCATAGGATCGAGGTCCTCAAACGATATTAGTCCCTAGTCTTACCCTGCAATTCCACTCTCGATTCCGCCGGATCAGAGCATTACAATGTTTCCCACCTTCCCCATCTGCGAACTCTTTGAGTGCAGGCGTTCTTGAGTCTTTTTCTAGAACCAAGCTCACTCTCTTTATTAGTCGCGCGTGCACACGACAAACATGGCGCGGAGAGACGGCATGTGACATGTATTCGTGGTGTATACCTTTTAAAGGTCTCTAGTAGCGGCACCAAATACTCCAAGTCCTTTTAATGCGGAAGCTGGGCAGCGCGCTTTCGCACAACACTTTTGTCTCGAGTGGTCTTGTTGACGCGGGGTCCTTGTGAACCGGTGTGTGGGCCACACTGTTGCCTACACCCAGCGCGCATTATTTCCTTGGACACGTCAAGTCATGACACTTTGTAACCATTGTGTTTCTTACAACTTCCGTTATCGCAGCATTTCCTTTTAAAGGGCTTCTGACAGCCGCCGCTGCTGTGCCAGCTCTCTCCCTCCCCATTCCTCTGCGACGCGTGCGTTTGCACGCTGCCGGTGCGGTTCCTCCCGGTAATACCCATTGCTCCCGCTTGTACTTTGGTCTTGAGGGCCATGCTGAGCCCTAAATTATATCTAGACCTGGGCTGCTTGGAACACCGTCATTCTCCGCGATCTATTCCCCCTCCTTACTGCTGCCACAGAGTGCGCGCACCTTCTGCGCAGGTAAGATGCCAACTCCAATCCACCTTATTCTTGTACTGACTTAATCTTTTGTTATTCTCGTTGTTTCATGTTAATAGGCACGAGCGTAGCCGTCTCTTCTGCCATCACTATCTGTAAGAAGCCGTTGTCTTTTGCACTGCCTGAATTAATCAACTTATTGTCCGATAAATAGTCAACAAAACCAACAAGAGCTATACGCAATTGGACTGTAACACTGCTCTATTTTTCACATGAACTAATATAGCGATACCTCGATAGCACGACACGTGAGCATCAAGTCAAGATATGCATTATAAAAGTTAACATAACCAAAAATTGTCTGCTTTGTGTCCATCACCCCCCCCCTTCGACGCTGCAACAGCTCGGTCCAACAGCACTTTAAGTGAAGCTCCCCCCTGCCGCCGGCTGCATGTTTTAAATTGCATTGTTATTGTTAATTAAATTTAAGTACACTTTTATTGTCCCCGTAGGAAAATTAGTCCTCTGCATTCTGACCCATCTTCCATCCTCTGGTGAAGGTCCTCAGGAACTATGATCGCACGCATGCAGCGCTCCGGGGGGGAGAAACGATACTCAAACTCCACACAAACGCCCCCGGCCTCGTGCGGGAATACGACCGTGCTAGATCTTCTATAAGACTCGTGAATCAAGAGCGCTTAATCCGCCTCAGGATATCTCCCAGCCGTGATGTCCGTTTGCATTTGCTATGCTTTTGTTGCGTCGTTCCTTTGTGTGTGGCTCTTATACTTATTTTGTTTGCTTTGCTGGCCTTGCATGGTTTTGTGGTTTGCCATCTATGCTTAGGTTGTGCAGATTTGTTGCTCCCTAAAAATATATACTCGCATTCATTTTTTGGTATCCTTACATTAATTTGTATTTTGATTGTTAACCTTATTTGTTTAGTGCCTGCAGAATGTGCACTTAAACCGTTGTTAATATTCTAGGCAACTTTTCTACCATTGTTACTCTCATAAATAAAAATATTCCATTATATTTGTAATAAATCCCCCTCTCTTTATTGTCAGACCGTACGCTCCTATTAATTATTTTTCTGTACATTTTTCACTCTGTCCCAGGCATACACGCATCAACCTGTGGGTGGGGCGTGTTGTTCTAATTTGCAATATAGTCCTCTCCTCCATCACGCTCATCTGGTCACAATCAACATATCTGCTCAAATTTAATTGCAACTTTACCTGATTCTTGTAAGAAATTAAGAGAGATAATTTTAGAATTAAGACACAATTAGCTATACAAATTAAACATTTTCACCTATTTCATTAATGATTTCAAATAAGCAAGACAGCAGGCTCTATGGCAAAATAACCCATAACTCCATTGTTTGCAAAAAATAAGCCATCCATCACACAGTTGTTGAGGTCAGTTAAAAAACAGATAACAATGAAAAAGGTGACTCGTATTTATATAAGATGAGATCATGGCTTTCAGTCTAACCTTAATAATAGAAATATTGTACATGGCACCATGTGTAGAGTTCACGACCCTTGAGCAGTGTCCACAAGGAAACTAGGCAGCGACAAAATCTTTGCCTCCCTGTCGTCCCCGGCAACGTGTGGCACCGTGTGTTCTTACAGTCTCCCATCCAAGTACTAACAAGGCCCTTTGTTGCTTAGCTTCTGAGATCTGACGGAATCAGGCTTTGACAAACAGGTATGGCCACGAATGGTTAACATCATGCTAGCTACATAGATTCAAAATGTAGCTTACCAAAGCACTAAAACGTGTGATATATTTACAAACCTGCCAATAACTCTTTAGATATAACAATTCAAAAACCTTTGAGTTTTTTTCAAACTTTAATTTTCCTATTTTCTCATGATTAGACTTCCATCTTTACAGGATGAGTGAAATAGCTAAGTCTTTAATATTGCCTGGTCACTGACTAATTTCTTTTATGGTTCTTTAGAAACAGGGGGTGGCACAACGTCCTCCCCACTGCACAAATCACCCCACTTTTTCCCCTAAATGTTTCCTATAAGTCAGGGATGTCCAAACTTTTTTCTCAGTGGGCCACATTTGAAAGTCATTTCAAATTTTGCATTTGACCTACTTTTAATGAACCACCCAACTTTAAAAAGGCATTTAACATTTGTTTTAGTTCGAAAGGCATCAAAATGTTTAACTGAAGAATTGCTCAAATTTGACATTAAAAACACTTTTTGTAATTTGGGCCAATCTAGCAGGAAGTCTGAGGGCCAAAACAAATTGGTCCAAGATTCGCATTTGGCTCCCGGGCTGCACTTTAGACATCCTGCTGTATAGTCTTTTGTAGCCACATCTGATCGTGTGTGCAGTGCAGTTGAGTGTTGCACCACAAGATGGCTCCAGCACACACACACAAAGCCTTCTTTCTCATTATAGATGAGCTCAGACTGGACCACTTTATGTCTCCTTCTGACCAGTCTGCAGTGCTGGAGCAAAGTGCATGTGTATGAATGATTGCACCAATGTATGTTTCAATACAAAAGACTTACCAACTAAGCATTCAACTTTTTGGATATTTTAATCATTTTTGTTCCTGGTCTGATAAACGCAGTCATGTTACCTATTCCTCTCACTCCACGCACGCCTCTCTCTTTTGTGATAAGACCTGATTTGGACCTTTATATGATTTGCTTGAGAGGCTCCTTATGCATAATCAGTTTTCCTCCTGTAGAGAAGCCAAAACAAGCAGATCGGCTCACACTCAACCAGGATTAGAATGAAAACAATGTGGTTAGCAGTTTAATGACTGGACTCAGGAGAGGGAGATTAGGACGCTTTTCAGGGTTATCTGAGGTGTTTCAAAATGGAGACACAAACAGACTGAGTTATTTAAATGCTTTATTCTGCAATGATATTTCTCCATATAGTATATCAATATACTTGAGACTTGACTTGATAAAATGGGCTATGACTTGAGACTTGACTTGGATTTGTTTCTTTGACTTGGGACTTGGACTTGTCTCTCTTTGACTTGGACTTGTCTCTCTTTGACTCGGACTTGTCTCTCTTTGACTTGGACTTGTCTCTCTTTGACTTGGACTTGTCTCTCTTTGACTCGGACTTGTCTCTCTTTGACTCGGACTTGTCTCTCTTTGACTTGGACTTGTCTCTCTTTGACTTGGACTTGTCTTTCTTTGACTTGGACTTGTCTCTCTTTGACTTGGACTTGTCTCTCTTTGACTTGGACTTGTCTTTCTTTGACTTGGACTTGTCTCTCTTTGACTTGGGACTTGACTTGGACTTGTCTCTCTTTGACTTGCACTTGTCTCTCTTTGACTTGGACTTGTCTCTCTTTGACTTGGACTTGTCTCTCTTTGACTTGGGACTTGACTTGGACTTGTCTCTCTTTGACTCGGACTTGTCTCTCTTTCACTTGCACTTGTCTCTCTTTGACTTGGACTTGTTTCTCTTTGACTTGGACTTGTCTCTCTTTGACTTGGACTTGTCTCTCTTTGACTTGGACTTGTCTCTCTTTGACTTGGACTTGTCTCTCTTGATTTGGACTTGTCTCTCTTTGACTCGCACTAGTCTCTCTTTGACTTGGACTTGTCTCTCTTTGACTTGGACTTGTCTCTCTTTGACTTGGACTTGTCTCTCTTTGACTCGCACTAGTCTCTCTTTGACTTGGACTTGTCTCTCTTTGACTTGACTTGTCTCTCTTTGACTCGCACTAGTCTCTCTTTGACTTGACTTGTCTCTCTTTGACTTAGACTTGTCTCTCTTTGACTCGCACTAGTCTCTCTTTGACTTTGACTTGTTCTCTCTTGACTTGGACTTGTCTCTCTTTGACTTGGACTTGTCTCTCTTTGACTTGGACTTGTCTCATTTTGACTCGCACTTGCCTCTCTTTGACTCAGACTTGTCTCTCTTTGACTCGGACTTGTCTCTCTTGACTTGGACTTGTCTCTCTTTGACTCAGACTTGTCTCTCTTTGACTTGGACTTGTCTCTCTTTGACTTGCACTTGTCTCTCTTTGACTCGGACTTGTCTCTTTTTGACTTGGACTTGTCTCTCTTTGACTTGCACTTGTCTCTCTTTGACTCGGACTTGTCTCTTTTTGACTTGGTCTTGTCTCTCTTTGACTTGCACTTGTCTCTCTTGACTTGCACTTGTCTCTCTTTGACTGGACTTGTCTCTCTTTGACTTGGACTTGTCTCTCTTGTTGACTTGTCTCTTTTGACTCGGACTTGTCTCTCTTTGACTTGGACTTGTCTCTCTTTGACTCGGACTTGTCTCTCTTTGACTTGCACTTGTCTCTCTTTAACTTGCACTTGTCTCTCTTTGACTCGGACTTGTCTCTTTTTGACTTGGTCTTGTCTCTCTTTGACTTGCACTTGTCTCTCTTTAACTTGCACTTGTCTCTCTTTGACTCGGACTTGTCTCTCTTTGACTTGGACTTGTCTCTCTTTCACTTGGACTTGTCTCTCATTGACTTGGACTTGTCTCTCTTTGACTTGGACTGTCTCTCTTTGACTTAGACTTGTCTCTCTTTGACTTAGACTTGTCTCTCTTTGACTTAGACTTGTCTCTCTTTGACTTTTGCATAATGTGTCCTTTATTAGACTTGATCAGATGAGGAACTTCATATAGCTGATGATTGGGTCAACTGTTTTAGAGAAAAGTTTGGAGCTGCAGTAAACAAACTGAGAGAATGACACTATGGCTCACTGTGTCTCACCTGTGCCTGCTGCTGTTAGGCCCAATAAGACTCACCATTATGCAGAGCGGACTCATCTGTGAGGAGCTGAGCACTGAGACACACACACACACACGCTCGCATAAATACTTTAGCTTTCTATCGTCATGTAAAAATGTGAACATGCTTTTTTTTAGTTTCTGCATGTGATACTTTTTGCATGTGATACTTTGCTGCCGTGATAGGTTTACTGAAGTAACAGATGTGGATCCACTGCGAAAAAATTAATTTCAAGATTTTAACCTTGTTATAATGGCCTCCCTTCACCATCAGTTTACCCAAAGTTATATTTGAATTGATTCATGTATATTGGAGTAATCTTGTTTTGTTCTCCAGCTGCAGCTCAAGTGCTCAGAAATCCCCTGTTCTCACCTACCACCTATCCCCTCCCACTTGTCTGTATGTATTTGTTATAATTCAAAGATTAATACTCAAAGTGTAGTGTATATGGTTCAGAACTGTCCATAGCCACTTTCCAACAATAATACATTTTAATTTATAATCCGTTCCTTCTATCAGTTTAACATTTAAAATGAAGAGGCGGGGCTTATCAGTTTCTCAGTTTTGAACAGGAAGTCAGTAGAGCTGTTTCTATTTCTAAGCAGTTTTAGATCAATGAACAAAAGGTAAATTATTGATCTGCATGTGTTCTAGTTTCATACTAAATAGTTTGAAGTCTCCTTTAAAGTTGCTTGATCCTAGGATTTAAATCTAATTTCAAGCATTTTGAATAATTAATCTTATCTTATCTTATCTTCTTATAACCAGTTAAAAATGTCTTGAAACCAGAGAAATATTCACAAAAGATTAAATCTTATCCAGTTAAAGCAGCACAAATCTGGATTAAGATTCTGATTCCAAGTCAGTTTAAAGGTACACTGTGTAACTTTGTTTTCCTAGTTTAGATGTTTTTGGGACACTACAATCAAAATGTGTAGTTTTACTATGAGCGGGATTGCATGGCCACAAAAATATTGATGATTTGACCATCAGTATTTTTGTGGCCTCCTTCTCTTTATTTCTGTAGCTTCTTTGGCTATATTTTCTCACACTATGGCATAAAAACTCATTTAGAACTCAATAAGAATAATGTTATCTTCCTTTTTGCATTGAATTGTGAAGTTTGCTTTTCACCTTCAGAAGTTACACGGTGCACCTTTAAGCAAGTCTAGATGTATAGTTTTCAATGTTCCACCATTGACTGTTGTAACACTCCATCAGCTTGAGAGCCAAATGCACACATCTCCACTTCTCCTCTGCTACTGATGACAGGATACCACAACTTTTGGTATTGATATGATTGATATGACCATGCATTTCAGAGGATATTTTATTTCTCGATGCCAATACCACTTTCTTACAGATGAAGGCATCTAAAAATATGCCAAATTTGGTCCACCAAGGGGTTAAATTTAATTTAATGAGAGTCCATAGAGGATGCTGTTACAGTAGTCAAGTCTGGATGAAATGAATGCGTGTATCAGTATTTCAGCAGCAGGAAAGAAGAGTGATGAGCGGAGACGTGCTATGTTTTTGAGGTGAAAGAAGGTAGTCCGGGTTACTTGGTTAATGTGGGATTCAAATGAGAGGTTAGAGTCCAGGAGAATGCCAAGGTTGCGGATGAGTGGAGATGGAGTGAAGGTAGAATGTTGAAGTTAAAGAGGATCGAAGAGGATTTTGAAAGTGTTTTTGGACCAATGATTATGATGTCGGTTTTGTCACTGTTGAGTTTGAGAAAATTATGTGTCATCCGGGTTTTTATGTCAGTTAGGCACTGAGTGAGGGAGGACTGGGTTATTGCGTTGATGGATGATGTGGAGACGTAGAGCTGAATGTCGTCAGCATAACAGTGAAAATGGAGACCGTGACGACGGATGATGCTGCCAAGAGGGAGAGGATGAACAGAAGCGGGCCAAGCACCGAACCTTGGGGAACTCCTTGTGACAGTGGAGCAGTGTTGGAGGAGCAGTTGTTGATGCTGATGAATTGCTGTCGGTTGGTGAGGTAGGATTGGAGCCAGGATAGAGCAGAGCCAGTGATGTTGAGGGAGGTCTTGAGATGGAAAAGGAGAATGGAGTGACTGATGGTGTCAAAAGCGGCAGTGAGATCTAGTAGGATGAGGATGGAGAGCTTGCCAGAGGAGAGGAGGAAATCATTTTTTACCTTAAGTAATGCTGTCTCTTTGCTGTGCTTTTGGCGGAATCCGGACTGGAATGGTTCAAACAGAGGTTAGGTGGGCTTGAAGCTGTGAGGCAATGACACGTTCAAGAATTTTAGACAGTAACGTAGGTTGGCTATGGACGGTAGTTTGCAAGGTTGTCTGGCTTTGGAATACTTTTAGCAATGATCAAAAATTGTTGGCATAGTTAAGAAGCCTATATGAAAATTTAGCCAATATCTATTTAGAAGTGGACACAATTAGGCATAAAGATATATTTACAGTAGAAACACACATGTAATAAGTAGAATTTGAGTAATAAGCATAATTGGGATGATTCTAAAAAGCTACTTGGAAGTGATGGCGAGCTACAGGTTGGAGATCTAAACTTAGACATGTTAATAAAATACATTTAATCGCTGACTTATTGCAAATAAGCTTATAAGATGGAACACAAAATTAGGTTTGGCCCTTGGCACGCTGCATTAATAAAACATTAATTTTGTCCCTTTGAGGAAAAGCTTTAGATGCAGCTGCTGTGAGTCATAGTGAGTCATAATATGTGAATTATATAGTATAGACTAGAGTATTGATACTGAAAATGTATGAGGGTCAGTATCAATATATGGATACTCCCATCACTACTGTGCAGGTCCTAAAACAGTACTTACAGTGGAGTTGGACGTGTGTCAGAATCAGTCTGTGACCTGTTTAAGCCTCTTTCAGACTCTTGTGAATGGAGTGTTTGTGTAATCAGTGCCTTTGTCCCGCCAACAGTCTGAGCCCAGCAGCACCTGGCCCGCAGACAAACATCTGACATTTAACAAACAATGTTTATGGAAGCATCAGTCTGAACATTATATTTCACTTCAATACTTCAGTACTTTTCAGACTCTATGCTCCTGTAATGCAGTATTTTCTACATCAGGGCTCTTCACATTTTCCCGAGGGACAGATTTTTCAGAGACCAATAGTCTCTGGATCAGGTAGTTGCACGACATGTTACCAATTTGTTATACTCTGTTGTGGTTGTACAAATTTTACTGTATGTAATATCCACAACGTGAGACAAACATCGCTTTTAGTGACCATGGTCAGGTGGAGACACTCGAGTCTCAAAGGAACACACAGACACTGGTGCGACTGAGTGGAAAAGTTACCAATGTGTAGAAAAGTGAGCCAGTAGAGCCTTGACTAGGAATCTTTCTGCTTGTGCACTGTGTTTTCCTACAAACCACACACCATTAGAACATTTCAATGGTAAAATAAGCATAATTTGCAGTTAAAATAGTTTTGCGTTAACTCAATAAAAACATGATAAATTTGACAGTCCTAATCCAATAATATCTAAAGGTATTATTGTGTTTGACGATATACACATGTATTTATGTGAGGTGCAGAGGTGAACTAGCCTGATGCATCAGCTGGCTTCATTTCACTTTGTGGAAACCATCTGATATTGGTGGCGCAGCGGTTAGCGCTCTGGCCTCATAGCAAAAAGGTCCTGGGTTTGACTCCTGGGCCGCTCAGGGCCTTTCTATGTGGAGTTTGCATGTTCTCCCCCGTGCTCCGGTTTCCTCGTACATCTAAAAACATGTCCAATGTGCCTCTCCAGGACAGATGTAAATTAGCTGTAAGCTAGAATCTGGTGCAAGCATGTCCGCCTTTGTGCTAAATGCAAAATTGTACATTGTCCTTAATAAACATTCATTCATTGGGGTTTGTTTACTTCACAGGAGGCAGAGACTTTTTAATTTAACCAATCACTGCTTTTTGGTCGATTTGTTGTTCAGAAGTATTCATTAATTTACATGTGTGTCAGTGATTTTTTCTGTTTCTATGTGGTAAACTTGCAATTTAAAAGGTACAGTATCATTTTCAAATGTTAACACAAGCTGTGAAAGCTATAAATGAAAACTCCAGTATTTGGATGTCACCTGTTTAGTCATTATTGAAAGACTCATCCTAAATTGAACTTGGATTTGCAAAGATGATGTTGGCAATTGAGTTAGCAGACTGCTCAGGCTGGATGTTGAATCGCCGTCCATGTAATACGACTCATCCCAAATCTCAGGCTGGATGTCCTGTGCAGTGTGCACCCGAGGTTCTGGAAAACTGTTGTTCATGCTCTGTGATATTTGGGTTCCAGTTTCTTCCATGAAAACGGCTCATCCCAAATCTCAGGCTGGATGTCCTCTGTGGTGTTCAGTGAGGTTCTTGATCATCATCACTCTTGCACTCAAATGTTTTGGGTGTCACTTGATCCTTCTACATAAAGTGTCCCATCCCAAACTGGATTTAAATCCTCAAAATCCACATGGCCAGTCACCTTGTCCAATATTTGGGTGCCACTAGTTTGTTCATTACAAAATGGCTCATGTTGACAGTGAAGTTAACAGATGGCTCTGATAGGATGCTCAGAATGTTGTTATCCAGTGTATGTGGAAGGCACTTGTTTCTTCAGTATTTAGTGGCTTATCCAAAATCAGAACCACATCATTCATTAAGTCTGTATTGAAGCTTCCTGCAGCCACAGGAAGTAGAGAGGGAATAATCGCATTTTTTCTGTTTTTGTCTTTATAAACCACAGAGTGGGTAGAATTTAGATCTCCTGGCACAGCCTGTAGAACCTCAGGGTTGGCCCTGGCCAGGAGTGGCCTGAGGTGTCAGATCGAACACAGTTGTTGACCCTTTCAGGGCCACAGCCATGAGGCTGCGTGCCTTTTGGCTGTAATCACTGTTATCACCCACCAGGTGCTCCATTGTCACAAAGGGGTGATGGAGCGCCTCCCTGGGAGTGATTCTGGTGTCAGGGTCCAGGTCTAGAAGTTTTTTCATGAGATCCGCAAAGGCGGTTCTGTCTCTGTGTTCTGCGTTGTTATCTGTAGAAAAGTCTAGAAAAATACTCTCTAAAGTATCATAATGTTCAAACGGACCTTCCTCCAGTTGAACAAATGTTCCCTCTGCAGCCCGGTACTCTGCAGGACTTTTCAACCTCCACTCGTTCATGTCGTCCGTCACAGTGAAAAACTTCTTTGCCTTTTCCCCTTCCAGCAGCACTTTTGAGTTTGGAAGTCCCAGCAGCTTGACGATGGACCTCACGTTATTGTATGCCGAGTCATCGCTAAAAGAAGAGATCCAGTGAAACAGACCCCGAGAGCAGCCCAAAGACCACATGTCGATGGCCTCAGTCACTTTGTAGCCCAAAGTGGCCTCAAGCGCTCTGAATTCACAAGGCTGAACGATCTTATGAGTTTCTTGGACATTGTTATTTTAATCTACAAAATGATACAAAGTTAAGTTTTAAGAAATAGTTCAAGTGTAATTACAGTCCAGAATTTAGAGGAAGTTGCCTCTTTAGTATGCCGCCATCTTGAAGTGGTAGCACCTTGTTAGACCACAGTAAAAGAACAGTAAATGTTTTTGTCGTTTGTTACTGAAATGTGAGTGAATGTTGGATTATTTGTGATTTATTTAAAGCAAAACTAAGCTGTTTCTGGCTTCCTTTCTCACAGAGTTTACTTTATAACTCTGTTGGATAAACAAACAATCTTAACTCTGTGAATATGAACTCTGTCTTCAAAAAGTGGGTGAAAGCTTGTGAGCTGTAGACTGTCACTGTGTACTTCAAAAGGTGCGGGATTTTTGTGTTTTAGCTTAATTAGATCTGCTTAATTAAATCCACTCTTTGTCCTCCCGTGTCTTATGTGTGGTGTCTTATGTGGTGTCAGGTCAGAGATAAGGAGTTGAGAGAAGACAGACCTTACATGTGAGTCTGTGGCGCAGAGCAGACAATGGACAGTCAGAATGAAGGAGAGACTGCACACTGCATGACAGAACGTGATATCTGAAGGTGTTTCGTTTTGTACAGTACCTCTCACAAACATGACCTCTTCTTCGTCTCCTCTCTTTGGACGTCTGATCTTTACTGACAGAAAAAAAACAACATATAGATTAGAGTGTAGTATTGATAATAACAACATTAACAACCGTATTCTTGCCAATGCGTCACTGAAGTGAGCAGTGTCATAATTCTTTAGATTGCTCTTAACCACACCTCAGCTTCTCTAAACACTTGAGAAAACTCTTTCCCAAAGAGGTAGCTTGACTTGGTCTGACATTATCCAAGTCATGTCCCAATGTTCATGTCCTCGTCAGTCAGTGGATCATTTACCAAGGATCCTTCGCTGACTTTTATTTTTTTACCCATAGTGCACCATGATCATTTTATAAGGAAAAAAAATAACGATTTAAAAGAACTTAACATGCAAAATAAGCAAATGTTATTTATATATATTACTCTGTAGTAAAACAAAATAAAATGGATTTAAAATATTCATTGTGTAACTTTTTTGGCCAAAAAAGACTTGAATAAAATCCTGTTTTTGTCATTTAGGTTTCTTTGTTGCACTAAATAAATAATAAAATCTGAGTATTTACTTTGAACAGGCTTTCATGACCATAGAATAAACTGTTATTTAGCCTTTTCACATTATATGGCATAGAATGTGTTTAGGCTCATTCAAAAAGTCTGGTTTTAACTTTGACATTTCACCTCCAGAAAGTTACACAGTGCACCTTTAAGTTCTCTTCAGATATGTGTGTTCTGCTGCTTCATCATGAACACTTGATGCAGCTGTGTCTCGTTCCTCTGAAGTCTAGTCCTTAACTGTCAATTTCAACTGAAAAAAAAAAGCCACTTACCTGGGATTAGAAGAAACTGGCTCTAGAAGCAAGACAATGCAAGGTACCTAGACTGTGGACTGAGTGGACTTTGCATTTCACTGTTATGTTTTGATATCGATTCACAACTAAGGGATTTGGTTGTATTAAAACTAAAATCAACAGTGGACGAAGCCGGTCACACATCGTTTCCCAAATTAACCTCAAACTAAACGGTCTTGTTCTGAGATGCCTGAGTTTTGTAAAGTCCACAAACATTGAGCCGTGAGCAGATGATGGGAACTCTCCGCTGCTGCCAGATGTGCTCCAGTCTTTGTGGGTAAGTCTGCTCTGAGCCTTAAAACAACTGCTTTTGTTTGGGAATGGCTCTTTTCTTGGGCTGGAGGTCAAATCATGTCAAAGAAAAGGCCTGAGTGCAATAACATCTAGTTCTGTTTAAAGATGTGCTACCCCATTTTTGCTTCCTTAAAAATGCAAACCAAGTAAAACAATTCATTTTAAACTTCTTACATCAGTCGCATGTTTTGCTCACTTACCTAAAACATTCTGAGCCTTCGAATTGTTCACCACGATGTGTTTTAAGGACTGAGTAAAAGGACTGAGACGTGTCGGTATGCTAACGGCTGTTAGCCACAATGCTAACAACAGCGACAGACAGACTTGGTGGAATTAGGTGAACAAACAGGAGATTGTTAGACATAGTCAAGACACTGCAGACTAATTTCCACCTGAATAGATAATTTATCATCCTTTCTGTGCAGGAGAAATTCATTTTAAGTTATTTTATGGTAAAAAAAAATTAAGCATAGTCCCTTTAAATGCAGGAGTGTGAGATCAGGCTCGTAGCAAATATATATATAAATATACTGTATTTTTCATCCCTGTCCGTCCACAGATAAGAGCGCAGAGGTATTCGCTAACATATTTTTTCAACATTTCCCAGGATTGAGGAGCTCAATCCGAGGAGCCCCGCTGAGGTGTATTGCAGTTATTAACAAAATACTTTAGTTCTTTAGTAATTCATTTAAAAACATCCAGCATTGCATGACTGATTGTGTGAGATAAAACAGCTCACGGAGACACAGATCCAGCAGCTGGGCGACAGGGTCCAAAATTATTAAGCAACTCATTTGTTGTTTACCTCTGTTTAAATGTAAATATTAAAAAAGTGATTTTTGCAATATTATACAACAGATATTCCCAAAGCAATATACCTTAGTTACTTTCTTGGGGCAGTAACTATAGTGGAACTAAATATTTTTAAAAAGGAGTAACTAATTACTTTTTCCCTAGAAGCCTTAGCTCTGTTTGGAGAATCTGAACTTCTTAACCAGTTTAAACACGAAGCTTCAACAACAACTATTCTTCACATACAGTAGGTCTGTATATGCACAGGACAGGTCAGCAATCTGCGCAATGCATTGTGGGTTGTCTTCTAGCTCCTTACCGGCTGTAAGTGAACATCAGAGGTTCTTATGCTAAAGGAACTAAGATAATTAGCATACAGGCTGTAGCTAACTCCTACCTCCTGACTACATTATTCGGACCGCTCCTATCATGGCGTGTGGTGACGCTCATCCGGTTTTGGCTTAAGGAGCTAGGAGCTTTAGAGCCTTTGGATTCCCATGGAAGAGCTGGAGGAAGTGTGTGTGAACAGGGAAGTCTTGGCCTCCCTTCTCAAACTGCTGCCTCAGCAAGTCGACTGCGGATGAAGAGGAAGAAAATGAATGGATGCACATTGAACAAAAAAGATCATATCTGTGGTTTTAGAATAGATTCAAAGCTGTAACTGAATCATATAAACAATGTTAGGTTCATTTCTTCTTCGTTGTATAGAAAACCTATTGCCTCCTGCAGAGCCTCTCCTTCCAAAAGACATTTTGGAAATAACCCCCAGTTTGTCTCATGGCCTAAGTCAACACTGCACTGTTTCTCTGGGCTGCTTGAAAACAGTTTTGTGTTGGAGTAGAAATATTTTGATTGGCTGTTCATTCTAAATTATATAAGCGGAAAGAGGGCCAGTATTAATAGTAACGCTGAGGAATTAGCAATTATACTAAGAATAATAACAGTCTTATTGTTGAACAGGACTTGGATGTACATAGACTGGGATTGGAGAGGATTTGGACTGGACTATAAAGTGAGTAGATTTGGTCTTTCTTTTGACTGCACAAGAACTAGACATGAAATGGACCAGAACTGAACTTGGCCTGGGCATGGAGTGGACTAAGACAAGACTTGGACTGGACCTGGAATAAACTAGGACTGGATTTGGACTAGACTTGAACTGGACTTACAATGGACTTGGAGTAGATTCAGTCTGGATTTTGGCTGCATTAGAACTAGACTTGGATTGAACTTAAACTGGATTTGAACTGGACTAAAACTGAACTTGGACCAGACTTGGACTGGACTAGAAATAGACTTGGACTGAACTTGCTATAGTTTCGGACTCAACTGGGATTAGACATGGACTAGTCTTGAACTGGATTTGCACTGGATTTGAACTTAGACAGATTTTGGGCTTTTCTTGGACTTTTCTTTGAATAACTATGATCTAGAGGTGGACAAGACTTGAACTTGGTCTGGATTTGGAGTGAACTTGAACCGGACATAGACTGGACTTGGACTGGATTTAGTCATGGAGACATTTTCCCAGTTTTTAAACATACAACAAGACGTCCTCATTCAAACTCATTCACAATCACATCTCCATCTGTTTCCACCATTAACATCACCTCTTCATGTTTTTCCACTTTGGCAGGAGGTCCAGTCGTGCCAACGGTCCGCACGCGTCTCATGCCCCGGTGTTTACCCAGAATGCACTGTTGTGGTACAGAGCCTGATTGTGCGGAGACGTCGGAGCTCGTGGACAGACGCCAGCGGCCGGTCCGACACAGGAAACAACAGGGACAATCAGTGTGTGCGGTGGATGTGTCCCTGGACGTCCCACAGAAGCATTGTTTTAGTCTGTTTTGATCTGCTAATGGGCTCAGATTCTTCGTAATGTCATACTGCAGAACATGTCTAAGCAGGCAAGCTCGTGAGATTTCTTGGAGTTTATTTTTTGATTAGGTTTATCCTGGTGACAGAAGCCATAGCAAATGTTTTATTAATATAATAAAATCTAAGTTGGTCTTGAATTAATAATTTATCACAGAGTTTGTCAGATATGAACAAAACCCAGCAAAAGAAGAGCCAAACCCCAAAAAAAGAATCTTTCCAATTTTTCTGCATTTATTTCACAATTTTTCTGTTTTAGCTAACCTGGATCTGCATACAACAAAACAAACATAACAGATGCATTTTGGTCGATTGGAGCAGAATAACCATGGATCTATTAAAATATCTGGATCGGACAATGCTAGCTTAACACCGTTTTGAGTTGTAGCCGCTTCATTAGTTCTGCAGCGGCAAGATCACTTACACATTTCAAAAGGGCTGGACTTTGTTACAAATGTTACCTAGTTTCATATCATGAACTTTTTCCCGGTTCAAAAGCATTCAGTTTCATTAAAATTGTTTTTTTGCTCCGGCTACAGCTCTGCTCGCTCTAACAAGCTCCCGCTCTGATTGGTCAGCGTGGGTCACGTGTTACGCGAGCCCACGCTACTGACCTACGTCCGCGAGAGAGAAATAACAACTGCGCATGTTGCTGAATCCAAGCAAACTAACTCGCTACAATGCGCCACTGAGTGCAGCCATTGACGGAAAGCGGGCTGGCGGCCATCTTTTATCATCAAGGCATGACGAAGAAGAGTGTTTTAAATTAAGATTTGTGCATTGTTGGAGGGAATGTCTTGACTGTAAATAACAAAAAAAGTCCAGGGTTCAGATGTTTCGACCAATCTTATTCACACATTGCCATGACGTTCCGCTTTATCCAAATCATTTCAGATTGATTATTTCCACAAGCAAAAGATTCCACCAGTACATATGCCAGATCAGATCTGTGGAGAGACAGCCTTTCACAGATTCCTGTAGAGGAAACTAAAATACTATGTTTAAATCCAAATAATAGAACTTTCCAGGCCAGGTGAAAACATGAAAAGTGTTTCATTGTGCATCTGTAAATGTTTAAATGAAGTTTGTAACCCTGCAACGAGTTGACCACTGTAAAGTTAAGTTTGGGAGCAGGACCATATACATTATGGTGGTGGATATACTATTTTAACACCTTGGTTGCAGATAGAACAATGATTTATGTCTCAGTGCCTCTTCTATCCTCACTCTTTTAATGATATTTCTTATTCTTTCTTTCCTCAAAGAAAAACCCAAACTATTTCTGTTTTTTTATGCCTTCGTTAGTTCAATCAAATTGTATTTAGAGAGCACTGTCTACGATCCGCCACTGAGTGCAGCCATTGACGGAAAGCGGGCTGGCAGCCATCTTTTATCACCAAGGCATGACGAATAGGAGTGTTTTAAATTAAGATTTGTGCATTGTTGGAGGGAATGTCTTGACTGTAAATAACAAAAAAAAGTCCAGGGTTCAGATGTTTCGACCAAACAGATTCACGCATTGCCATGACGTTCCGCTTTATCCAGATCATTTCAGATTGATTATGTGTAGAACTAAATTCCGAGTTACAGCATATACTGTACATATCAGTCTGGAATGAGACAGTTTTGTTTTAAAAACTCTGAATGTAATTTATTTGATTAGGATCACGTTAGATACATTATGCACTGAAAATATTTTTGATCTTAGCACAATGCATCTTAGTGCCAAACAGAAAAGAGCTAATGCTAACTTGTTTTAGTTTTATTTGGAGGGTTCTTTTACATCATCAGAAGACCAAATGAACCTAATGTGCCAGCTTTGTTATGCTAAACATATTAGGTCAACACAAGTTTCCATCAGTGGACACAATATGAATGGAACACTTGTATCAGTGAACTGCCAAAATCTCTGAAAGACCTTTGGACAAATGAACACAACAGCTCAGTCTTTGTTCTCAAAACTATGACATCAGTGGGACTGTGCTTTAGGATAAAACTGAATATTTCAAAGTGTCCTTTTATTGTGGCCAGCCTAAAGCACAGTCTGTGCAATGTATGACCCCAATCTTACTTATATGTATCCCACGTAGTTTCTTTTTTGTGCATCTGCCTTAGTTCATTTCTATGGTGAATGTAAATATGTGTTCTTATGACTCTTTGAACAGTAAACAGTTATATTTTGTGTCATATTTAGAGGTTCACTATCAGTTGTTAACGGAACATTTTTTGTTTTGCTTTGTTTTTGTTGTCTATGTTGTGTATTCAAGTGTGGCTTGCAGGAGTAGAACATGTACGTCTATTTGTTATGCTTTTGATGTTCATGTGTCTGGTTCATCACATACAAGAGACAGAACTATCTAAATCTCTTATCAATTGACATGTCAAATTTCAAAGATTTTCAAATTTTTCATTCTTTTCCATCCCTAATTTAGACATATTTGTGTCCGTTAGTCCAGTGGTTCCCCAAAGTGGGGTTTGCAAAGCAAAACTTGTCGCCAGATGATTTATATATTACTTTTACAGTTATGACTTGTTATGACTGTGTCAAAGGTTCGAGTTTGAGTGAATTTGGATATATATTGAAATAAATGAATGAAATAAAAATACAATAAATTCTAATTTGAATATTATGACCTAACTATATTAAATCTGTGAATGTTATTTTGAACCTGCTTATGTCTATTATCCAAACAAAAGATTCCAGTCATATGAATACATCTTGAAGACAGCCTTTCACAGATTCCTGTAGAGGAAGCTAAAACACATGTCCTATGTTTAAATCCAAATAATAGAACGTTCCAGGCAGGTGAAAACATGAAATGTGTTTCATTGTGCATCTGTAAATGTATAAATGAAGTTTGTTACAGCTACCACTGTAGTTTAATTGTTAAGTTTGGGAGCAGGACCATGCCTACATTACTGCTGGTGGATATACTATTGTATTTTAACCAACGTGTTAATGACTTATGTCTCAGTGCCCCTTCTGTCCTCACTTAATGATTTTTCTTATGTCTTGATAAAAGCAGACAGTCCTTAACAGACAGTTTCTGTTTTTTATGCCTACGTTAGTTCAATCAAATTGTCATATCTCATAAGAAAACCACTTTAAACGCAGCAGCATGTGATGTGTGCCGTGACAGAGGAAGAGGAGGAGAAGGAAGAGAAGTCCCACGGAGATCTACGGGGCTGTTGTTGTTTACTTTAAATCCTCTGGGACTAAACAGGGAAATGGAAACACTAACAAACACGCTGTCCACTGCACACACGTATATGGACTATGAGACTTACATTATCATCAGTGTTACAAAGTCGACAAACAGAGGGAGTTTAGCAAATCTTAAAGTGAAACTCCAAGGATCAATGTAATACCAACAAGCCTGAAATTTGCTACAATATTAGCAATTGTTTTGTGACCCAGGTGTGCTATAAATTGCGTTAATTGTTTAATAAATCTGCTAATTGGACATCTGATTCATTTCCAATGAGATTTTTTTTTTTATTACAATTTCTTATGACATTTGCGTGACTTTGCTCATAAAGCTCTGTACATATAATGTTTACTCATGCTGACTATAAATAGATTTTCAATCTGATGATCAGATAATGATGGTGATCAGACTGAAAATGACTTTCAAATGAGAGTTGAAACGTCTCGATCTTCAAAGACGCTGTCCAGATAACACATTCTATATAGATCATTCTGACAAATGAGGACATTTCTGTCTTGATCATGTGTAAATCATTGGGTGCAAAAATAATCTACATTCTCTAATGCCTTCTATATACTGAGGCACTTTGGTTCGGGACATGTGCGAGTTTCTTGCAAGTGCCTTGTACAGTAGCTCCAGTGCGGTACGCATTGCCCAAAGCCGCAGATTACACGGATTTCCTCGAGAAAAGGCCACATTGGTTTAAGCACTTTCTAAGTCTTGTTGGACCTGACCCACACTGAACTCACACTCAGTGCGCAGCAGGGTTACGCTCTGATTGAGTTTGATATGGCTGCCAACTTTGAAATGTTGCTTAATGTTCTCGAGGACCAGGCTTTTGGGCGGGTGTTGCATATGTCATTTTTGACTTTGTGATAGCAATGTTAAAAACTAATGCTATCATTGTATTCTTCCCTGCCCACTTTTTGGCACTGTTCTTGTTAGCTACCTGTTAGCCTATGCTACATTAACCTATGTTTATTTTAATGGCTACTTGTCTTGGATGCTTACTTTTATCTTTAGCCAACCAAGCATGGCATATTCTATAGCTACTAAAATTACTTATTTTAAAACTAGTAAGTGTATGGTTAATATTGTTTATTTTCATATTTGTGAATGTATCAATAGGACACAACACCACACTTATTTATCGCCATTTGAGCTAACAGCGGTCGGAACTAGCTTAATCAGGCATTTATGGCTTTGAAATAGTAATAATCTGACTTTACATTATTTTGTTTGGATGCAATTTGTAAGAAGGCTTTGTGTGGAATAGTTATTTGTGGTTCTGATACAAAGTGGACAATGACATTTCTATTAGAGATCGCTCTGCAAGTCAAACAAGCTAACATGTTAGCTATACTTTTATAAACCAAACAGGAAGTGCGCTGCTTGTCGGGCAAGACATGGTGAATAGCCTAGATGTTTATTGCACTGATACATTTCCAAACCAGCATTGAACCAATTAAACAAGAACTTGAACTATAAGTCTGAACCAAGACTTTGCTAGTTCTTGGTTAAGACTTTGCTAATATGTGGTTCAGACTTTGATAGTTCTTGATTCAAACTTTGTTAGCACTTGATTCAGACTTTGCTATTATTTGATTCAGACTTTGCTAGTAATTGTTTCAGAATTTGTTAGTTCTTGGTCCAGACTTTACTAGTTCTTGGTTTAGACTTTGCTTGGTTCAGACTTTGCCAGTACTTAGTTCATTCAGACTTTGCTAGTTCTGCTAGTTCTGGGTTCAGATTTTGCTAGTTCTTGATTCAGACTTTGCTAGTAATTGGTTCAGACTTTGCTAGTTCTTGCTTCAGACTTTGCTAGTTCTTGGTTTAGACTTTGCTTGGTTCAGACTTTGCTAGTACTTGGTTCAGACTTTGCTATTTCTTGGTTTAGACTTTGCTAGTTCTTGATTCAGACTTTGCTAGTTCTTGGTTCAGACTTTGCTAGTTCTTGGTTCAGACTTTGCTAGTTCTTGCTTCAGACTTTGCTAGTTCTTGGTTTAGACTTTGCTTGGTTCAGACTTTGCTAGTACTTGGTTCAGACTTTGCTATTTCTTGGTTTAGACTTTGCTAGTTCTTGATTCAGACTTTGCTAGTTCTTGGTTCAGACTTTGCTAGTTCTTGGTTCAGACTTTGCTAGTTCTTGGTTCAGACTTTGCTAGTACTTTGTTAAGACTTTGCTAGTACTTGGTTCAGACTGTGCTAGTTCTTGGTTCAGACTTTGCTAGTTCTTGGTTCAGACTTTGCTATTGGTTCAGACTTTGCTAGTTCTTGGTTCAGACTTTGCTAGTACTTGGTTCAGACTTTGCTTGTTAGACTTTGCTAGTACTTTGTTAAGACTTTGCTAGTACTTGGTTCAGACTGTGCTAGTTCTTGGTTCAGACTTTGCTAGTTCTTGGCTCGGACTTTGCTATTACTTGGTTCGGACTTTGCTCGTTCTTGGTTCAGACTTTGTTTGTTCTCAGTTCAGGCTGCTAGTTCTCAGTCCAGACTTTGCTAGCACTTGATTCAGACTTTGCTATTATTTGATTCAGACTTTGCTATTATTTGATTCAGACTTTGCTATTATTTGATTCAGACTTTGCTAGTTTCAGCATTAAACCAGGACTAAACAAGAACCAAATCAGAACTAAATTAACCCTGCAAAGATGAGGACTGTTTTGGACCTTGAGTTGAATGGCCTGCACCAAAAACATGCCCATAAATCTTCTTAGTGTTAATGTCATACAAACATTGAATTAACCGAGATTGCCATCAGGATAATTGCAGTCCTGTTGTGTCTCCTGTCACGCTGGCCTTCCTTTTAGCCCCGCCCCCTCTCACTAGCCCCGCCCCTGCCCCCCCTCTGGACCCAGACTGTGTAAACCCAGACGGTGAACAGGTCCGCTCTGTGGTCTGGACATTTCAAAGGCTCTCTAGTCTCTCACATCATCACACTAACCAGATCAGACCCCCAGACTAAGGACCAGACCCAGACCGGACCAGGGACCTACTTTTACAAGAGTCATGCTGTTCAGGGCTGCGGTGGAGAAAGCCAGGAAGCACCCGGGTGTAAGTACAAATCATTCAGAATATGAGAGAAAAAATGATTGTGTATGTTTGTATTTGTGTTGGTAAAGTTTCCAATTTGAATGTGTTTTCAAATTTTGCATTATAACTGAAATTAACTTTATATGATTTAAAAGTAAGATAACAACATAAGAATTGAGAAAAAAGAAGAGACATTGATTTGACTTCGATTGGACTTGGACAGGACATGACTTGGACTGGACTTATGCTCAATTAGGACTGGACTTGAGCTTTATTTTGACTGGACAAGGACTAGATTTCTGCACAATTAGGATTGGACTTGAACTGGATTTTGACTGGACAAGCACTGGACTTAAATTGGATTTGTGATGTATTTAGACAAGGCTGGACTTGTTCTGGATTAGAACTGGATGTGGACTTGAACGAACTTTGAAATGTATTTAGACTGGACTCAGATGAGGCTGGACTAGACTTGGACCTGAACTTTCTGGATTTGGACTGGGTTTGAACTTGGCCAAGAATAAACTAGACTCAGACTGAACTGAATTTTAACTACAGATTTGATCTAGAATGGATTGGACTGACTTGGACTATTTTTGGATTGAATTTGTCTGGATTTGGACGCCCCTGGTCTTGGACTAGATTTGGACTGGATTTTAGCTTGGACTTGAACAGAACTTTAGTTAGACTAGATATATGTATAATGGATTTATTGGACTTGAATTGAAGTTTGAAGCAGATTTGGATAAGATTAGACCTGGACTGGATTTGGACTGAATTAAGATTGGATTTGAACTAGATTTTGATATGTATTTGGACTGGACATTGACCAGGTTTCGACTGGACTAAAACTGGACTTGGAATGGACTTTGACAAGACTTGGACTAGATCAAACTGTATTTGAAGTGAATTTGGACTAAAGATTTGAACTATACTCAATCTGGATTGTACTTGGAGAGGACTTGGACTTAACTAAACATGGACTGGAGTTGGACTAGACTTGAACTAGGTATAAAATCTAAAGTTAAATCAAACTAAATAAGCAAGAATAAATGGAAGTTTGTGTGAGGCAGATGGACACACAGATGTTTAATCATTCTTTTTTATAATTCAGTTTCTAAGCAATCCCAACATGTTCTCTGATCAATGTTTGCAAAAATAACTCAAAGAAAGAATATAGCAGCTTGTGGAAGTATTTACTTAAAATTGGAATCTTTACTTTCACATATTTAAAGAAACATCTGTACTTTTTGTCTTTTTATCACCTAAACTCAGATGATAAGACATACATAACTGTACATTGTGTTTATCATGTCTTGTGTTAGGTGCTTTAGTTAAAAGTCTGGAGTCCTGCTTTGACCCTGTGCTGCAGCCTTGGAGCAGATCTGGGCTGGACTTGTTGTGGTGTGGGGGCCTGAAAGGGGGAACAGCGTTTGATTGTAAATGAGCCAAAATAAATTCTCTCTAGCATTTTGTGGAAAACAGAAACTAAACTAAGACATACTCACAAGTAGAGCTGTAACTGGCTCAACGGGGACCAAATGCGTCCATCAAGATGATTTAATGCGATTATTCTTGATGGTGGTCTGAGAAAAGCATGGAACTTACAGGTCCCAGAATACACTGCAGCCTAGAGAGGAGCCACCATAAGCCGATAGGATAATACGCCAATGGAAATATAAAGGCTCATATTGCTGAGGTGTGACAATAAAACGTAAAATACTGGAATACAGCAAACTACATATAAATTTCCAACATTTTCTTTCTTTGCAAAATAATATAATGCAACGTAATGTATAATATAAACTATAAATCTGGGCATACAGTGAATGTGTTATATTAGTTTCATGAAGCCCAATTTGAATATAACACCGAAGGACATATGTTTAAACTAGACCTGGGCAAACTGCGGTCCGAGGGCCAGATGCGGTTTATTTCAATGTGGCCCCAGTGTTCTGTCGAGATGGCACTCCCCGTCGAGATTGGACCCCCTTGTTTAAAGTTAGTGCTAGAAAATAAATAATATTTTCAAATTACTTTTGCTAACCCTCACCCAAGCCCTAATCCTAAACTTGACCTTCGAATTATGCCTAAACTTAGCCAAATTATTTGTAAATTATTTAACGCGGGAAGCTAGCTACGTCACGCACAGTCACAAAAGCTAGTGAGGGGGTCTAATCTCGACGGGAGTCAATCTCGACAGGACATCGGCACCACTTTTGAGAATAAGTGTTACTGTTTTTTAAATTTTCTTGGCTATAGAGCATGGGTTGTTATTATTATTTTATTCCAAGGAGCTCTGGCGTCGATAACCTGAGGTCTAAGAGGTCTTGACATGAGGCCTGAGACTTGCAAAACAGTGGCTTGGTCCCACAGAGAGCTGCTACAGATAGATAGAATATGCAAACAGTGCTTCTTAACCATTAGGGCTGTGAGCACCTCCTCGAGGGCACCATTGGCTTATCAGTAAAATATAATACATTTAATATGAGGGTGAGCACCAGGTTACTTTGCACATGAATATTCGGGTCTCAAGATCAAAAAGGTTGAGAACCCTTGAGCAAAAAAACATATTTGGTTCGTATTGGTATATGCAGTTTATTGGCTAATCAGAAATCATCCAAGACCATGAGTTTGAAACTGACCACAATAACACCTGTCCCCTCACAGACATTTTAAACTCAACTTTTTTTTTGTAAATAACTAAAAATGTGCCTTACATTTGCGACTTTGCACAAATGGCCTAATTATCCCGCTGTCTGTCTCTGCTGCTCTGTCTGCCTCATCTGCATCTACTCTTTATGTCTGCTTATTCTGATGCATGATGAAATATCCACTTTTAAAATCATTGTATCACCACAAATGATGCAACGAGGGAATAACTTTTAGACCTCCAAGACTTGAGGAAGTGTGGGAAAGTTTCTGTGTCGTTGGAAAAAGTGTGTTGTTTGTTGATAAATAAATTACAAATGTCCTCTTAGTTGATAAATCTTTAGTTGACAGTAATCACTTTTTATTTATGTGTTTCTTCTTCTATTTACAGCAGGTGTTATTTCTACCAAGTAATGCTAACTGTCTTATTTAAATTGAAGCTAGTTTTTCTTTTTCATTTGTACTTGATCTCACCTGAAAAGAATATGACAAGTGTGTGAAGCTAATCCCAGAGTTAATCACACTTTTTATTCTTAGTTCTCAAAGGTGTCATGAATCACTTTTGTTCATTTAAATATTTTAGAATAACTTAAACTTGTTCTCCATCTAAAGTGTGGACCAAGTGCGTCTTTATTTTTCACAACGCAGTTATGCGTGTGTGCCTTTCCCAAATAATTAAACCTAACCAAATTAACTTAACCTAACTCTAATCCTAACCCTAATCTTACCCAAATCCCATAAATAAATATTTTAAAATATAAACTTTTGCTAGCATAGCCACCAATGAAAGTGACGGCGTATGGCAGAACTGGGTTGGAGAAAAATATCAGGCAGACCAAGTCATGAGAACATAGGCTCATGCATTATTATTACCAAAATTTTGTTATTCATATTCTTGGATTATAACTCTGACCCTGTAATTTGTCTTTTACATACGTTTTAGTACTTAAAATATATGGCTGTTGCTAAAGGTGCTAGATGTTTTGCTCACTTACCTAAAACATTCTGAATCTTTGAATTGTTCACCACGATGTGTTTTAAGCTTTTGTTCACAGCTGTTAGGAGCGAGACGTGAAAGTATGCTAACAGCAGTTAGCCATTATGCTAACAACAACAACAACAACAACAGACAAACTGGAGTTTGGTGAACAAAGAAGACATTATTAGATGTAGACACCTAAAAAGATACTTCAGAAAGATATCTGTGCTAGAGAAAATACATTTTATGTTATTTTATTGTATTTATTATTTATTTATTATGGTGTGTTCCAGGCAACTGGGAACTGGTATATTTCCCACTTCCCACTTGTAAAACAGCACTGGAAAACACCACTCGAACTGGTTAATACCACTTTACCTGATGTCTCCTTCTGCCTTCTAAGTTTTGCCTACCAGAATTTGACACATTTTCAAACATCAAAAGGGTCTAAAGATTGTCCACATTAGCCACATTTGAGTCAGTCATGCTAGTTGTTAGCTTGAAACCACTGGATAAGGTTAAAATGTTATCTCACTTGTAGCCAATAAGATCTCCATTAAAATGATCACTGATGTTAGCTTGATGTTACTCTGCTCTGATCTGTTTACTAAAGTTTATTAGCAGTTAACTATTGTGTTTTCACAAAGGTTGAGCTCATGCTTAAGTTAAAATAAACATGAAAAGGGAACTAGCATGTTAGCCTGTTGTTTGTCCTCGTAGTAAACGTTAGCAAACCTGAGAGCAGAGAAACATCGAGGTCAGCTGACATTAGTGGTAAATTTAATGCTTAGGACTGTGAAAAGTACGAGTTTTCACATGCCTTTATCAAAATAAGTGTCATAAAACTTTCTTATGTCTTCTATCTGTTCAAATAATGTAAATATAACAAGCTAACACCTAGCCTGATTGACTCAAAGATGTCATTGACAAATTATTCATTGTGGCAAATAATTTGGAATGCATTAGGTAAATGAGCAAACCATGCAGACTGACGTAAAAAACGATGTTGTTGTGTGTGTGCAGCTGGTGCCACAGGTCTTCTTCATCTGTCTGGGCATGAGTGGAGCGTTCGTCTACCTGCTACGATTGGCCAAAGGACCCCATGTGACGTAAGGACACACTCATTGACATCTAAAGCAAGGGTCTCCAAACTTTTCATCAAGGCCCACATGTTGAAACACAGACTAAATGAAAGGCCGATCTGGGTTGCCGTACAGTAAAGAAAATGCATATGATGACTTTTAGAAGATGTTGAAGTGAGCCTACATTTATTCAGACCTCGCATCACATTAGTGCTCCGTAAAAATGCTTGATTTTTGGCTCATTAAACAAATATATTTTCAAAATACGTTACTTCTTGCTTTTTGGGCCAGTTGTTCAGAAGGTTTGACGGCCAACAGAAATGGGCCACAGTTTGGACACGCCTGTGTCAGATGTTCTAAGTCTATACACCACAAACCTTGTGTCTGTTAAATGAGCATTCTCTCTATGGAGCAGAAAACGACAGTAAAAATAGTTTTCCTGGAGATAGGAGGCTGTTCTGAGCTCATGATTATTGGACAAACTGGTACTCTCTTGTTCCTTGTTGAATTCTTAAAGCTGGTACACACTTGATAAATACAAACCTTATTATATATTATTTGAAGCTCTACATGAGTTCTAACTGTTTATGTCAAAATAATATATTATCTGCAAAAAACTTGGATTGATTTTGTAATGTTTAACCCATTCAGTTCCATGTGATGTTCTCAAAGTCACCATTTATGATGCAAAAAAAATGGTTTGAAAAGTGTTTTGAAAAAATTTTGATCAATTGTGGATTGTTTCATGTTCTGGGGAAATTGGGTGAAAATGCATTATTGTTTTAACTTCACGTTATTACTGTATATACTGTAAACTGTCACTTAAGGCAAATTGTAATTTCCACACACCTACGGGCTCTGACAGCACTGCCACTAGGCTAGTCCTGGTTTGTCTAATAACTATGAGCTAAAATTAATCAATATTAAAGCAAAAAGCAAAATACTGTGTAGCTTAGCATTAGCATCCAGATGCAAACTGCACATTTTACTTACACATGGGTATTTACCTGGTATCTGAACATGTGGGAAAGGGTTATCTGATTGTAACTTGTTGTTCGCTTTGTGTCAATTTAAAAATATTCTATTATTTTAGGATGTTTCAGCTAATTATCCGTTAGGACTGAATGGACAAGAAGAAACTATCTAAACGTATTTTCAGACTGGAACAAGCCTAACCATTTAATAAAAATAATAAAAAAATCTAGTAAAGTCACACAAGGGTTGTGTGTGTTTTCTACATAAAAAATTGAGTTAGAGCTCTATTTACTCACTCCAAAGAAAATTACAGTGGTTATGTGTTCAAACCAGTCTTGCCTGATATATGCTAATCTTGCAGAAATGCTCAAAACAAGTCTGGACGATTTATGGACTTAAAAACAGAGCAGAATATCTCAGAGATCTATCTATGACATCACAGATCTATCTATGACATCACAGATCTGGGACATTCAGAACAGTGTTTTTAGGAGAACATTAGATATCTCACAAACAAAACTTCAGCAGCATTTTTGGTGTGGAAGCAACTTTACAATAGGATTAAAAACTCAAAAAAGTTGATTTTGCATAATATGTGTCCTTTAAACTAGGGATGTCAAATTAGTGCATTGATTGAGATTAATTAATTACAGACATATTAATTGAGTACATTTTTTTAATCGCATTCATCTATTTTGAAATCTTTAACTTCACTGTTTCCATATGTGAGTTGCAAAGTGGACATAAGGGTTGTTCAACTTAGCAACAAAAAACTTCCTAAAGTCTTCATTTTCTGCAATATATTAATATTTCCATCTGCAACAATAATGTAAATAATTAAATTGGATAAAAACAAACCAAAAACACTTCAATTGAGTGTTTTTCTCAGCATTTTAGGTGAGATTAAAAATAGATTAATTAATTACAGATCATAATTAATAAATCTCTTACATTTTTTAATCGCTTGACCGCACTAGTTTAAACTCTAGGAAACTGTGTCAGTTGTTTGCAAATTATCGCTTTGTGAGGACACATGTGGAGGGATTCTGTTTCTGTAATTTTCTACTTTTGTCAATGTCTTCATAATTTGTAAATTAACTGCTGTAAAACTAACCCTAAAAACTGATAATCTGTCATATGGCTTTAACTGTTTTACCAAGAACTAACTCTTAGTCCATTTTCTATGGCACATTTGTTTTCTCAAAATTGTTTGTGATGCCAAGACCCCACAAAAATGTGTTTGTTGTGTTCTGACGCTAATTAACTTTACAATATTAACATTATCTTCTCACACAATGTCCTCTATCACACTGTACAGCATAGATACACTGCTTTAGACTTCGTTGCATTATTATTAAACCTGGATTTTCACCCTCATCCACATTCTGTAAAAATGCACATTGAATTATTAATCCTTTCATGTGCTACAATCTGCCTGTTTTCTCTGAACTAGTCTGTGCGCCGCAGGTTGAGAAGCAGTCTTGTTAAACGTGCTCCTGCTGGTGGGGACATCTGCGGACTAGTTTGTGTTCTGATGGAATGATGCAGTTGACAGAGCACAGGATGGACCCCCGACGCACGCTCTTCTGCTTCATTTTAATTACAAAAGAGGCGTTTTAAACAAGTCGTTAAAAGCCAGATCGTTTGTTGGATGAGTGAGAAAAACAACAGAGAAGATCACTCAGTCTTGTTTGTTTTGTGTTGTAGATGGAACAAGACCCAGAACCCAGAGCCGTGGAATCAGATGGACCCCACGTATCAGTACAAGGTCTGTTTTAAAAAAAATAATTAATTAAAGTAGTTCCACAGATTTTTAGTTGTGTTAGAATATTGTTCATTCATCAAAAACATATTATAGTTGTGTGCTATTTGCTTCATTCACAGATTTTTGTATAATGCTGCTTTTGTATCTCTAAAGCTCAAAATGCTCAACCTCTTTTTTGCACAGAGATACACAGAGAAGAGATAAAGCTGAAACAACAGCTGTAGCTTCATACTTCGACAAATCAAAGGTTTCTTTAGTGAAGGTGTGTGGACTTGAAAACTGAAAACACAAGGGGACTTTGTGTAATACCATTTATGACGTCCAAAGTGGAACAACCTACAAGGTGTTCAATCGCTATTCTGACAACCAGTGGCGGCTGGTGACAACTTTGACCGGAGGGCTACATAACCGCAGCACCAACTCACCAAACAAACACTATCATCTTACATCTTCTACAAATGAAGAAATACAGCCAGTAATCAGCGTTTGAGAAAGACTTTTTTGAGAAGAGAAAGTTGTCTTCGGCATTCACCAAACTCACCTAACTCAGGTCTTTTCATGGCTCTGTAAACTCCAAACTCACATGGCTTGTCTTCTGCTGTCGTTAGTTTTTACTTCCATCACAAAAACTCGCCAAAAAAAGAAAATATATTCCTAAAACCGGCTTGTCTGTTGTATTCTCCGCGTCCATGCTCTGGGAAGAGGCTGTACAAAGCACATGACGAGTCTGAACCAATGAGAATCTTAGACCCGCCCACTGCTGCTTGTGATTGGTCAAACTAACTGTCAATCTCTTTTAGGAGCCAATGATGTGTTTCGGACTAATTAGAATTAGCCCTCCTTATGAACTTTACAAACGTGCAACAGAAAACAGGGGCGGGAAAAGCACCTGTCAATCATCTCCATAGACTCCAGCAGTTTGGACTGAGCTGCTGCGAACTAACGAAAATTAGCCCTGCTTGCCTTTTTTTAGGATGTTTTCAGCAGAACTAACATAATTCAATTATGAAACTATGATAGCAACACAACAACTCATAGTAATACGTTTAAGAATTATATTTTTATTAATAATTATTTAGTTATAACCACATTTTCTTTCCTGAAATGACAGGGAGGGCTTAGCCCACCTAGCCCATTGATACCAGCCGTCCCTGCTGACAACCCTTCATTCCGACACACCTCCATTCCGACAGTCTGTTTTTGGGTTCGCTATTCCGACATTCATGTTTTTTTTATACCGCGCTGTTTTCCCTGGTCATTGTGCTTCCTCTTTGGTCGCCAGTGTCTGTGGAGCTGCACGCAGCTATAGGCTACAAGCACCAAAACCTTCACAAGTTGCTTAACAGAATTATCAGTGCATCATCATCGTAATTATTATTAACCCTTTGGGCGCCAAGGTTTTTTCAGTGGAAATGCGGTTTTTACTCTCCAACTTTCCAAAGGCTGTAGCTTAAATTTACTTTAAGATAGAGCTCTACTATAAATTGGAAAAGTGTTAGGTATTAATCAAAGATTATAAATATGGTAATATATTGTATATATGTAGAATATTATTTATGTTATGCCCTTATTATTGCATGTTTTTTGACAGTAGATATACATGCTTTATTATTATTTTTTTTTCATTTTTTTAGAGGAATAATGAATTAGAAATAGCACCAATAAGAGTAAACTCTCTCCCCGCCTCCTCCCCCTGCTAACCTCCGCGGTGCGTCCTGCTGCTCTCCCCCGCCTCCTCGCACTGATGCCGGGGGGGACTTCGGCGGGCGCGCCGGTGGCGTTAACCTCCGTAACCACTCTCCCCCTCCTTCTAGAACCTACATACTATCCTGCCCATGTGCTACACGTGTTTTGTAACAGTAAAAGTTTGTTTCGGATCAGTCTGCGCTGTTATTTGTCCCTCCAAGCAGAGCGCCCGGAGCGGCTGCCGTGGCTCTACCGCTGCTGAGATCAGCGTACCGACTCTCACTCCCGCTCTCATCGTCTGAGAACGTATTCGTCTTCCTCACAACGTGAATCTACCAGTATCAGGCTCAAAGCCTTCGCTCTAGTGAAAGTTTTCACCTGTATTGCCTCGCAAAAAGTCAGACCAGCGCTCGTCTCCCTCTCGCTTCTCTTCACACACAGCTGACTTAAAAAAGCAGCCCGTTTGACCCGCCCTCGTTGAGTTTTATCCAATAGGAACCTATGGTAATTTTGGGCTTAAAAGAAAGCTCTGGATGTCGGCCATCTAGTGAAGCATGTAAAGACAGTGTTTTGATTTTATCAAGAGAGAGAGGCCGTTTTCTCCGGTGAAGTTACGTGTCGCAATATTGCGACGGTGGCGCCCAGAGGGTTAACAGGCAAAAAACTGCATGTAATCTGGTTTGATTCTGGGGAATCTGTGGCTCGAGGAGCGATCCAGTGTTCCCCGGGTCAGGGTTTATGAACATGAACTGTCTAAGGGGCCGCAGGTTCCAGCTATAACGCTCCCCCTTTCCTCTAACTCTGTTTGACCATTGTAAGTCAAAAACATGCTTAAATCATCACATGTGGCTAACTGTGCGTACAGGACATGAGTGCGCGCTCGCCTTGGCACAGCTTTACGCTCTGGCACAATGTACCCATGGATCTCCTCACCGCACTATGACGCCTAAGATTACTTAAAGACACAATTCTTTATGTAGGCCTACTAGTCTAAATTATAATGTATATAGGCACACGCAGGAGTAAAAGTATCAATGAATTTACTGCCGTTTCCCCTCCTCTCCGTCTGTCTCCTCCTTCTCTCTCCATTTTTATTTCTCTCAGCTCACACAGACAAACCGTGGACAGGAAAACGATGACAACTGTACAGTGATGCTCTCTGAGTCTTAAGCAACAAAATGATGCATGGTTTGTAACGATCTGATTGAAATTCACTGAGAAATGAGCAGAAAAAGAAACTAAATTTCAAAGCGTTAGACTTCAGTGACGCGCGCAGCGTAACACGAAAGTACACAACGCTCTCATTTCATTATATTCTCCACAAACTGCCTAAAAGGATTATTTCAACCTGCTTCAGCCTGGCCCAGCACAGCCTTAAATAGGTTTCTATTTAGTGCTATGGCACGAGCAATCTGAAAGCCTGACACGCCCAGGCTCATGACGCGCAGCTGAACTCGGCCTTCTTCAAAACAGGCCAACTTTTGTTTATTTATTTTTGTGGTTCTTAGGTTGAAAATCTTAGCAATTTTTTGTATTCTGTTGGGACTATTTTTTGTACTTTATTATTGTAAAGTGTGGGTTGAGATTTTTAATTTTTTTTCCGAAGACAGTTAACGCCGGAGTTAGACCGTGTTTTTGCCATCATATGGTTAATAGCCTAAATGACCATAGATAGATGCAGGTTAAGGAACACTTGGTGATAGTCGGAGGTTGAGGCGCCAGGTGTTTAGGCGAATGGCCTCTGCTGAGCTGCCCCAGGACAGCTTACTATCCCTGAGTGGGGAGGGGTTCATCTCACTGTGAAGTGCTTTGTGACTCTGTCTGTGAAATTAAAGATTACTTACTTATACTTATAACTTTGTTTAAATGGTATAATAGGACCAATAGGGTCACGGTGTAACTTATGTTTCACTTTATAGCATTACACATTTCTACATTGCATTTATTACATTAAAGACTAGAGGAGATTTGGCTCAATGTACAACTCCACAAGTTCACTAGGTGTATAGCCCAATTAATGATTCTCATAAGTGATTTTTTTTTTTTGTAGTGACTGTTATCTTGGGCTCAGATTGCACTCTCACAGAGGACAGCTCACATAAAGGCTGCTGTCACTGCCTTTGATCCTGGTGTGGTGTCAAGATGTGCACTCTTCACTTGCTTTAGTGACGGTTCGTTATCGTGTGAACAGTTCTTTTGGGTGGGATTAGGCACAACACTAATTAAAGTGAAACTAAACGCAGAATCAACTATATCCCTGTCAGCCTTTGTATGTGGGGTCAAAATTGAACTTTCCACTGCTTCCAGGCCTTTTTTTGGACATTTTTGTGCAAACTCGCTCATCTTGCAGTTATGTGTGCAAAACCACAAATGTGCTGCCCTGATGGTCAGACGTGTCAGTGCATTTTCTGTACACGCTCACGTCACATGGAGGTGACAAACAAGCTGCCCAGGTGGGTTATCCTCCTTCTGACATCGCTGCTGTCATTTGGATCACATGGATGAGAAGATGATGCAATGTGTTCAAATCTAACGTCTGTGCTTCTTTGATTGATTATTTGTGAAAGAGAATATAGTGTGTTGTTAGCACATAAGGTTCCAACATGTTCCAACAGCGAATCAGTGCAACTAAACAGTGCCAGGTTTTACTGCCCTGTGTGACGACTTTTGAAATATATGAAAAAACAACACCCTTTATACTTTTTTATTTCTTCACATACACAATGAGTCGATGTAACAGTTTCTTACCTTCAGTGAATCCCTGCTCTCCTGTGGCCTTTAGTTTAATCCACACTCATTATTTATGCACACAAATCATCAGAGGGGAAGTTAGAAAACTGTTTTTACAGCGTTAAGTCCCCTTCATTAGAATACGATTCCTTTTGTGCGTGTAAACTGATTTGGTCTTCTTTGGTTCTTGTCTGTCCACAGTTCATGGCCATCACCACAGACTATAAGAACTTGAAGAAAGAGGGTCCTGACTTCTGAACATGTCCAGCTGCGTGGGACGTCCTGGGACATGACTCCATCCTGTCCTCTAAGCTACACAAATAGTCAAACTGCAGAAGGCTCGGGTACCACAGTTTGAGAAGCACTGCCCAGTGTAAATAAACAAAGAGCCAAAACACTTGTGAATATGTACGTGTAAATGTAGTCTTGTGTTTATCTCTGGCGCTGTTTTTACAGAAGCTCAGTGCTGCCAAGCTCTACTTTATTCTTTTTCAGCTGGGTCAGGTTTAACCTAAAACTATTACAAAATTACCTGCTGTTATCATGAAATCTTGTCATAACTATCATGCTATAATGTGATACTATCAATAAAGTGATACTATCAGGTAATAACGTAATATACATCATTTTAAATAAGAAATGCTAATAAAAATGATTGGGTAATCACATGATTTTATCAGGTATTCTGGTGATATTATCAAGTAACTTTTTATATTATCAGGTAATAATGTGATGTTATCATGTACATGATTGTATTAGGTAGATAATGTGATATGCATTAACGCGTTATTATCCAATACAAAAGGAATATTATCAGGTAATAACATGATATTAGTAATGCGATAGTATTACCTTATATCATCACGTAATAAGATAGTATCAGGCATGATAGTATTAGGTTAGCATGGTAGTATCAGGTAATAATGTATTATTATCAGCTAATGCCGTAGTAGTGTTAGGTAATAAGGTGAAAGTATCAGGTAATAAACTAATTTTATCAGGTAATAGGATTGTAGTATCATGCATGATAGTATCAGGTAATAATGTATTATTATCAGGTAATAAGAAAGCAGTATCAGGTAATACCATGATAGTATCAGGCATGATAGTATCAGGTAATAATGTATTATTATCAGGTAATAAGACAGCAGTATCAGGTAATACCATGATAGTATCAGGCATGATAGTATCAGGTAATAGCATTACCTGATACCTATCTTGAAAAAACATAATGTTATAAGGTGATACCGTAGTATGGTTCGGTAATAATGTGATAATATCAGGCATGAATCAAGTAATAGCATGATCATGCAATGATGTAATATTATCAGGTAACACCATATAGTGATATTGTCAGGTAATAACATAGTATCAGGTAATAACATACATGATATTATTAGGTAAATGTGGGATATTATCAGGTAAAAACATACTACAAAATTATATAAAACAATTAAAAGCATTTTCATGTAATTTTGTGAAACTATCAGGTAATTTTGTTATAGTTTCAAGTTAAAGTGTGATACAACATTATTAGGAAATTACCTTATTACCCCATAATTTCACATTATTAACTGATCAGAAAATGTCTTAAAAATATCAGGTCATTTTGTAATAGTTTAAGGGTTAAAACACAATACAGCTTAAAAATGCTAAAGTAAAGATTGGCAGCACTGAGCTACTGTAGTTTTCATTTTTATTTTAGTGCAAATGATTTTTTTATGTCAGTGTTTTATGGCTTAATAAAGATCTGAGGTCACATCCATTGAACATGACATTTTTCGACATTAACTGAAGCCATTGCGTGTAAACTTTGTGCTTGTATACTTTTGTGAAAGAGTTGTACATGTTATTATTCTGAAATACATAAGTTGTGTATTTGTTGTCTTGTTATAGCTGTACCTTGAATAAATCTGTAGTTGTGTCTTGTAATTGTAAGTGTTTTTCTCATTTTTGACAGATGCATCGCGGTCACAGATAACTTATTATTATTACCAGCACACACACACACACTCACACACACTTGTCAGTCTAGTCTGTGTGCTGAGCTGACAGATAGACAGGTGCCATTGTTTTGGAACCATTCCATCTGTCCACACTGCACCTGTCAATTCTCTCGGAGCAAAACAGGAACGAGAGACAGAAAGAGAGAAGAGAAGAGAACGGGAGGATGGAAATTCTCAAGGGTAAAATCATGTGATTAGGTTGAGATATTATAAGAATTCACTTCAAAATAAAGGTCTCCTCATTAAAAGAAAGCGTGTATTTAGTCATTTGCTAACAGGTAGATCAGTAATTCTGTTCATTGTAAAACACAGCACAAATCTAAAATGACAACAGTTGCATTGCCTTTGTGTTCAATGGGGTAAGTAATGCCTCTTTACACTGATAAACATTGTTCTTACGCACTTCACCCACATTGCCTAGTCTGGATGAAGCATGAATGGTGGTCTGAGAGGCCGATGGTGCAAAATGACAGCCTCACTTCTGTCAGTCTGCCCCAGGGCAACCGTGACACAGCGTCTGTTCAAGTCTCTTTGGGGTGCATCGATGTAAAAGAATATTCACATAAACACAATCCAAACAGCCACCAGTCGCCAAACATTTGCCGAGTGGGTATGCGCATCATGTAACGCTTGACAATGACAAAACATAAATTGGAAAACAGATGTTTCTAAACTTACCTCACAGATTAAGTTCAACTTCTTATTCCTCATACAGTCCAGCCTTCATACTGTCGTTGTTGCAACTCCTCCGTCTTTGTTTTCCTCAGACCAAATAGTATCCATTCTCCTCGTACTTACGTCCTGTTTGAACCAGGGTAAATAACAACAATCCATGCTCGGTTAAAAAAAAATTTTTAAGCGTAATTTTCGGTTTTCCGCATGATTTTCCTGCGCACTGATTCGCTGGTACTCCTGTGGCCACGAGCCAATCAAACAGCTACATATGCCGCAGTCTTCGACCTGCTCCTCTCCTCTGAACCCCCGACAAACACACGAAAGCCGTCTGTCTGTAGAAGTTACCAGACTGGTTCAGGCGGGCGACCCTTTTCAATATTCATTTATATTGAGATTCTATCGTCAGGCCTGACAAAAGTAGTTTACCACCATCAAATGTGGAAAGTGTCACATGCTGCTCCTCCTGCTGTCTGTCTCCCTCTGTGTTCCCTCCTACATGGGTGTGGCTGCAGTAGCTCTCCATCTCACACCTGTCTGCAATCAAGCCAGTTTAAGAGGAGCAGCTCCACAGCAACTCCTCGCCAGTTTGTCTTTCATCTAACACACTCCTGCCTGCCTGCCTGCCTGCCTGCCTGCTTCCTGCCGATCGTAAGCCAGCCTGCCTGCCACTCTGCCTGCCTGTCAGCCTCTGCTTGCCTGCCTGCCTCTCTGCTTCCTTGCCTGCCTTTCTGCCACTCTGCTTGCCTGCCTGCCTGCCTGCCCCCCTCCATGCCAACCTGCTTGCAAAATTATTGTAAAATAAACATTTTGTCTATTTGAGGTCGACTGTTTCTGGGTCCTATCTTGAAACGTGACAGTACAAACTGGCCAATATGGACCCAACAGATTCGGCTTCTGTGAACCCAGTTGACCCTGAGCCAAAGGACCCAATTGTCCGAGCAATTACTAATCAAGGGTCCATAATTGGACAACATGACCAGCTGTTACGAGGCCTAATGGAGAGTCAACAAACCTCTGCCAACCAGATTGCTCAGCTCAACGCCATGGTACAGCAACTTACAGTGAGTCTCGCTGGAACACAAGCCACCGCTCAACCAGCTGCCGCAGCTCATCCTCCTGCACCTCCATTCCAGCCCGCCAGAGAATCCCATGTGCCAGACCCAGAACACTATGCAGGTGACATGGGAAAGTGTGGGGCATTTCTCCTCCAGTGTTCTTTAGTTTTTAGTCAAAACCCTATACCTACGCCACTGATTGGTCCAAAATTGCCTTTGTAATGGGTTTGCTCCAGGGAAAAGCTTTGGACTGGGCCTCAGCCAAGTGGCAAAATGATATTATTATTCGCAACAATTTCGCTGCATTTGAAGATGAGCTTAGAAAAGTGTTTGACCATCCTGTTCAGGGAAAGGAGGCCTCTAAAAGGCTTCTCTCCATCCAGCAAGGAACTCGCAGCGTTGCCGAATATTCAGTTGAATTTAGAACACTCGCTGCTGAGGCAAAATGGGATGATGTGGCTCTTCAAAGTGTGTTTGTGAATGGTCTGTCAGAACAACTAAAAGATGAGCTTGCACTTAAAGATGACTCTAATGACCTTGATTCTCTGATTAGCACTGCTATTCGACTTGACAACCGGCTTCGTGAGCGCCGCAGAGAACGTACCAGCCGCCATATTTCCTCCACCTCCACTGCTCGTCGCACACCACCTGGCAACCCAGCTGTGAGCCCTGCTTTTGCCCCAGGTCAGTCCCATCATGCGGCATCTGATGAGGAACCAATGCAGCTAGGTCGAGCTAAGCTAACTCCTACTGAGCGACTGCGCAGAATGCAAGCTGGTGAGTGCATTTACTGTGGAAAACTTGGACATTTTCTTGCTACTTGCCCATCTCGACCAAAAGACAGGGCTCATCAGTGAACATGGGGGCACTGGTGAGCCACACCACTCTCCCTTCGAACCCCACCACTAAGATGCTACTTCCTGCCACACTTTATGTAAATGAAATTTCCCTGCCTTTGACTGCCCTTGTTGATTCTGGTGCGGAGGAGAACTTTTTGGACAGTAATCTTGCCCAGCAGGCTGGTTTAGAAATGGTGCTTTTGAAAGATCCCTTGACTGCAACGGCTCTAGATGGAAGACTCCTCTCAAAGGTAACACACTGCACCCAACCAATAAAATTATTACTATCTGGCAACCACCAAGAAACGTTACATTTTAAAATAATATCTTCTCCACACTCACCAGTGATCCTTGGTTATCCCTGGTTAAGAACACACAACCCTCATTTTGACTGGCAAATGCTAAATTGTTAAGCTGGAGTTCTTTCTGTCACTCCTCTTGTTTGAAGTCAGCCCTTCCAAGTTCCAGTTTGGTAAAACCTCAAACTGAACCACCAGATCTAACTAATGTCCCAACTGCATATCATGACCTCGCTAATGTTTTCAGTAAAGACCGTGCACTGTCTTTGCTCCCCACAGGCCATATGATTGTGGAATAGATCTCCTTCCTGGTGCCCCTCTGCCTTCCAGCCGACTGTACAACCTCTCTCGACCTGAATATGAGGCCATGGAGAAATACATCAATGACTCGCTTGCTGCAGGTATTATCCGCCCTTCATCCTCTCCTGTTGGTGCAGGTTTTTTCTTTGTTGGAAAAAAAGATCTCACTCTTCGCCCTTGCATAGACTACAGAGGCTTAAATAACATCACTATAAAGAACAAATATCCACTTCCACTCCTAGACTCTGCTTTCCAACCTCTGCACAATGCCACCATCTTCTCCAAGCTAGACTTAAGAAATGCATACCATCTAGTACGAATACGAGATGGGGATGAGTGGAAAACTGCTTTCAAACACCTCTTGGGCATTTTGAATATTTGGTCATGCCATTCGGGCTCACAAACGCACCTGCTGTTTTTCAAGCTATGATCAATGACGTACTAAGAGACTTTCTGAATCGCTTTGTCTTTGTTTATTTAGACGATATCTTGATTTTCTCTTCATCTCCAGAGGAGCATATGGTCCATGTTCGCCAAGTTCTGCAAAGATTACTTGAGAACAAGCTCTACGTCAAGGCTGAAAAGTGTGAATTCAACGTCCAGTCCGTAAGCTTTTTAGGCTATATCATCGGCTGTGGGCAGGTGAAGCCAGACCCATCCAAAATCCAGGCAGTGGCAGATTGGCCAAGACCACAAAATCGTAAGCAGCTACAAAGATTTCTTGGCTTTGCAAATTTTTACCGCCGCTTTGTCCGGAATTACAGTCAATTAGCTTCACCTTTAACTCGGCTGACCTCCTCTAACCTCAGTTTCATTTGGGATTTAGATACTGAGCAGGCTTTCCAGAATCTTAAGCGGCAATTCACCTCTGCTCCAGTTCTTGTACATCCAGACCCTGCACTGCAATTTATAGTGGAAGTGGATGCCTCTGATAGCGGTGTGGGTGCAGTGTTGTCTCAGCGGTCCCCGTCAGACCAGAAATTACATCCTTGTGCATTTTTCTCACGAAAGTTATCCTCAGCAGAGCGTAATTACACTATAGGGGATCGTGAGTTACTGGCAGTCAAGTTGGCACTGGAGGAGTGGCGCCACTATCTGGAAGGCGCTGAAGTTCCTTTCATTGTGTGGACTGATCATAAAAATTTGTCATACATTCAATCTGCAAAACGTCTTAATTCTCGACAGGCAAGATGGGCACTGTTCTTCGGACGTTTCAACTTCACAATCACTTACAGACCAGGCACTAGGAACACTAAACCTGATGCTCTTTCCCGACAGTTTTCCTCCACAGACTCACCTGATCCTGTTGAGAGCATTGTCCCTTCATCCTGTGTGGTTGCTTCAATCACCTGGGAAATAAAATCCAAAGTCCAGGAGGCACAGGCAACAGATCCAGACCCAGGTAATGGACCTTCAGATTGTCTTTATGTCCCTCAATCTGTGCGTTCTCAGGTCCTCCAGTGGGGGCATGATTCCAGCTTCGCCTGCCATCCTGGGATGGGTCGTACTCTAGTCTTGCTGCGACGACACTTCTGGTGGCCTACTATGGAGAGAGACACTCGTGACTATGTTCTAGCCTGTACTGTCTGCGCCAGAAACAAGACTTCGAATCAAAAACCAGCTGGACGGCTTCATCCCTTGCCGGTCCCCTCTCGTCCGTGGTCACACATAGCGATTGATTTCGTCTCTGGACTTCCTGTCTCTCACGGTAAAGCAGTCATTCTGACAATCATAGATCGATTTTCAAAGTCTGTTCACTTTGTTCCACTCGAGAAACTGCCGTCTGCTCTGGAAACAGCAGACCTATTAGTCCAACATGTCTTCAGACTTCATGGCACGCCGCTGGACATCGTCTCTGACAGGGGGCCCCAATTCATTTCCCAAGTTTGGAGAGGTTTTTGTCAAGCTCTTGGCGCTAAGGTGAGCCTCTCTTCAGGATTCCATCCTCAAACCAATGGTCAATGTGAACGGGCAAATCAAAATTTGGAGGCCTCTCTTCGCTGTGTGGCATCACAGAATCCTTCGGATTGGAGTTTATACTTACCGTGGGTTGAGTATGCACACAATTCTCTCCCTTCTGCATCTACTGGTATGTCTCCATTTGAATGTGCCCTTGGATATTTACCTCCTATGTTTCCAGAACAGGAGAGAGATGTCGCTGTCCCCTCCGTAAAGGATCATATCCTGCGTTGCCGTCATATCTGGAACTGCACTAAAGCTGCCTTGCTTCGCTCTGTTGAACGCAATCGTCAAATAGCAGATAAGCACCGGATTCCGTCCCCATCTTACCAACCGGGACAAAAGGTTTGGCTTGCAGCTAAGGACATTCCGTTAAAGGTAGAGTCTAAGAAACTTGCACCCAGGTTTATTGGCCCATTTGAAGTTGACAAGATCATAAATCCTACTGCTATCCGTTTGAGATTGCCTCCATCTATGAAAATCCACCCAACCTTTCATGTTTCTCAGCTGAAACCATTTCATGAGAGCCCTCTCTGCCCTCCAGCCGAACCCCCTCCTCCCGCCCAGATCATTGATGACCATCCTGCATTCTCGGTCCGTCGTTTGGTGGATGTCCGGCGCCGTGGTCGCGGATTTCAGTTTCTGGTGGATTGGGAGGGGTATGGGCCAGAGGAACGATCTTGGGTGTCCCGTAACCTCATCCTGGATCCTGCTCTGATAGAAGAGTTTTACCGTACCCATCCTGGCAAGCCTGGTGGTCCGCCTGGAGGCGGTCATTGAGGTGGGGGTACTGTCACATGCTGCTCCTCCTGCTGTCTGTCTCCCTCTGTGTTCCCTCCTACATGGGTGTGGCTGCAGTAGCTCTCCATCTCACACCTGTCTGCAATCAAGCCAGTTTAAGAGGAGCAGCTCCACAGCAACTCCTCGCCAGTTTGTCTTTCATCTAACACACTCCTGCCTGCCTGCCTGCCTGCCTGCCTGCTTCCTGCCGATCGTAAGCCAGCCTGCCTGCCACTCTGCCTGCCTGTCAGCCTCTGCTTGCCTGCCTGCCTCTCTGCTTCCTTGCCTGCCTTTCTGCCACTCTGCTTGCCTGCCTGCCTGCCTGCCCCCCTCCATGCCAACCTGCTTGCAAAATTATTGTAAAATAAACATTTTGTCTATTTGAGGTCGACTGTTTCTGGGTCCTATCTTGAAACGTGACAGAAAGAATGAATGGTGCAAAATGTGAAGTATGTCTGGGTGGCATGAAAAGCACTTTATAAATCCATCACATTATATGATTATTGTGTTGTACACAACAACAAAAAACATCTTTAATTGGAAACCTTTCTGGTAAAGAAAAGCAAGCTCCCTTTTGTCAGTCTGTCCCAGGACAGTCACATGTAACATTTAGTGTCCAAAAAGCACAGTTGCATCTTCATTAATATTACTGTTTTGCCCAAGGACAAAAGTGCACTGTAACTGACATTCCCAAACTTTTCAAAGCCTCTATCCCCTGAAGATTGCCAAAGGCCCCCTAATAATATTTCTCTATCTATTCAAAATAATACAGAATGTTTTTAAGATGCAAAAACACTACTTAGTTGTACTTTTCAACATTAACAATTTATTCTACACTGCAAAAAGTGAATTTCAAAACAAGTTAAAATTGCATGATTCTAGGATTTGAACCCTGAATTCAAGAATTTTGACCAATTCAGGCTCTAATTGTTGTATTGCATTATTGTGACCGACATATTTTTTCTTGTTTTAAACAGTTTTGAGCTGATTTCAAAAGGTCTTTTTTAAGCCAAAATAATTGTCACTGGGTTAAAAAACAAACACATTTTTGTTCTTATTTTAAGTCAAATTTTCCTATAACCAGTTAGAGAAATATTCTACATTACATAAGCAGATATGTACCAGTTAAATTGACTCAAATCCAGATTAAATCTCTGAATCCAAGTCACTTTAAACTCGTTAAGATATATCGTTTTTGCTGTGTATTTCTTACGAAAACTGATCTAAACAAACACTGATCAGAAAATGTGTGGTTCTAATCCCCTCTTGTTAAATATTGCTTGTCCTTGTTCCTTCACAGTGATATGAACACATGTGTATTATAAAGCCAATAACTTTACTTAAAACTCTTAAAAGAAGCTACAAATAAACAACTGCGTTACAAAAACAAACGTTGTGTCCTTGAGCGCAGACTGCAGAGGTTGTCCCTGAGGGTTTGAAGCTGTCGCTGTGGCCGTGAGAAAGAGCAAAGAGCAGAGCAGGGATGGTTTAGTGATGCACGTTCTTCTGTCTCTCTTCTGACGACTGAAGAGGGAGAACGAGCGACCATGTGGTGACCTTTGACCTGGCTCTCAGCTGATGTGTCTCTGAGGAAGTGAAGCCGTACACTGCTCTGCTCATGATCACAGCTGACGTCCGACTCAGACTTATAATGCAAACAAAAGGTCTTAAAAAGCAGTAGTTTTATATGTAGGTGTAAAAATTGGTTAAACAATACCTGCTACAGTGTCTGATCTTCTGAAGCTTCCCAGGACCAACTCTGCTTGGGACAGTGAAAGCCTCGTCCCTATAGTTACATAAGTGGGATCAGATAACTGCTGTATGTTTGTATAGGATCAGATGTCAGGACATGAGAACAAGGATACAGAGCTGTTTGTATACAAAGCAGGGACCTCTCTTCTCTATTGCCCATTACGCACTAACTTCTTTGGAGTCATTTTTGGAAAGAATTGACTAAACTTCAGGGACTGCAGATGGAAACGAGCTGTTTTGCTATGATTTTGTGCTGATCATCTTTGTTTTATGAGCATAATAACGTGTCATTATCCCTTAAAAAAGACTAAACTAAAATTATGTTAAACTAAATTGTAAAGAATGTGAATGAGATCTCTGCTGGTTGGCGTTCCCTGATGGTTGCAGAGGCTCCTGTAGTTGAACGTTACTGATGGTTGGAGGTTCTGGTGGTTGAGAAGTGCCAATGACTGGTAGTTCGCTAGTGGTTTAACGCGCCTGGTAATTGGAAGAACCTTTGGCATTTGGAGTGCTCTTGGTGGTTAAGGAAACCTGAAGATTGGCAGGCTTCTTTTGGTTGAAGGCCTGTGATGGTTGGAGACTCTGAGGGTTGAGGTGCTGCAGTTGAAGGGTCATTGTGATTGGAAAAGCCTTGGTGCTGGAGATCTTGGTTGAAGGCTGTTGGGAGATGACCTCGTGTTTGAAAGTACCTGGTGGTCGGGGGCTCCTGATGGTTGGAGAAAGCTAGTGATTGAAGAAGCCTTGCGGCTTGGAGTCTCTGGTTGAAAGCTCCTGGTGTTTGGAGGGGACTTAGGGCCTGATTTATCACGACAGGTGCTAAATTGTGGGTGCAAACTGAAAACAAAAAGTCATGTCTTTTTCAAGCAATTTGTGCAAACTTTTAATATTGGAAAATGTACATATAACAAAAGATGCACCACCTCACATTCTGCATTTTTAGGGTCTTGTGTCAAGGAAAAATTGCAGCTATGCCAAGATTTTGCTCCCCCTAACCTGTTTGCACATGAGCAAATGCTTGATAAATGTGGCCCTTAGTGTTTGAAAGTAGTTGGAAGGCTCTGGTGGTTGGAAGAGCCTTGCAACTTGGAGGTTTTCTGGTGGTTGGAGAAGCCTGGTGGTTGAAGCCTCTGGTGATTGAAGGGCTCCTAGTGGTCAAAGAAGCCCCTTTAATCGGAGGGCTTCTAGTTGTGGGAGGGTTTAGTGATGGTTAGAGGCCCTAATAGTTAAAGCCTCTGGCATTTCCCTCTTGGGGTTTTGGTTATTGGAGAAGCCCTTGTGGTTAAAGGCTCATGTTCATTGGAGGCCCTGAACGTTGAAGGAGAAGCCTGTTATTGGTGGCTCTCTGTTAGTCGGAGCGGAGGGTTTCTATACACTATGTTGAATGGATTCTAGTGGTTCGAGGTTTTTCTGGTGGTTGAGGGCTTCTATTAGTTGACGGCCCCTGGTGTTTGGATTGTTCCTTCTGGTTGGAAGCCCTGGTGGTTGGAGTTGCCTGGTGTTTGGAGGAACCCTTGTTGAATACTGCTTGAAACGATCTGTGTACATGAGTGATGATAGTGATCTTTGTGTCAGCTCTCAAGGGCCAGATCATCTACTTTATTTTGGTTTGGGGGATTGTCTTTATGTCCAAACTGAGAGAAAGTGACGGAGGAAATACCATAAACATCTAAAAAATGTTTATGGTAGGAAAATATTACGGAGGAAATAAGTTCAAATGAGGCAATTGTAATGGGAACTAATGTTAAACTATAATTTAATTTCTATGAACCACGGCAGCAAAAATCAACTTCTTTTTTTAATTAAACAGAATAAAGAAAGCCGTGAGTGTCTCCAATCCCATTTGATTGTTTTAGTGTTTAAAATAATGACCTCTGGATGATGAATGCCTCTTGTGTCTAAATGAGCGCATGCTAAGTCAGTCTGAGTGTTTTTTGGAGCAAACACTCAGTGGGCAGATGCAGTTCCCAGGCCTTGGACCAAAGTTAAGAGCTCTACAGAAGGATTACCCACAAGACTGTGGGACACTTATTACTCTCAATTCAACCATTCAGCAAACCACATTCAAAACAACCGCAGCCACTGAAGAAAACTTTGCTTGAGGGATAAGCAGTAGAGTTCAGTATTTCAACATTGTTTCTTTGTATTTGTGTTTTAATGAATTGGGCGAGATGTAAAGTAATTAAAACCAGCCATAGACATGTTGTTGACTTATCCTGTATATGGCTGTCTGGAGATGAAACAAGAATGCTCTGATACTATTTACTGCATGTAATAAGTCAATAAAAAGATGACCATATAAAACTCTGCTTCTGGGACATGAGTGAAGAGAAGACAGAAGAGCCAGAGGACAGCATCAGACAGTGAGTAACTGCATTTTTGCTTTAACACATACATATTCTCTTCATTGTCTTAAAGCAGCTTCTACATATCAAACTACACGATTTAATTTTAAGCCTGATTAGTTTATGTTTGAAAATGAGGCAAGTTTATATGACATTATTGCACGATCAGTGGTGAATAAAGTCCTCGAGTTTGTTACTTAAGTCAAAATTCAGATGCAAGGGTAAAAATGCACTAGTAAAAATAAAACTGTTGCATATTAAAGATGGTTACCTCACTGCAAACACCATTTAGGTTTTAAATCTGACTGCTTCCTTTCACAAATCCTTGGTTAAAATTGAAATGCATTCATTTTTGGTTACAACTACGGTTTATAAAACTCTTTTTACAAATGACTAAGTAGACCACCCTAGCACAGCCAATCAGAGCACTGATTTAGGCTCTCGATGAAATCTACAATTCTTTATTATTCAGATAAGACAGTAATCGGTGGTTTCATTTTTTCACTAAGTGCTGGATTTATCATTTAACATTTTTGTGGAAACTACAGGTACAAAGTTTACTAATTTACAACAAAAATTGTATACCCAACTTTGAGCATTGAAGTGTCTAGTGTAGAAGTTCTTGAGACTTCGCTTTTTCAAGGTCTTGGCCTCGACTCAAGCACATTTGGTCTTGTTTTAGTCTCGTGGGTGCTTGGACTTGGTTGAACTTGGTCTTGTTTTGGACACATTGGACACAAAACCACATTTAATTGCCACCACACTCTGCTAAACTTGCACCAAGAGCACAGTGACTTGCACAATAAGTGCATGACACAGATAAGTGTGTAAATCACAAAGACGGTCTTAATTTGGTCTTGATATGGTTAATATTGACATGTTTACATTGTTAAAATTGTAAAATCAAAATGAAATTACATAGATATCCAGTTTTGTAACTTGGAAACTACTATAATTGTCTGGATTACACTGAGGCTGCTGCTTTAGGTGAACACTGAAATCATTAGAAATAGTCTGGTGCAAACACACATCCTTGAGGAAAACCATTTTAAGCTGTCTAAAGGCCTTTGAAGAAAGAATGAAAAGAACAATTCCAGAGTTCGAAATGCAACATAAAATCAAACATACAAGACCATAATAGTGTAAGGGCTTGAACTAACTCTCGTGCAAAGATCATTTCATTATCAGAACTTGTTTGTGTGCGCAGATGCAGTCAGGTGGGTGTGACACTGTAGAGACACCAGCTCTTGGACAACCCTTTAACCTGGGTATGCTGTACGATGGCCGAGCAGACAGACTGGTGCCAGGTAAATATCTTTAGTTACACTTTCGATATGATTATTTCACATCAACAACCAGTATCTTTATTGCTGTATAATTATCAGGTAGAGAAGACAAAGTTCATGTGAGATGTCTATCTTCATGATAAACAAAGTGTTGTAACATTGTGAGACAGAAAAAGAGTTTTGTGGTGTAATTGTAAAACCATCCTATTGAAGAGTCTTGTCTTTCAGGTCTGACTCTATGGGATGGACAGGAGCTGGAGAGTAACATGAGAGTCACACCAAAACCCAACAGTGAGTTTGAGATCGTAGCTTCTGAATCCATCTCAGACAAGTTCTTATCACTGGGCGTGGAGACGTCACTCAAAGCCAGCCTTCTTGGTGGAATGGTCACTGTTGATGGTTCAGCTAAATACCTGAAAGACAACAAGACTTTGAAAAACCAGGCTAGAGTAACTCTGCAGTACAAAACCACAACCCAGTTCAAAGAGCTAACAATGAGCCACCTCGGAACAGACAACATGAAGCATGCTTACATCTTTGAGAAAGGAATAGCCACTCATGTAGTGACAGCCATCCTCTATGGGGCCCAAGCCTTCTTTGTGTTTGATCAGGAGGTGTCGAACACCGAAAACCTTCAGGATGTTCAGGGACACCTGCATGTGACGATTGAGAAGATCCCTTTATACTCAGTCGAAGGAGGGTCTGTGAAGATCACTACTGTAGAAAGAGAAAACTTGAACAAGTTTTCTTGTAAATTTCATGGAGATTTCAGACTGGCACAAAGCCCGACTACATTTGAAGATGCAGTCAAAGTATTTCAAGACCTGCCTAAACTATTGGGCCCTAAGGGAGAGAAAGCTGTTCCTATCAAAGTATGGCTGCTGCCTCTCACCACTTTACATTCCAATGCTGCTAGAGTAGTGCGACAGATAAGTCTAAGGGTAGTGCTGGAGGCTCAGAGCCTTCTAGAGTTCTTCGATGATCTGGAAATGAGGTGCAATGATGTCCTAAAAAGTACCACTGGTCAACAGTTCCCACATCTCTCCAAAAAATTCAAACACTTTATGACACTGTGCTCAGAATTCAGGCTAACACTCCAAGGTATATTGGCAAAGAAACTTCCAGAGATCCGTGAAGGAAAGGAGGAGGAGACTGAACTCGCAAAGATTCTGAAGGACAGATCTGCCAGTGTTTTTAACTGTAACAGTCTGAACCAGTGGATGGACTGTAAAGAGAAAGAGTTCAACGCCTTAGTGTCTCTCACCAGCATCATGACAAACGCCAAGATAATGTCTTCTGAGAACCATCTGTCCAAAGAGACGTCCAGCGTGAAGAGGGCTGTGTGCTTTGTGTTCACCTCCCTGCAGACTGCTGAGCCTTTCCTCACTACACTAGAAAACTATTTAAAGGAAATCCAATCAGATGAGCCTGATCTGTCCACTCAGGACAGTGACCAGTGGTACGCTTCCAAAAATGTGCATGAAACAATGCGACGCAAAGCTAAGCTCTTTGGGGATTTTGCAGAGGCCAACAAAGACAACCAGAATATTGTTTTCCTAGCAGTAGGTTTTAAAGATGATAAGTACAAAGGCTCAACTATCTACACTTACAAAGATGGATTTCAGGTGAGTGATGACTTTGAGCCTCCGTCTAAACCTGACAGTGTGACTGTGGAGGATGTCCAACAGGAGCAGGTGACCCTGAGGTTTTCTGCACCTCTGTTTGGAGCTCATGAGGTCACAGGTTACAGAGTGGAGTATTGTGTGAGAGGAGAAGAAGAATGGCACCTTCAGTGTGAGCCTGGAGCTGGTGCAGTGACCATCTGCAGCCTGACTCCTAACACACAGTACTATTTCAGAGTGAGAGCAGAGACAGGAGTGGGCCTGGGACCAGCTGCTCAGGTCAGAGAGTGTGTCCAAACTTCACCTGATGCACAGAGCTCCAGGCGTCATGCCGAGGAGCTCCAGAAGCTCTGTCAGCCTATCGAAGACAACCAGTTTCTACGCATTCTGAAGGTTCCACTGAACAAAGATGAGTTGAACATCTCAGGATGTAGCTGCTTCACCTATGGCCAAGAGTCAGAGGTCAAAAACTGCACTCTGTTAGTGCTAGGTGCCAAAGGAGTGGGAAAATCCACTCTTATCAATAGCATGATCAACTACATCTTTGATGTGCAGTGGACCGATTCATACAGATTCAAACTTGTCCAAGAAGATCAGGTAAAATCCCTTTCACAAAGTCAGACCTCTGAAGTAACAGTGTACAAAATAAACCACCAGGATGGTTTTAAGATCCCCTTTTCCCTGACAATCATCGACACGCCCAGCACTGGAGATTCCGGAGGCTTCAGGAATAACGGCAGAATCATGGAGCAGATCCGAGGCCTCTTCTCTAAAAGCTCAGGTCTCAAAGAGATCAACACTGTGTGTCTGGTGGTGCAGGCTTCTGCTCTTCGTGTCACTAATTCACAGCGAAACGTTCTGGAATCTGTGGCTTCCATCTTTGGACGAGATGTGTCGGAGAACATTTGCATTGTGGTGACGTTCGCAGACGGTCAGCAGCCTCCCATCATAAAGGCCATCAAAGACTCATCACTGTCATGTCCCAAAACTAAAGAGCATCAGCCCGCTCATTACAAAGTCAACAACTCTGCACTGTTCACCCCAAACCAGACGCCTACTGCAGAGTTTGATGAGATGTTCTGGAACATGGGAAATGCGAGTTTGAAAAGATTTTTTGACGATTTAGACCAAACTAAGTCTAAAAAGTTGAGCTGTAATGAAACACAAGCTAAAGGATTCGGTGACTTCTTTGGTCTTTGGCGTAACTGACAATATTCAAAACCTTCCAAATCAAACTTAACAAAGATAGATGAGCCAGAGATCAGAACATGTGTGCAACATTAAAACAATCACAGGAATGAAGAGACTGGAAATCCAGTACAGAGAACCAGACTCAGATGCAAGAATTTTGAACGATTAGTTTGTCCTAAAAAAAAGTAAATGTTTAATCCAATGATGTATAATAAATAAATTTGACTTACATCGTATCACTGCTATTTTTGACAACACTGGCTGAATATGTTGGATGTATTATATACTGTACTGAACTTGTCAACAGAAAGCACACGGGACTTATCAATCAGTTGGAGATTAAACTATTGACCTCAAAGTTACCTAAGTGAGATTTACTAAAAGCTGTAGCCCATGCTTATAGATCCTCTATCATATTAGATCAGAGATGAGCAATGTTTTTTCACCAAGGCCCATGTTTGATTCTAGACTACGGTCATTGATGCAAGAAATTCTTTTTATTAAGAGGACATGGAGTGAACTATAACTTCTTTAATCTATTATGATCCATTTCTTGTGATAATAATTAAGAACACCTTTTTGATCACAGCACTTCAGGTCAGTTGTTTTCTGTCAAACTGTGTGTATGCATGGGATCAAATTGAATTAACTATTGTCTTTTTTGGACATTTATATTTGCAAAAACCACACTGTGCTGCCACGATGGTCAAACACTGTCAGTGCATTTTCAGTACTCGCCCACGTCACATCGAGTTGACGCCACAGTTGAGTTGAGTCTTGCGGACACTCGTTGTTTCATGACATGATCAGTCATTTGGTTCAGATGGATAAGCAGATACAGGGATATATGCTGGAGGTTCGAAGTCTTTTGTCTCATTATCAATTTAAGAAAATACTCACATGAGCTCATGTACTTACAGTATATTATGTAAAGGAAAAGGTTTGTACATATATCTGCAAAGGTAATACAAAAAGAATCAAATAAAACTAAGTAAGTGTAAGAACTAGGCTGGCCACAACCTCATCAGCTGTAAACCTCACACAAGTCAGGATCACTCCCACACAAAACTCTCATCACTCACAAGCTCACTGTCCATATTTGGTGCTGTCATTTAAGTTGTTCACAATGTGCGTCTCTTTAAATGCCTCCTCATCTCTCACTTTTGCGAGTGCAGTTGTGATGGGAGTAAGTCTCGGATCGTGTGTTTAGCCTCAATTTAAAGGTAAGGTAGTTAATTTTCACACTGAAAACAGGATTTAGGTCTCAGAAAACCTTTGACACATGATTAACCCTTTTAAGCGCTAAAGTAGCAATTCTGAACCAAGCTGTTTCAGTCTCTGTGTATTCAGACTTCAGATTCTCTGTTTTTGCTAAGCTTCAGAAGCTTGAAAAATACCAAACGCTGTTCTGTACCTGCAATTTTATAATCTGATACAGAGAAATATAGTTTTGATTTTCCAGGTGAAAGTATTAAGACTTTATATTTCCAGAAAAGTATTTCAACTGAAAAACCCAGCGCGTAAAGGATTAATGTCAATCATTTTAGTTGTTTTATGGTCAATAAATGTCATTTTACAAAGTGAAACTGGAGAGGACACCCAAGCAGCCAATCAGACAGTCGCATTCAGCTTCTGCTTAGAACTACAATTCTATATTATTCAATTCAGACAGTACACAATGGTCTTGTTTTTTGGTTTTTTTCCACAAAGTGCTGCATTTTTCATATTTTGATTATGGGAAAACACAAAGTTTACTAAATACAACTAAATAAGTTTATTACTTTAACTTTAAAAAGCTGTTTCTTCATCAAAAACATGACAAAGTTGTGTTTACGTTCACTCACAAATGTTTGAGTAATCCTGCTGTTCAAATGTATCATATACATTTAAACAGATAATATTCTACTACTTAAACACACTTTAAAGGTGCACTGTGTCACTTCTTGGCCCAAAACAGACTTGAATAAAAGCATGTTTTTGCCATTTCGATTTCTTTGCTGCACTGAATAAATATCGCAACTTTCTCATCAGAACATTGTTAGTCTCTTTTATGTCATATTTCTCATTTACAGTCTACCACCTGTTCCACTTTGGCATGTTTAGGCTCATTCTTTCACTTTCACTTTAGAGTAGCTTGGCCTGGTGTTACATCCTGCTTATCCTTCTGGAGATAAACATGTTTATTACCATACGGAGGATCAATAAAGACAAAACCCAGTAGAGTATCAGACCCTGCACCAGAACATTTTATATAGTGCACCTTTAAGTTCAGAACAAAAAGTAGCAGGATCTGTCTAAAATCTTACTTTGTCTCAACTATTGTATTACAATCTTTATAGAACTTTTTTTTTTTCTTCACCAACATTTTCCTCTGCTCTTTGTGTGGTTGTGACACTGTGATTGGACCTTCTGTGATTGGACCTTCTGTGATTGGACCTTCTGTGATTGGACCTTCTGTGATTGGACCTTCTGTGATTGGACCTTCTGTGATTGGACCTTCTGTGATTGGACCTTCTGTGTTGGTCAGTGACATGTGAGGACCAGGTGAACAGCGCCTCCCTCTGGTCAGGCTCAGTCATGCACTACTCTGACTCCTGCAGATTGAAGGACATGTTGTAATGTTTTCTCTTACTGTTGGACTATGACAAAAGTAGGTCATCCTTTTACATTGTGGGTCTAACTTGGCTCAGTGAGAGTAAGGTAAACTCTGACTTCCTGTTTAATACAGCAGACCTGAATGGCCAACGTATTGTCATTCATGTTTTTATTTTTGACATTTGCCTCCGAAGAACTGGTTTTCTTCATATAAATCCAGTATTTAGGAGCAAAATGCACAATAAAAATGTATTAAGTTTTAACCTAATCTGAATAATTGTAGTACACATCCACTGTAGTGCACAACAGGACTTTGTGTTTTGATACTGTGGAAATTTCAGAAATGGAAGATTCCACAGAAAATGTATAAGTATCTATCTATCTATCTATCTATCTATCTATCTATCTATCTATCTATCTATCTATCTATCTATCTATCTATCTATCTATCTATCTATCTATCTATCTATCTATCTATCTATACCATGGCTGTGTCCCACCAAAGTGGGGTAACCGGGTGACTGGAGCCTATCCCAGTGACTTTGGGCCTTAGGCGGGGAAACACCCTGGAAAGTGGCCAACTCGTTGCAGGGTCAGACAGACAGTCATTTATTCACTACGGGAAATTTACAGTGATGCCCAATTAATCTAAACATGCATGTTTTTGAAGGTGGGAGGAAACTAACCTGGCCAGTCAGATGGTTTATCTCGCGGTATTTGTGAATTCACAAACATGAGATAAACCATCTGGCCTTCGTCCGGCTCGATTGGTTCGAGAATCCGAAACGGCTGTGGTTCGGCCCACTCACATCACAGCAGCGTGGTTTTGAGGCCCAATCACATTGTAGCAGGGCGGGCTAACACGGGCCGTTAGCTCCCCGTGCCGCAGCCGAGTCTGATTCAAGCTAAGCAAAGACGGCGGCTCCCGTGGATGTACGTGTTTCTGCTGCTTTTGATGCGGTTTCAGCAGAAATACGGAGTAATTTCTTTTTGAAAGAAGAGCGGTATGTGTGACACGTACTTGTTCTATCTCACGCGGACATTGGATACACCATTACGAGTTGTTGCTGTGATTGGCTAAGATCAAATAAGGTCGGCCCACACCCAATCAGCTCCAAGTATTTCACTAAACGCCCCGCCTTTCTCGAACGCTTTCAGTGAGTCAAGTCCCAGATGGATATAATGAGAACTCACATATCCATCTGGCGTGAGCCAGTTAGGAGGAAACCGGAGTACCCGGAGAAAACCCATGGTGACACAGGGAGAACAAGCAAACTCCACCCAGAGAGATCATGAGATGTTAGTATGGTCCGACCTGGGTGTTGAACCCACGACCTCCTTATCGGGAAGCCAGAGCAGCTTTTCATCTCCAGGGTGAAACTGAGGAGAGAATTAGTGCATCAAACGAGAATATCACTTTTGAGTGTCTGGTGAAGTGCTGCCACCAACAGAAGTTTGTTGCCAGACCGGCCAGCTCCTCCTACATTCTGTTCGAATGCAGAAGGGTCTGGAACCAAAGACAGAGCCAATCACATTGTTGTCCAAAATTAGGACGATCCAATCTTAAACGGCTGCTCCTCCCCCGCCTCTCACCAAATTCAAAACTTTTTTTTCTAACTGTTTCAAAACATTCAAAATGATGGACGTATCTGATGGATTATTTCTTCGGCTCTTGCTTTGGTTTTGAACAATGAGCGTATCAATTCTTTAAATCCTTCAGACTGAAAAAACCCTTGCAGATGTTATCGTGAATCCTCCAGATTCACAATAACATCTGGTTTAGCATGTCGCTGTTTCGGTGTAATTTCTGGGTTTTCATTGTTTGGTTGACGCAGCGCTCAGAGAGTCTGCCCTCGAAATTGAAACCCAGCACTCTAATTCCAGAAGAAGAATTTTGTGTTTTGGTGTTCTGGTGGATGGAGAGACTGTGGATGGGGTTATTCAAATGACATGTTGTGTTTTTCTCTGTTTACCTGCCCTGGCTCTGCAGATGGAAAGCAGCAGATGCTAAAAGACTAAACTTAAAAAAAAGGATTGTGCTCAGAGCTGATGTGAGGGTCAGGAGACACACACACACGTCCACAGTGAGTGAGTGACAGCTGACACGCAGGAAACACAAAGACCACCAAATATAAGACAAAATAAAACATGAAAACGGAGACGGAGCAGACAGGCAGACGCACAAGTGTGGACTCAACTGTGACGAGAGTGTTTGTAACTTTCAGTTGTCTGCTGCTGAGTTATATGTAAATGTTGTGCAGAGAAAAGTCATTAAACTGTGGAGGACAGGTCAGATCAGTGCTTCCCAACGTTTTTGAGCTACGGCACACTTTTGTGGTGAAGTATTTTCCACGGCCACATCTACTTACACGACACATCCTAAATAATGCTAATCAAACTACTTTGGAAAACACCGTTATTTAAAGTGACACCATGTAACTTTTCACATTATGTTTTATATCATAATGTGAAAAAAAATACAGCTCTTTTAATTTTTGCGCTTGTAATGTTCTCCAAACTTACCATATGCATAAAGAGAAGCATGTGACACAGCAAAACCTATGAAATACATATTAAATATGTGCAATAAATGACTTATGTTGAACATTCCAACATAATAAGCTCTACATAAAGACAGTTACATAATTCACCTTTAAATTATTCTTTGAATTTGTAAATTGGGATTGTTTTCTTTTATTATGGCTGAAAAAGTTATTTCGAACACGTCAACATGGTAAATGATGCAGTTAAAGGGGCACTGTGTAAGAAAAAAAAATAAAGTGATCCAAGTAATGTCCACTTTTGAACACCAGGGGGAGCATTTCCAGTGCATTTTGCCTAACTACCATAGTGACATCTAGCGTCAATATTCACATTCCGGCCCGTAATAAAACATTTCAAATACGTATAAATGTATCACAATTGATGTGGATTGGTTAACAGTGCTCTCTTAAGTATTCATGTTGTAAAGAATAAATATGATTTAAATGTTTGTGGACTATAAGTGATCATTAAAATTCCTCTCAATCTTACACAGTGCCCCTTTAAATCTGTTTAAGTTCATTTCATGGATTGGTTTTTGAAAATGTATTCATTTTTACAAGGCACACCTGACAGTATCTCAAAGCACACAGTGTCCCCCACTGCACACTGGTTAAAAAACACTGGGTTAGACGACATTTACACACCAGTTTACCTTTTATTTACCTGAGATGTATCCTACTACCTAGCTCCTCTGTCCTACCTCCTATGTCCTAGCACCTCTGTCCTAGCTCCTCCGTCCTAGCTCCTATGTCCTAGCTCCTCTGTCCTAGCTCCTCTGTCCTGCTCCTCTGTCCTAGCTTCTCTCTCCTACCTCCTATTACCTAGCTCCTCTGTCCTACCTCCTCTATCTTAGCTCCTCTGTCCTTCCTGATGACGTGTCCTCTGTCCTACCTCCTCTGTCCTTGCTCCTCTCTCCTACCTCCTCTGTCCTTCCTGATGATGTGTCCTATTTCCTACCTCCTTCCTGATGACGTGTCCTACCTCCTCTGCCCTAGCTCCTCTATCTTAGCTCCTCTGTCCTTCCTGATGACGTGTCCTCTGTCCAACCTCCTCTGTCCTTCCTGATGACGTGTCCTCTGTCCAACCGCCTCTGTCCTTCCTGATGACGTGTCCTCTGTCCTACCTCCTCTGTCCTTCCTGATGACGTGTCCTCTGTCCTACCTCTCTTGGTGCTCTGGCTTTGAGGCAGTTTGGGGCCACAGATCCAAACACGAGGACACTGCACCGTAGTGATTTTTCGAGGTCGGGACGGGTGACAATCAGCTGAAGCAAAATGGAAAAATGAAACACAACATACTGTCTATACATCCTTTTACAGTTAGAACATTACAAACCACAATATTAATCTAAAACAACTTAATTTAATTTGCAGTAACTCGTGAGGTGATTGGCCGCGAGACACAAGCGCCGGGCTGCGATTGGCTGACAGTGAAAGCAGTGAGTTTGGAGCTTTCAGACCTCTCGGTGACAGTTCTTTCGGTATATTACGTTTTAATTATCCGGCGGCGCGGAGCAGAGCTGATGTAACCTGCTCTTGTGCTGTCAGCTCATCTGCATAACTCCGTTCTACTGCACCTGACAGCGGAGGAGAGAAAGTGTACACTTGTGTTTGTGAACTCATCCTGACTCCGCTCACTCCAACTTCATTCTGTGGAGAAATATTAAAGCCAATGTGGTTCAGTGTACACCATATTTTCTTATTCTACTTTGCCATTGTTAAAAATGCACTGGTTTCATTGTAAATACTTATTAGTCCGACATTTCCAAGGATTATTAGTCTGACAGTTGCATCAAGTGTCAGAAGAACAGAGAAGACACAGACTTGTGGAGCGCAGCAGCGAGCAGAGAACAGTGTGTGTGTCACGTGATCAGACGCAGTGTTTTCTTTCATAAAAGTGAAACAACACTGTGTGTTTACATGATCAGGGAAAGCAACCAGGCTAAAAACAGACTCTGTTTGGTTTTACCTCAAACCGATTGGACAATGACATGTCCTTCTGTATCAGATTCTGGGACATGTCTGTTTTAAACATTTTTGAGCGAGCTGTGTTAAACATGTAGAACTGTGTTAAACATGTAGAACTGTGTTAAACACGTAGAACTGTGTTAAACACGTAAACTGTGTTAAACACGTAAAACTGTGTTAAACACGTAAACTGTGTTAAACACGTAAACTGTGTTAAACACGTAGAACTGTATTAAACATGTAGAACTGTGTTAAACATGTGTTAAACATTAAATATAGGCTATATGTGCCACCAGTGTTGGGAGTAACTCGTTACAAAAGTATAGTTACTGTAATAAACAGTATTTAACTCATTATTTATCAAAATGTTGATAATATATTACTAGTTAATCTAAGTAACTCGTTCTTTATTTTCAGTTGAAAATGACACTTCAGGACCTGTCTGTTTGCTTAAAGGTTGTATGGAGGATTTTTCAAATCCAACAACTTTTGCTGTTTTTCAAACGATGCACATGTGTTTCTCCTCCCAGGGCCACGCCCTTCAGTGCTACTGGGCCATGAGTGACTAGGAACACTGAGGGTTTGCTTGAAAGTTTAAAAGGCCAATAGATAACGAGGTACCTCGTTATCTATTGGTCAACATTTTACTGGCCTCACCATGTCCACAGTTTATATTTTTATAATTCTTTTTTTGTTTAGCATAAGTACAAGGCTGTTACAAATCTATGCAACTGTTTTTGACCAAGACTGACAACTAACAATTTTTGAAATCCTCCATACATCCTTTAAGGTGATAAAAATATTAGGAGAAAAAAGTGTTGTGACATCACATTTCCATAATTTAACCAGTAATCAAGTATAAATGTAACAGAACAAGTCTTGTACAATGTCTTCACAAATGTGCTATTAGCTCAAAGTAACTCACAGTAGTGTAACACTACACTAACCTATTACATTTTCTCCCTGTAACTAGTAATATATAATTACAATTTTAGAGTAACTAAATGTTACTGGGATGTTGGTGGGCAGGGTTGTGAGCATGCTCAGTTACATTTGTAAAGGAGCACACTGGACTTAAAATCGGACCAGAACTCCTGTACTGTGCAGAAGGCTTATGTTATTGACATTTTACAAAGTTGGCAATTATACACATGTCTTCCTCATTAAGACCTGGGACTTTCATGGCTCCCATGTGTCAATCCAGAAAGTTTCATGTCTGTCTTCATCTCTGGGTCCTTAGGTCCAGACTCGATGGGTCGGGCTGGTGTCTGCTTAGCATTGGTGTAATCCATATTTTCAGTTTTGATTGCGTATTTGTTGTTGATTATAATTTTTTTTGTACAACCAATGTAAAACCATTCACATTCACAGTTAATTCTGTAAACCACAAATGAGTTCCAATTGTATTTACATGATATATGACAATATGTGTTTATATTTGTTTTTACAGATTATAGCTGGTAAATGTCTGCCAATGACAACAAAACACTACATCTTAGACCCGATATCAAGCCAACACAGTATATTTTGTATCCAAACTTTCTTATTTCCCCTTTTCTGTGTCTCCTCTTTCAGAAGCAGCATTCAAACAGACATCTAACCATAAAAAGACATTAAAATAACTCATAATACTCACCGCCTGCAGCTCCGCACGGCCCAATAAAACGCTTGTAAAATGACTAAACAAATCCCCTTTATGCCTTATTAGCTCTCACTTTTGGCCCATAAAGCGCATCAAAGTTGGCGCGTTATTAGTTTCCTCATTGTTTATGGTTGCTAACGGCCCCCGCGGCGTCCTCTCCGCTGCACACATTTGTCTTTCATCACGTAAAATTACAATAGCGCCTTTTGAAGTCCGTAACGACAACATTAAATAAAAGGTTTGGAGAATCCTTGGACTTGTGGCAGTTACGTAAGGGGCTGACACAAGTGCATTATGGGTGGTGAGCAAACAGGCGGCGCTTTCATCTCGTCGGTGAAGGCTCGACATAAGCCTTGAGTAAATTGGAGGTAGTCGGCTTTGTTTTTTCTGCGTGTTGTTTGGAATGTGGAGAAATCAAAGTTGCCAGGCAAATTATGCAACAGTTATGTAAACATGTTTTCAGAGCTTTTATTAATGGAGCCTTATGTATTTTGTATCCATCAAAGTGACACATTGTAGCGTCAAATGTTTAAAAACCGTAGCAGAATTAGGGAGATTTTTCTGTGAAGTTTGCATGTTCTGCCTGTGGTTCTGATTTCCCTTAACTTGGCTCTACCAGATGTGATTCTGGAACTAGCTCTGCACAAGTAGCTCGCCAAAGGATTTAGGATCAGACATTTTTTACTCAAATTTTATTGATCACATGCTTTTTCTTATTGTAAATGAAACTTTAGATACATTGAGAAGAATAGTTATTGCCGTGGTAATAACTAACGGGGATCCAAAATCAAATGAATTATTACACACTTCTACATGAATAATGACCAATGTTTTCAATCTAACTGTGCCTCATTTACCTCTCAAGTCTCTTGTGATCGCTACATATAGCTCATCTCTTGCTTTGCAAAAGTACTTCTCCACTGGAAAAAGTTGCTCCCAGCTCCAGAGGGTCCCAAACTTTTCAGACCAGGACCGCCAAAATACCCATGTAACCAACTCGTGACACCCATAGCAAAATAAAAGAGATGTCTGTAATAATTATAATTTCAAGTTGGAAAACCATTAAAATTGGGTTAAAATGCATTAATTTTAGTATTTTATTGCTTTATATGACGACAGTTCTGTCAAATATGATGCTAAAAACAGCTTCAAATGTTAAAGTACGTCATGAAACCATTTTGCGACCCTCAGATTTTGCTTCGCGACCCCCCGAGGGGCCCTGACCCCCACTTTGGGAACCACTGCTCTAGAGCAGGGGTTCTACAACTTTTTAAAGACAGGGATCCCCTATCATATTTTTGCAAAATTACTGACAATTTTGACTTCTTGTGTCTGTGCTTTTGTTTCAGTTAGAGCAGGGGTGTCGAACAAATTTTGACAAAGGGCCACATTGGCATCTTGATTGTCCTCAAAGGGCTGGTTATGACTAAAATTAACCTTATTAAACTTTAATGTATACAAACTAGTTGTATTTGATTATTGTATATTTATTTGATAGGGACAATTACTGAATATATATCTGTATTGGTGTGAAAAATTACACCCAGATTATTCCTAGCACTAACATAAAATTTAAGTAGACCTTATAAGACCCTGAGGGCCGGATGGAATGAGGTGGAGGGCCCCCGGGCATCTGGCCCCCGGGCCTTGAGTTTGACATATGTGAGTGAGAGTGAACAAAAAACTTCTGCACTACAACACCAATCATCTTAAAGAGAAGCTAAACCCTAAAATAAGTTTTATTTGGCTGTTAAACTATGTATATGGTGTTTAAATATGTCCACTGTTCTGATTTTTTGGCATTTTTAGTTCAAACTGAGCAAATGAGCAGGTTTCAGGTCAAAATAGTTGGCTGTGTCTCATGTCAGCTCCAGACTCACTGTGACCTCAGCGTGTAACTTTAAATACTCACCATAGTGTTCCTGAGTTTTCCAGACAGCTTCCAGCAGCATGCAGTCTATCCATAGTGTTAATACAGTACTCCATTCAGAGTGATCCACATATAAGTCTGACCAGCTTAGTAGGTTTCCTCTACGACTACAAACATGTACAATTGGATCCTCCTCTCTCCTTTACCCTCAGAACTTTCTGAAAGAGATTCTGTACTCAGTGGGACTATTCTGTGGAAATAAACATCAGAGAATCATTTCTCTGAGCTTCGTGGTGATTTTAAGGACAGAAATAATACCAACCTTTTGTTCTCAACACTAAATTAGAGCTCAAAAATGGTTTGAAATGAGACTAAACCAGGTCTAAATGTAGAGAAAATAATGGATAGGACTGTTCTGAACACAAAGGAGAACACATTGGATTTGACTTTATTAAACAAACTGTAGAGAGTTGCATGCACCACAGGGAAGTCTATGGCATCAATTTTGACTGTTAAACTGTGTATATGGGTTTAAAGCAGTCACATCACACTTTCTTATCTAAATGGAACCTGGTGGATTGTACTTCTCCTTCATGGCACTGACCTGACTGACTCATAGTGAAGAGGAGAACATTATACTTCGTGTGTGTGTGTGTCCCTGTGCTGGCAGCGCTGACCCTCACACACACACGACAGGGCCTTGGATGTGCTCTTTAAAGTCCAGATGGTGTTTGATTTGTGCGTCTGTGTGTGCTGACCCTACATGACTAAGCGTTTGTGCCAGATTTGGGCTTTGTTCTAAACGAGCTGCGTCCTTTTGGAGAGTCGGCAGCTCGGATCACATTTGTTTGGGAAAGGATTGTGTTGATGCAAAGACAAAATGGCGACATGGCTGGATCTGGTTTGAATTCTTGTAGAGCAGATTAGCCTTTAGTGTGTCTTCTGCATTTGACCCATTCTTCAGTTTTGTTTTTTCAGGAGCAGTGACCATCCTGAGCTCTTCTTACACAGCTGTCGACTTGTGGCCTGGTAAAATACAACATTTTTTGTTCAAGTGTTGATTAAAAGATGAAAAGTAACTAATTACAGATGGACATCACTGTAAAGGGTCTTTCACACCAAGCCGAGGGTCGCCCGTCTGAACCGGTTTGGTAACTTCTGCCGACAGGCGGCTCACTTGTGTTTGGTGTGAATGGCACTGTCGGGGGGTCAGAGGAGCGCGGAGCACGTCGTGGAGGCGAGGTTTTGAAGACTTGCTCGTAAAGTCGGCATCGTCAGCGGTCGGTAGTTGCCGCATATGCAGCTGTTTGATTGGCCCGTGGCTAGCGAATCAGTGTGCAAGAAAATGGTGCGGAAAACCGAAAATGACGCTTATGGAAAAATAGTATTTACCTGAGCATGGATTGTTGTTATTTGCCGGGTTCAAACGAGACGTAAGTACGGAGAAGAATGGCTACTACTTGGTCCGAGGAAAACAAAGATGGAGGAGTACAGCTGTAGTACGAAGGCTGGACTGTAGCGGGAAATAGAAGTTTAGCCTAATCCGTGTGGTAAGATAAAAATCTGTTCGCCACAGAGTTTGACACTACTCGCGCACAACTTCTGTTTTGTCTTTTTCGTCAAGCGTTACGTCACGCCATGCTCACTCGGCATTTGTTCGCCGACTGTTGGCTGCTTGGATCGTGTTTGTGCGAAGGCTTTTTTACATCGATGCGCCCCAAAGAGACTAGAACAGACAGGGCTTCGCTCCTCTCTACCGACAACGACTGGGAGTTGTGTTGGTGTGAAAAAGCCTTAACTGAAGTAGCTCTTTAAGTTTGTACATTTCTATGCATGTCATTATTTGAAATCACAATGAATATTGAGTATTGGAGTACAAATATTCAGTTCTATTTCCACCCAATGTGTAAAAGCAATTCTTATGTTGCGTTCAGACCGGACAGAACTTTTGCAATCCGAATTTTAATGAGGCTAGATTTTTTGAAATTAAATCACTTTTGCATTCCTCAAGCATTGTGGCTAACTGCCGTTAGCATACCAGTATGGTATCGAGATATAGGCCCCCTCACTAACTTTAGTAACTGTTTGTGACGTATCAAGCTTTCTGCTGTAATTAGTTTACAATGAATTCAGCTCAGTCTTGGCATAATTGAACAGCTAAGTTTAGGATTGGGGCTTTGGTGAAGGTTAGCAAGTCATTCGAAATTAAAAATATATATATATTACTGATTTTCTAGCACTAACAAGGGGGACCCTTCTCGACAGAACAACGACACGTCTCCCTTCAAGTAGCTGTGAAAAAAGCTTAAAGGAGAGGTAATTTGAGGAGAGGTGTTTTTTCTATTTAATGAGAAATAAACTACAGAGGATTTCCTGTTTATCAGCACGGTCACATGACGCTTGCTTAAGTTTTAGTTTTTAATTTTAGTTTATTTGTATTTTTTTCAGACATTCCGACATTGTGTTGAAATGGTCTGAAAAAGGAGTAACCTGAAGCCGAAGTTTATGATGCCTGCCCCTTGCACATTACATTATAAACTTAAAGAACTGCTGACACTTTACAAAGAACAAATTCACAATATTCACAATGAAACAATGAAAATAGTTAGTCTACCTTCATCTTTCACTTTCCACATATGATTTTATGTAGAAAGAGCCTCTGCAGATAAGCACAAACAGTGGAAACAAGTGGAAAAAGCTCCGTTGTCAGCTAACTACAAGAGTTTATCACTGTGTGAAAACAAAAGTTATGCTGCTAAGTTAACATTTGTGAATGAAATTTGACCCTACGACCCTTAGAAGTTACATCCAGGTGAGTGGAAAAACAACGAGCAAAACACTGTCTCAAGCTTCAGGAGACAGACGTCTGACAGACCGGTTCAGACCTGATTAAAACAGCTAGCTGTCTTCCAGTTTCGTTGTTTGATTCAAAGAAGTTTCCCCATGTAAGCAGATGGAGAGGAGCTCTTTCTGCATAACGCATGTGCAGTAGGGCAAGAGTGACGTCGACTAAAATCCCTCTATAATATATGTAAATCCGTAATTTACATTTTGTTTTTTATAAAACACAAAATTAATGTAAAACAGCGTAGAAATACAAAGAGGTACATCAACTTCCTAAAGCTGCAGAACTCTCTTCATTGAGAGTTTTTATTGTAACAGATTTCAAATGTATATGGCAGGTGACGACAGGGCTTTTCTGAACACTCAACCATCAGCTGCAGGACAATACAAGATTACTCAAACATGCAGGAGTCATTCGTAATAAATCTTTGAGTAAATGATGAGATAAGGCACTTAAGCGAGCAGATACTGTGATTTTTCACCCATTTTGGGAGGATTTTTCATTTGTGTAACAATTTTGGAGATGGGCCCTAGTTTCAGCTCAGTCGAGTGTCGTGCAGCATGTGGTGTCCATGGGGTAACGAGAAGAGATTAATACCTCACCACCAGCTTCTGATCAACAATCGTAGGATCACAAGAAAATCAAACTGGTCTCTCACTCTGCCCATGAGCAAACAATGTTTGTTGTTAAACACGAAGCATCTCTACTTCTGGATTCTTCTTCTTCTCCTCCACCTTTTATGTTGTGCTTCCAGATACATAAGTCTGAGGTATAGGGTGAGACTCAGATCACATAAGACCATCCGGCCGTGTAGTGTGAGGACATGAATCATGAGCTGTAACTTTGACCCTAGAGATTCACTCGTACAGTCTGAGCAGGCGCTGCACATCCACGACTGAAAACATCAGTGTCTGCCCGCCTTTAGAGCGAGGTTAAAAACTTAGACAAATTAATTTTGCACAATAGGTCTCCTTTAAAGTACTTCATGGTGAACACTTTGGAGGCTCAGAATGCATTAGTGAAACATGTAGACTAAAATTGGAAGTTTAAAATGAATTATTTTTGTTTGTTTGCATTTTAAGGAAGCAAAAACCCAGTAAAGTCCCTTTAAAGCATAGAGTTAATTTGTGAATATACTTTTTTTAGTATGTCTTGGAAATCTTTGTGACACATTTTCAACAGCAACAAAAAGAAATGACATGCCCTCATTTTTTTTTTTTTTAGTTTTGTTGTTAACCCTAAAACACTGATTTGACCAAACCTTTTACAGAAAACACAATAAAACCAAAACTTGACAAACTGGTCTTATGTGGCATAAAAAATATTGAAATTTCACCACCGTCAAATGAAAAGCTTTAGTCCAAATCAAAGCCAGAGCGAGTTATGCAACAACACAATGTGTCTCTTTTATTTTGTTCCACATGAGACTGGCCTCTGTCGAACCCAGACAGACGAGTTCTAAAGAAAAGAGGACATTTGAACAACCCAGACAGAACAAACTCACCTCTACAGTCCACGGAAAACCAGCAACTCACGCCAAAACACAGTCAGACTCATGTCACTTTTCTGATTGAGAAAAGCAAATCTATTGTCTTTGCACCCAATTAGAGCTGGGCAATGTATCGATTTTTACAGTGAATGTTGTTTTGATATGTGCAAATTTATTATCAAGTCTATTGTGGAGTAAAAACATGCTTAAAAAGACTCATTACAATAAAAATTAAATAAGTGATACTGTACTTTCTTACATAAGCAAGCTGAACACAGTATCAGAATTCGTACATTATCCAATTAGTTATCAAAATTTGCCAAAAAACAAAAAATCGAGATATCATTTTTGTCAACATCGCCCAGCTATACACCTTTTCTTTAAAATGTAAATTTAAACAGAACAGCAAAACTACAGTAATTTGTCAAAGTTTATTCTGCTGAAATTAAGTTTCCGGTGTCTCATCTACATCTAATAATAGTCTAAAGAGTTTTGTTTCTAAAAACCAGGAAGTGCCTTTTTACATTGTTACCATTCAGATAGAATCTATTAGCATTTAACACAGTTAGACTATGGATCTATATTAAAACTGGATTGACACCAGTCTGTTCCAGTGCACCCAAGAAAAATGTCCCTTTAGCGTGTCAGTATATATTTTAGACTTCAAGCGGTTAACAAAGGCTTTATTTTGAAGTTATTTCTCTCCAATTGTCACAACATAAACTTTGTTTTTAAATGCCCCAAACGTCTAAATGACATTTAGCTTAGCTTAGCGCTCTGTCCACTTTGGCCACCATCGCTCTGATTGGTCAGAACTGATCACACTGTCACTAATCACCTTTTCTGCTCTGCCCACTTTCTTGGCAGCGCACTTGCTTTAGCTGCAGTTAGTTTGCAAAATTCAGTCGCTGGGCTTATTTAAACCTTAGTTGAACCACCTGTTTAAGATGACAGACAAGCTAACATGTTAGCTACTTTACCAGAGCTAAACAGGAGTACATCGCCAATAAAAGTGTGTGGGGCAGAATACATTTATAATGGGAGGCACTAGCCCATCTGTCGTCTTCTTCCACTGTGATGCACTTAGGTCTTTGCACTGGTTCCCTGTGACTCAGAGAATAGACTTTAAAACAGCTCTGCTTGTGCTTAAGTCTCTCCATGGACTAGCACCAAAGTACATCTCTGACATGTTAGTGCCTTATGAACCATCTCGGACTCTGAGGACCTCAGGGACCGGCCTCCTGCTGGTGCCAGAGTCAGGACTAAGCATAGACCAGAGTCAGGACTAAATGTGGACCAGAGTCAGGACTAAACGTGGACCAGAGTCAGGACTAAACATGGACCAGAGTCAGGACTAAGCATAGACCAGAGTCAGGACTAAACATGGACCAGAGTCAGGACTAAACATGGACCAGAGTCAGGACTAAACGTGGACCAGAGTCAGCACTAAACGTGGACCAGAGTCAGGACTAAACATGGACCAGAGTCAGGACTAAACGTGGACCAGAGTCAGGACTAAACATGGACCAGAGTTAGCTTCAGACGTTCATCACAAAGTTTCAGGTTTTCCCAACAATTTTCAACTAGAGTAATGTCAGACTGATAATGTTCATATTCACAGTGAGACACATGCATCTGGTGTGAGCCAGGCCTGAGAGTTATATGATCAGCAGTTAGTCAGAAACATCAAAACAATAATAACACAAAGAATTCAAGTGGAATTGGTCAAATGTATTGAACAGTAGGTAAGACAACAGTTATGATGGAAATCATTGATTTGTTAAACATAGTGTAAGGGTCAGTATTCCAGTTTATTTTCTCAACATATGGTTATTTAATTGCATTAATGTTGACCCTGATCTGAACAAGTTCTTTCATACATCACAAAAGCAGTTTCCTGCCCTGTCTTAAACACACCGACAGAACAGCAACAATAAAACACTTCATAAGTGTACGTAGATACTTGTTAATCAGTTCTCCTTTATTGCTCTTGTAGTGTTGCTGTTGGAACATGTCCAAAGTTCTTTATTGATGAGTTTTTCATCCTCTTTAAACACACACATTGGAAACTGTTTTCATAGAAGTTAGTTGTAGGGCATTTTCACTCAACAGTCACAAAACAGAGCCCTCACTATGAGTGCCGTCTGCTTGTACCAGTGCAAACAAAAGTCACAGTTTAGATTGAAGTAAACTTTTCTTTAAAGTCTGTTGTCATGGAAATAAGCCCATCAATCCACTGAACAAGAGCAGTGTATATGAAGAGGATCGACCTAAAAGTGAAATAATTATCTATGGATATTTTGATTGTCTAATGTGTAATCCAAGATAGGATCTGCTGTCCATGGTCTAACTTTGTACAACTCAACAGAAAGTCTTCCATTTGAAATTGATTGATGATAAAAGTCCAGAAAATTTTGCAATTTTGCAAAGTCGGTTCCATAAGTTATATCTTCACCAGAACTGAATCAATGTTTCTCCTAAAACATCCAAGCAACAATTATTTACATCTTCAAACGTCTTTTTTTTCTGGTTTTCTTACTGCGTGAATCCGAAGACAATTTGATGAGACATCGTCAACTTCCATTGTGAACATTCTTTTATGACAACGGCGACCATCTTTTCATTTATTCTGCATATTCACGCCAAACACCGAACAATTTTGCTGTATCTTCTCTATTTTCATCCAAAGACCTGTTGACTTGGCTCCGTTTGGTGATTGTGGTCCGGACATACCTTTTGGACAAGCCTATAATCCGTTCCTGTGAAAGCGATGAAGATACAAATGACCTTAAACGGTTTTGCGCAAATCCAAGCCGCTTGCGATTGCGTGTTTTCCGAGTAACAAGTCTGACCGGATCGTAGAGACACGGTTTTGTCTTCTTGGACCTGTTTGTTCTTTGATACTCAATTCGACAATTAAGCTCTGTTACCATCATCATATCTTTCTGTTCCGTTGGAGGCGCGCTTGTCGATTGCGGTGTACTCGAAACTATTGAAATGTGTCCGAAATCATAACTGAATTCTTTGACTGAGGTTCCGTCTGCACTTCCCAACCGACGGCTTTAGACGGCGGGACAATGCTGACAGAAATGTTGCCTAATCTTGACGAATTGTGTCGGAAGTAAACGCTAAAAGTTCCGTTGATGTGGTCTACGATTTTTCCGGTCACCAACAAGCTGAATTTGAGGGTTTTGACGTTGAAGTAGAAGTCGCCCCAGCCTAGGATCTTCTTGGCCTTCTGCGAGGTCTTGGCGGGAGGTTTGGTTTTCGGGGGAGGTGGAGGAGGATTAGGGGGGCGGTACAGGTATGGTCTTGGGCCTGGGAGAAGTTCTGAGGCCAGCCGTACGGTCCCAGCGAGCCGTAAGCAGGGGTTTTGTGCTTGGTGGAGATGATCTGAAGGTCTTTGGACATGTGTTTGGCTTTGAGAGAAGAGTCCCCGTTGCCCCTCCACGGTGGATTCTGGATACTCGCCGGACTGGAGGCCTCGGAGACCTGCGAGATGAACAGAAACGTTTTATTGGAAGGTTACAAGCAACGGATACACTTAATAAGCCAAAGCAAACATTCAACCTGGAAGATTTTCTATCTCTCATTAATATGCCATACACAAACTAGTTCACTTTGATTCAAAAATGTCTTCACTGTAAACCGTACCAGTTTGTTTAAAGGTGCCCTCTAGGTTTTCTGTTTGAGACTCCACCCACTCCTGTCTCCACGACTTTGCCCAGAAAGTTCCCTAGCACAGCATTACATAACAATAGAATTAATTTCACTATGGGTGTTTTATTGGTTAAAAACAGCCAGTGGTTCTGAAGCACTTTGTGTAATAAATCTACAAATAATTTAGATTTTTATTGGCATTTCTGCCATCCATATTCACAACAAACGAGGTCAAAACAATTTTGGCTCCAGTCAGCAGCTGTTTTCCAAGCCCTTAAATACATCTCTGAGGACAAAATGCTACCACACAGTGGCTGGAGGAACAAACAAAAACAGGAAACACAGGCCAAAATGGCTCTTACACTGGTCTTTGATAATCGGGTCACCGGTCAAGTCCCAGTGATCAAATATGGCAGGTGCTGTGCATCAGTGGCTTTTGGTCACTGGGGTTTGTTGCCATATTGCCCAATGGCTTTAGCCTTTTGCTAGGTGATCTACAGGTTATTGGACATGCACAATTGTGTTTCCCCCATGATTCTTTGTGTGACGAGAGGGACAAGCTCAAGCCGTGTGGAGCTGAACAAAGTCAAAGCTAGGCCTGACCGTTCTGACCAATCAAAGCAGGAGTTATATAGTGAGCAGTGGGAGCCAAAGCTAAAAAAATTGCCACAAAATCCGACCACTCTATAGCTGTAGATGTTGTTTCTGCAGGACACGAGCAGTGTGTGCTTGCATTGCGCTATAAGGTAAAACTGCTTTCTGTGGTGGGATTTTCCCGCTACACAAGGAGCAGCCAAGGCGGCTCCATAACAGCTATAAGCTAGCAAAACCATATCCAGATATTATAAAAGACCTATGAAAGAAATGCAGTATCTAAGTTTAGAGCCACGCTGTGTAACAATTACCTAATTTTGCAGTGCACTTCTGGTTTAACTGCAGTTAGCCCAGGTTACATTAGCCACAATCAAACATCATTAAAATAAATACAAAACTGCACAGTGAGCCAGTGGAGAGATTCATTTATTCATCTGTGAATTTCAGCCATTTGTAACAGTAAAGATTAGACCTGTAAACGTATGCATTAAGTGACTACGAGAGAAACATCAAGGCTCAAATGGCTTAGGCATGGGTCAAGTTATCCATCCTTATCTGAGTTGAGTCAAATTTTCATTCATGACTTGATCTATTGCTTTTTGAGACTGATAAAAAGACAGTATACCCCTAAACTGATCAATGTCCTTACAACCCTCTCAAACTTCTTCCAAACGTCTACAAATGCTGTCTCCTCCAACTGTACTGATCAATAATGTCTTCGATGAAGGTCGGCACGCGGACATTACTCCGTGGACACAAACCATAAATATGGAGGCGTGTCTCTGCAGTCCTTGCCTGGAGCTGTGACCTGTTTATTGATTCCATTGTCATTCCCTGAACCAGACACATCAGATTATAATTATTTACATCGATTAAGTCTAACCTTGTACGAGAAGCTTCAGCGGGACAGTCCTTCAGTCACACAAAGGCTTTAAGTCTACTTGAGAAGACACAAACTCAACTTCAGAAACGACAAGTCAAAATCTTTCAAGTCCAAACCTAATCCCAGTATTTAGCTAATTTCCACCATGTGTCCCAAAACATAACCTTTCTCCTCCTTCTAATCCACTCACTGTCCAGCTCTACTTTTTTGCGGCGCAGGATTACATCGCTGCAAATGAATAAGAGATGATGCGTCTGGCCCTGTCACCTGTCAGGTTATTATATCTGTGGAGGAATTATTCACAAGTGCCAGTGCCACCTCTCCCGGTCCTGTTCTGTCCATCATCTGCACATAATCACAGAAGCTGCTGTCTCTCACACTAATCTAACTGCTTTCACCGTTTGATCCGAGCGTACGCTGCCTGATTTGTACCCTTGACTAATTTCACTAGATGTGCACAAACGATTAACAAGATTCAATGTTATATTTAGCAGATTTTTTTATTTTTTTTGACAGGTTGTGCAGAGACAGCCCACGGCGCACGGAGAACCAGCTGTCACGTCACTTTTGTTAGGTCTGGTTTATGCAGAAGTATGGTTAAAGATGAGGTACCTGATTTTATTTGTTGGAAATTATAAGTTTTGTCTTTGTTATCAAGTACTATATTGTAAATGCAACAATTTGTGGCAAAATTAGATCTTTATGTACTCTCTGAATCGAAAAATTAAGTTTTTTTTTCTCATTGATAGTGAAAGCAGCGCTCTGATTGGCTGTGCTTGAGTGGTTCACTATAGTTTCACTTTGTTGTTTGTAAAAAGCTGTTCTTGAGTTGGAATTGCAGCATATTTGACGGTGTAATGCTGTAAAAAGAATCCTGCACTTTGCTCAAAAAATTGTCATGAAAGCCAAGATTTTGAGCAACTTTACAAAAGTACAGTGAAGAATGTTGTGACCAGTTCCATCATTGTGTGGTTTGGAAACGACACATTGCAGCAAAGAAAGGAGGTCGAGTATGTGATTAAAACCTCTCAAAAATCTGTGCCTGAACTCTGTTTGCACTACTTCCATCTGGGAGGCGTTGTACAGGAGCATCAGGTCCAACAACCAGCATGAACAGTTTTTTTTTACACAAGCCATAATAATTTAACATGACCAGTGACAGTTACTAGTGCAATTGTTTTAAGCACAGTTTGGTCCAAAGTAGAGCAGGTTTCTATAGACCCAAAGATGGCTGCGCGCTAACTGGTGTCCTGAGTAGTGCGGCAGTCCCAGGCTTTTCAAGCTACGCAGATGCATTATCATATAAAAAAAAAAAAATCACAAAATGGTAGCACTTTAAAGTACCGCCCGCTAGTTAATAGGTAACTATGGGGGTATTTACTGGTACTTCTGGTGGTATTACCAGTGGTACTTAATGGTAACTACAGTGGTACTTGTGGTGGTATATAAGAGTCACAAGTACTGGTAACTAAAATGACAGTTACTATGGTAGTATGTTTAGTATTAATTATAGTGATAGTTACTAGTACTTAATTGATAGTTACTGGTACTTTTGTGGTACTCTTGGTGTGATAATTATTAGGGATTATGGTGGTAAATAACTTATTGAGCACTAGCTAAATTACAGTTAAAGTTGGTAGTTACTATAAAAAAAAAACACTGACAGCTGGTTTGCACAGTTTAATACAGTGGTAATTCACTGTCAGTTACTATAGTAATTGTTAGCTAGCTAACACACTGACAGCGAGTCGTATTTTAAAGTGGAACAATGTGCTACTTCACTGGTAGTTACTACATTAATTACCTGTTAATTAACACCAACAGCAGATCGTATTTTAAAGTGGGACACTGTCAGTTACTATAATAATTGACAGTGAAGTACCACATCACAAATACCACCACCAAGTACACAATTAAGTATCACTAGAGGTACCCGTATAAGTACAAATGATGCCACCATAATCCCTATTAATATCACTCCAAGAGTACCACAAAGTACCAATAACTATCAATTATTACCAGTAACATCACTTAAATAATACTTAACTTTCCAGTAACTGTCACTTTAGTTACCAGTACTTGTGACTCTAAGTACCACTAAAAGTACCATTGTAGTTACCAGTAAGTACCACTGGTATTACCATCATAAGTACCAGTAAGTACCCCCGTAATTACCTATTAACTAGCGGGCGGTACTTTAAAGTGTTACCCACAAAACTCTCTTTAAAAACTCAATTTAACGAACGGCAAGCGACTCCAGATCCACGTACATTTAGCTACTGAATGTTAGCGTGACGTTATAAGTGTCCTGATATTCAGTGCCCTGGTATTTACTTATATTTGATGGAAAAAACTCGTGTGCACAATAGGAAAGCTTGAGCATACAAATCACTTGATGAGGTTGACTACATAATTTGCGGACAAGCACAGGAGGTGAGTTACCGTGACATTGCTTAAGATTTTTTGTGTAAGTTGTGTAAGTTGTGTTAAGTTGAGTGTGGCTCCGCCCCCAAAATAACGTAGGCTCAGAACGGGTCTATTGTTAAAAGAGAAGCGAGCAAGAAATTTAGTGCATAATAGGGGAGACCTAACCTGGCCAGCCAGATGGTTTATCTCGCGGTATTTGTGAATTCACAAACACTAGATAAACCATCTGGCCTTCGTCCGGCTTGATTGGTTTGAGAGTCCGAAATGGCCGTGGTTCGGCCCACTCACATCACAGCAGCGTGGTTTTGAGGCCCAATCACATTGTAGCAGGGCGGGCTAACACGGGCTGTTAGCTCCGCGGTGCAGCAGCCGAGTCTGATTCAAGCTAAACAAGACGCGGCTTCCGTGGATACGTGTTTCTACTGCTTTTGCGGTTTCAGCAGAAATACAGAGTAATTTCTTTTTGAAAGAAGAGCAGTATGTGTGACACGTAGGTACTTGTTCTATCTCATGCGGACATTGGATACACCATTACGAGTTGTTGCTGTGATGGGCTAGCTCAAATAAGGTAGGCCCCACACCCAATCAGCTCGAAGTATTTCACTAAACGCCCCGCCTTTTCTCGAACGCTTTCAGCGAGTGAAGTCCCAGATGGATATAGTGAGAACTCAGATAGGAGTTCAACACATATCCATCTGGTGTGAGCCATTGTAACACTTTTTTTCCAAATTCAGCTTAATCTTAGTTAAAGACCTGGTTAAAACTACATGAAATGAAAGCTGCAGATCTTTGCTTGACATGTGAACAGGTTTGGATTCACTAGAGCTATTTATTTTGAAGCTGTTTTCATTTCAAGACAAGAAAGTCAAGTGTTACAATTGCCCCACAACATGGGTCAATTGTAACACACCAAGAGGGCAAATGTAACACATGAAATTACAACAATTATTTATTTTTTTATTTAAACCACCTTAACTCTGTAATCTTATTATAATAAAACACAAAACTTCTGTGGAAAAAAAAACAGTCTGCTCTAACTTTACTAATGTCTTTTTCGAACTAAGAAGAAAATTATTCTGAAAAAAAATTAAAGCTCTTATAAAAATCAGTCAAACAAATGATACACAAACTTTTTTGGACAAAAAACATAAATCTAAATAAATCCATCCAAAATGAATTCATAAAATGGTCGAGGGGTTGTAACACGTTGTTACATTTGTCCCAGATGAGGACGGCCATGTTTGGAGAGATTTTTTTCTATGTTAGCATTCATATTTGTTGTTGTAAAACTTACCAAATACAGACCACAAAACCTATATTTAAACATATAAAAATGACAGCCATGTCTCAATCACATCTTTGTCCAGAACAATAACATGAGGTCATGTGATGTGTAACTTTACTGCTCAAAAAAATTTTGTGTTTTTTTTGTAAAAAGTTTCTTGAAATCTCAAATCTTTTTCCACTCAAACAGCAGGTGGAGATGAAATGAGCAGGTTCTGTGCAAAGCTTAAGCTTCTGGTTTGCTTCTGCCTATGAATGGGAGCCTCTGTTACATTTGCCCTGTGTTACAATTGGCCCCGGTCTCCCCTAATATGACAATAAATCTTTGCTTTTTTTTTTTTTTTTAATCTAACACAGCAATGACGCACGGCAAAAACGACAAAATAAAATCCTTACTCTTTCCATGCCTCCCTGAACACACAGAGGGGCACAAACATCAGGCTTAAAACTGGGCCATAACTCCTGTAGTCTGCAGAAGGCTTTACTGAGGTGCTCATAGCTTGATAATCTATTCCCGTCTATAAGTTTGTGGGTTTCATTTCATTTCACTCCACCTAGGTCAAGCCTTGTAGGACTACAGATGGTTCTCCAAAGCAGGAAGGACAGGCACCAATCAGCAAACAGAGGAGCGAAGATATCAGACTGTTCTTGTGTCAAATATGAACCTAGAATATGACTTTGACTTTTATTTCTCAAGTTTTCCTCACAGACACCGGAATGAATGTTCAAGATACTTCACGATTCTTAACTTTTGTCATTTTCACGTCTCTGATCTCACCTCATGTTCACAGATCTATGCTGTAACCTCAGGAATCCGTGTTTCTAATTAGATTGCTTTTCTGTTTATTTTGTTCATGGATCACGAGGCAGCACAACTTTTGGAGGCACTCTCTATTTGATAAGAAAAGACTGGAAAAATACACACAGGGGAAAAAACCACACTCCCAAGAGTCGCTCGGCTAACCCACAAACGCCAGGTATAAACCAAAAGAGGCAGTTTTATATATAGTGTTTTTGTGGATTAACTTCTACTAATAAAGTTCTGATTATGTATGAAAAAGAAGCAAGTTATTCAGACCAACTATTTCAAAGTAGACTTGTGAAATATTGGCCAAGGTTATAAATATTGACGAGAATTAATCATAAAGTAGTCCATGTCTTCATGGAGCGAAACAACCAGCAGACAAACTTTATAGATTTTGGTGAACAAATGTTGCATTATAAGACACAGACACATTTCCACCTGAATAGAAACATTAGCAAAATGTCTGTGCTGGAGGGAAATTGATTTTAAGTTATACTGTATATTGTACAATATTGGGTATAGCACATTTGTCCTATTCGCACCACATAATATTTACCTCGGGACGTCTGTAAACTTTAAATGACCCCACGACGTCTGAGTTTTTTACAGGTTTCTTGTGTTTTGGGTTTGTTTTCAAATGAATTTTCTTACCTGAGCTGAGGCAGTGTAAATGTGGCTCCTTGCCATGTTGTTGCGTCCATTGTGCAGAATCATATCCACAACATCAGATTTCTTATGAAACAGCCAAGATTCTCTATTTTAATTCATTTACGCTGATAAAATCCTTCCATCTAAACGTTGCAGCGTTCTGTTCTGTCCAAACTTTCTCCAAACATCCATCTTCTCGAGGTTCTGTTGTTACGACAATGGGGTTGTTTTACTTCCGGTCACAGATTTTTAAATTGTGGTTTGATTATTCTTTAGCGGTTTAAATATAGAAAACAATAAAGAAGAGTCCCGCACTCTGGCTACTTGCAAAAATAGTGAATTTATTTACAGGAGGTGAAGCAACGTTTCATCAGGCAAATGGCCTAGTAGCCGAAATGTTTGCAGTAGTGCAGACCTCTATTGCTATACGAGCATTACGCACGTCTCCAACGACCTGTCAATATGATGTCTTTCAATATAGACCCAGGAGTGTCGTGAACTAATTCCTTTTTGCATATGAGATACCAGAGCATTATGCATTATACTTTCCGGATGAAACACAGACATACCATTCACACGACATTAGAATTACATGAGGACAAAGAGTTTGGCGAGTTACAGAGGTAAACTTTACAGACATTTTTACATTGGACATTTGCATGGGAGTAGAAACTCAGACAGTTTAATACAGTATTACAATTTACATGAAGTCTCGAGTAAATTATGCTGTCAATAGATGTAAGTCAAGCAGGAGTTCTGAACTTCACAGTAAATATTGAGAAAAAAAATGAGAAGACCTTGATTCTCAATGAAAACTAATTACTAAAATAGCCATAAATTGGACTTGTATTCAATAAAATCGGACTTCAGTATGTTCAATATCCTGCATTCGGTAGCCACCTACAATTTAGCAGTGCATTATTTTCTAGATCAGTGGTCTCAAGATTAAAAGTACCACATATTATAATATAATATTGGTACCGTCAGATCCAAACTTAAAAAGAACTCAAATTGTTTAAAAAGAGGCTAAATAAAGCCAAATACAATGTAAACCACAAATCATGAATGGATTTGTTTTTAGTCCAAATCTGATATTTGGCCATCTGTTGTAACAAATAACTTAATATATATTTGCCAACATTGGTAAGGCTCACAGATCACAAGTAGGTTTCATTTTAGTAAAAAAAAACAAAACAAAAACATTTATTCATCTGTTTTTTATGTAAATATCCATCCATTGTTTATTAAATGTTTTACCTTTTGGTCTGTTCACTATTCAAAGTATAAATTTGATGCTTTGAGGACAAACTGGAGCTGATACATGTGTACACAAACACTGGCAAACCTCCTCTCAAAATACTGACACCGATAATGAAAATGACAACAATATATCACAATCTCTAAACAATGCTGTGTGTTTCTATTCTAAATCGATTCAATATTGAAACTGGACATGGCTTCAAGTACCAAGCGAGGCAGCCTTCTATGAGACGTGTTCTTTCTCTGCACAGTCTCCTCCACGCTGTCGACGGGCTGTTCCTGGAGTGTTGATGAGCAGTGAGAGTGAGCGGGCTTATGCGCCGCTCTGAGCCGCTGCCTGCCGCTCTGTCTTTAAACGCACAAATCCAAACAAATCCAGTCATTAGCGAGGCACATGAGGTGAGCGCGAGTCAGACTCCGAGCATCACTGTGACAAGAGACGGTCTGTTTTTTTCACACGCCGGACGTGGAAACTGACGGCAGAGGCTTTCAGACGCAGAGTAGCAGCAGCAGCAGCAGAGCGGTTACCAACACATCAATTCCCATGATCTGACTGCGTGGAGTTTGCATGTTCTGCCTGTGTTACTACTCTCCTCTCTCAAAAACATGCATGTATAATAGAGTTGTCAAAAGTATCAATTATTCTACATTATTCCATTCTCTTTTATAGCTATTTGAAATTTCTTATTTTAGTTAGATTTCAATATTTGACAGCAAACTTTTGAGAAAACGTCCTTTTATCAAACTTGTTTTCCTCCACTACAATGATATAATATTGACCCCTATTTTGTCCCGCCCACTTTACTGGATTTGCACTTCCTGTTAGCTCTGTTGCGGTAGTTCACATGTTTGTCTGTCTGTATTGTGGGGCAATTTCAAACATATGTGATGACAGTTAAAATAAAACATCATCTGAAGTACACTTTCTAGAAAAGTGGGCGGGACAAAATAGGGTCAATAAAAATACAAGGTTTACATGATGAAAACAATGAGGACGAGTGTCTTTTTCATCTTTAAACCAACAAACGCTGTGCTACAGACGAGAAGACGGCAGTACTTTTCTACTTTCTGATGCAGATTCTATAGATTCGCCTCTTTTATGGAGCATAGATTATATTGAACCCTCCAAACATGAAGAAACACAGTAGTTTGACTTCCTCTGACACTTTGGCTAAAATTAATAATCTTGGGAAGTCCTCAGAGACGACTGTTGTTGTGATTTTGGGCTATACAAAAATAAATTGATTTGATTTTTCACTCGCTCACAGAAGAGGAGTTTCTAGACTCGCTGCATGTGCCGTTCTTCTCAGAGTCCTAGTCCAGTAGAATCGTCTTTTCTTCATTTTGAAGATTAAATATCTGCTCTAAACTTGCTAACAATGTTTAGTCTGTAATCTGTTTGAAAAGAAAGCCGACCTCGAGAATCAACTGATCACATAAACACAACCAACTGTGCTGGGCAATGTCAACAAAAGACTACATGTATTTCCTGGTCATGTGACCTTCTCTGGGTCCTAGTGCTCACCCAATCTCACCTCTGCTGGTGAATCTGTGAAACTGCATCATGTATTTGACTGCAGACAAAGTCAGCACGAGCATCAGAGAGCCCGACATCGCCACAGAGATTATAGACGTCATTGGCAGGCTGCCGTGCAATGACGAATATTTTTGTCATTGGCAGGAAAAGAGTTAATTGACACAAACACTTGTATTTAATTTAGACATTTGAGCAAATTTCAATACACTATTTAAAAAAAAAAATCACAAACATGAGCTTGATTTTTATCAGTGCACGAAACATTATGATTACAAAAAAAAAAACTGCACTATTTGTTGCATAAATATAATTATTGAAATAATTTTTTATTCTAATTTTGTTTTGCTAGCTCAGTAAGAATGAAATTTGTTTTTGACAGTTCCCCTAGTTAATTTAGTCATTATCAAACTGAACATATTGTTTCAAAAAGTACATTAAATTATCAGAATATAAAACTCAACTTTCAGCAAATTTAGCATATTTTTTATCATGCAGGCCTAACTCTGTCAATCTTAACACCCTGTTGACCGAACTACACAACTTCAACTTCTCCGTAAATACTGTCAAAATCATATCTAACCCATCGCTCTCATGTCAGGGTCCAGTCTCATGAGTCCTCCGCCTCAGTCTCTCCACTGGTGTGCCACAAGGTTCAATTCTGGGTCCATTGCTTTTTCTTCAGTACATCATAGACCCAACTGTTTAAACGTCTAGTTTTACAAAACCAATTCAACCAAGTGCAACTCCATAAGAAACTCCTTCACACAATGTCTATAAAGTCATGCCTAACCTTTGATTCTGGCTCTTTTCTTTGGCTGCCCTGTTGGAAGCCAGACTAAATCACTATAAGGAGAATATATATTAACCACCAAGACTTGTAATCATCTCAATTCACCACAACACACAGGTGGCCAGTGGTGGAAACCAAAAATCCAAACTCTATCACTGATGTCCAATATTCAAAAGCACAATCTCACCTGAAAACATGATCACATGCGCACCTCCTCTTAGTCAGTTTATTTGTATCTGAACACAGCACGCCCAATCCCCCTCCAAAAAATAAATACAATGGTTCCATTTATATAGCACTTTTCCACCTTTCAAGACACTCAAAGTACTTTGCAATAATAAACACATCTAGATACAGCATTAATCGCCAGATGTTTAATGAAATACATCAAGCTGTGTGTGGCTGACCTTATTTTGCTTAACCAATCACAGCGACGAATCGTAAAGGCGTACCAAGTCCATGTGGGATAAAACAAGAGTCACACACACCTCTCTCTCTGCGCTTCTCTCTATTTCTGCTAAAACCGAATCAAACGCATCAGAAACACAAACATCCACAGGAGCCACAATCTTGAAACTATTCAAAATCATCAGAATGGCAACTTGTGAAATGTCCTTATAGAGAATCAAGGCAAAATACAATATTTTAAATGAAAAGACTGTCTCTTGTCCACCATTGTGACTTATGATGTCATCACATCTTGAACACAATCTATTGTACAGCCCTATATGAGTCTGAATGCTTGCAAAGTGTATTTTGTGTCTGGCTGCTCTGATTGGCAGTGTTCGAATCTAAAGATCTGATGAGTATTTACCAACTTTCTTTTCAACCTGCTGAGTCCATCACACATATGTCAAACTCAAGGCCCGGGGGCCAGATGCGGCCCTCCACCTCATTTCATTCGCCCTCAAGTCTTATGAAGTCTACTTCAATTAGTGCCAGGAGTAACCTGCGCATCTTAACCTAAAGAAAAAATTTGTCTAAAACTTAAAGTAAATTCAGACTAATGCTAGTGATGGGCAAAATGACGATGCTTCGGTACACGCTTCGACTTTCCTGGGGAGGGAGTGAAGCGCGTACCGGACTTGTGTTGTTTTCAGGGAGTGACGTCATCAGCGCGTAATGAAGCGCCGTTTGGCTGAAGTGGTTCGGAAAGTGGTTCATTTGGGCCGAGCTGTGTTGAAGCAAAAGGATCTCCTCGTGATCCGCAGCAGAGCCTGGATCTGGGACACTTTATAGACCTGGATCTGGACACTTTATAGACCTGGCTGGTTCATGTTGGACCTTGTTTTAACAAACATTAAAGACTCTCAATGAAAAAATAAGCTTAGACCCCGTTTATCAATTAAAAAAAAAAACTTCTGGTGTGTATGTAAGGATGAATAGATTTTGGATGATGAACACGCAAGCGCCGTTATAGCTCAACACGCTCAGCGTCTGCTTGAAGTGCGGCAGGTTGAGAGTTCGAGCCCAGCTCAAGACAAAATTTTTTTTGTACATTTGTGTCTGGATTTGGATGTTATTTTAGAAATGAAAAATAAACAGATGAAATGCAAACATTTATACAGTTAAGCTACTAAATACTATACTGTTGGTTAATTTTCAATATATCAGCGTTTATTTGTTCATTACATGGTTTCATTTACATGCATACATGTATTTGACCACAAGAAGGCGCAGAAGAGCTAATGAACACTTCTGCAAGCTCCGGCTCACGTTTCGGTACACCTGGCAAATGGTTCGAGTATACAATGAAGCGCCATTTGCCCATCACTAACTAATGCATATTCATTAATTGTCTCTTCAAATAAATATACAATATTCAAATACAACTATTATTTGTAGTACATCAAAGATTAGTAAGGTTAATTTTAGTTACAACTGGCCCTTCGAAGACAATCAAGATCCCAATCTGGCCTTTATCAAAATTAATTTGACACCACTGGTCTATCATATCCAAACCAAAATATTGCTTAAACTCTTCAAGACTAAAAAGAATCACATTACAATAAGATCGAAGACCAATCAAACATTCTTCCCTCACATTAAATCCCTCCAAACCCAGCTGTCCTTATGACACTGCACAGAATCCAGCTTAACCTTCCACACCTTCCACACAAATTGCCAAAGTTGAGCACAGTTGTTGTCGGATTTTTTTCCTGTTTTGTTTTATTTTTCCCCAATTCCGTCATTTCAGCTTGACGGCAGGTGGCATTTTGGACGTATTCCGCGGCAGATTCCCCGTAAACAGCTCGCGGGATGTCATTATTTCTCCTCTGCCTTTCCCTGCGCAGATACGCCTATAGTTGGGAACCTAAAATTGCCAGGATGTAGCAGCTCTAATTGGGGGCCCGTATGTGACAGTCGTATTGCAGGGCCAGTGTCAGGATGCCAAACGAAGGCGGACCGAGGTAAGCGAGGCATCCAGCACAGCGGCGAGGACGACAAGGGGTAAATAATTATGGGACAAATTTGGACGTGACGCGAGGATGGGATTGTAATTACTGTGAACAAAAGGTAAATTGCGCTGGAGCTGGGACACAGTTTGCAGGTGGTTTGTCAGAGGTTTGAAGCACAGAGGTTTCTTATTGTAAGCAGGAAGAAAAAATGTGTCTTAAAGGAAACATATTGTGTTTTATTCTGGTATTTTGAATAATGTGTTACATAGGGATGGGACGAGATCAAATTGACACGATACTGTGCGCACACATAAAGAACAGTCTTAGGAATGTATATTTAAGAGCCTGGAGTAAAAAGTCTCCTCCACATACAGACTTGTAGAGCACATAATCAGACAGAAAACTCTAAACTCTGTGCCAGCTTTTATTTGTGTTGATAAGACAAATATTGACGGAGATAATTAGTTCTAAACATTGTGAAAATTAGCGCAAAAAAAATAAAAAATTCAATCAGATATACCGTATACAGTGCGATGTTTTCACACTTAAATAATTTAAAATAGATCCACAAAGAGATATTGACCCTACTGCATCTATAACCTGGTAAACAGTAGACCAGACGTGCTCCTTCTTCTCTGTGCGTATCTGTCTGTAACAGCAGAGGGGGAAGAGAAAGGGGGCGGAGTCTGAGCCACAGTTCAGTCAAAGTCATACTGTAATAGACATGATGAAATGAAATCAAATGTAAATAATAACTTAATTTCATAATTGACTTTGTTGATATTCTAAATTGAACAAAATCATGCCAATTCTTTTAAAATCTCGTTTCGATCTGTAGACCGAATCTCTTGGCTTGTCTCGTCTCGTGAAAATTCTGTCTTGTCCCATTCCTAACAGTAAACTACATTTTGTTCATTATAAAATGTAACATTCATGTGAAACAGCTTGGAAACAGGTGACTCAAAACCCCGCCCCTTTATTGTCAAATTCAGCAGATTTCTAGTTTTTGATTACATGATAGTTGTGAACGCTGCACAGCCATGTGTCCATGAGAAGATCCCTCAGGCCGGTTCACTTTAAAGCTTTTTGGCTCAGCCTATGTTAATGATGGTGAGTGTTTGTACTGCAGGTCCAGGCTGATGTCACTCACATGTTTATTAAGAAAACATTTTTTCCTAATAAATGAAATCTAAATTGTACCTGGTGTGCTTTTTCTCCCTGGCACTGATTAGGCTGAGTAATCAAGAAACTACTTTCGGTTTATCGTCACCCTTTTGCCTTCATTTCACTTTTTTGTGAATAGGCTGTTTATGTTTGTCTCGACAAACATTAAACAGCTGATGTATCGAGCTAGCTTGGCTTTGCTAAGTCTCTCATCTTAACAAATAAAGTTTTCATATGTGGAAATAAGCCGGTTTGTCAAGTCAGTGTTTGATGAAAACATTAGTTCATGTTTCTATCTGCTCTTTTCCGTTTAGTTTTCACCTGAACCTCTGTTTTCTCTTGTCCAATCATTGAGGGGACTGTGAGCTGTGGGAGGGCCTCTTCCTCTCTCTGCTGCTCTCTTAGGACCATCAAATGGGTCAGCAGGGCTACTTTATGCAGTGAAACAGCATAGTTTTACTAAAGTAATTGCATGTAAATACAGACAAGTGGGCAGGGATAGGTGGTAGGTGATAGGGCTGGGTATTGCCAAGACCCAATACAATACGTATCCTGTTACAGGGGTCACAATATGATAGGCCTACGTATCGCAATACATGTTTATCTCGATACAATTCCTTCAGTACAAAACATAAAGATATATTTTACTGACAAAAATGAGAAAATGTATATAAAATATTGTATAATACCTGTAAAAATGTTTTCAAAATGTTTTTGAGTGCAATGATAATAATGTAATATAGAATGACAAAATGCAGAAAATGTTTATTTTCACATTGCTTTTTATGTTTGATTCATGTGTCTTATGGATAAGTCACCTTCAGCTACAGTTTCAGCCCCATGCAGTCTAGGGTCAGAAATGGAAAATGTGTATGAGTTAAGTATCCCGATACAAGTATATGCCTCCCTGTATCGATACGCGTATTGCCAACAAGTTCATCACGATATATCTCAATATCGGTATATCGAGTATAGCCCTAGTAGTTGAAAACTTTATTTTCTAAGCACTTGAGCATCAAACGTGTGAATCCAAATAATAGAGTAAACTTTGAGTGAACCCTGTTTGAACCTAGCGAAGAACTCAGAAAAGAGTATTTGTCCTGATCACAGACGTGGTTAACCTGGCCCTGCATCTTATAATGAGAAGTTAAAGTGTTACCTGATGGCAAACGTTGGATTATATAATACCAAAGCCTCAAAATTATCATATTTTTGCAAAACATTATCATACACACCTAAGTTGTTTTCTATTTCGGGCCAGGGTCATTAAACACCACTTTAGATGATACTTATCTGTCCCTGAAATAATATTTTAATAGGTTTCACTCAGCGGGAGAGTAAAATAACAACATCATATCCTCTGTGTGGAGTGCACAGCAAACGTTCTTCAAACAAATATCCCTATATCTCAGTCATGTTTTTTTAAGTAATAAAGCATTCTATAAGTATCTCCCCTTACTCTCCATTATTGCTCATGTCTACGCATTTACGCTCCATTTTGTTAAATCATAAAGATGTAAGTATCTGGCACTTTGAAATGATCATACATTTTACAGTGTTTTGGATTGTACATCACACTGAGAAGAAAATTTAGATGCTGCTTTATCTAGTTGTAGGACGTATGCATTCTTGCCCTGGATAGTAGAAAGGCTTCAAAGTTGTCATCTGGACAGCTTTTCCGAAAATCAAGACGTTTCCACTCCGAGATTGAAAATGACTTCCGGATGAGAGTTAAAATGTGTTGACAACTTTGAAGCCTTTCTACTATGGATCACTCCTGGTCAAATTAGGGATTACACCGCCTCATTATGCCCTGGAAATACAATATTTAAAGGAACTATACTATATTTGTGCTTAACCAATCACTATATACAGTACTATATATTTTTTTGCAACAACATAATGTAAAAACAAATTTCTCTTAGCACTGATATCTTGTTATTGTATCTATTCGGGTAGAAATTAGTCCACAAAGTCCTGTCTATGCCTAATAAAATTCCGTTTGTGTCCAACTTTTTCTGTTTTTGTTTTTAGCATTGTGGCTAACGGTTGTTAGCATGGAGACTCACCTCACTGCTAACAACTGTGAAAAACACATTTAAATACATTATGATGAACAATTCTGAATCTCAGAATACATTAGCTAAGTGAACAAATCATGTAGACTGAAGTAAGAAGCTTAAAATAAAATATTTCTGTTTGTTTACATTTTTAGGGCATCAAAAATCAGGTGCAGTCCCTTTAAGGTCTTGACGACAAAGCTGTACATCAATAAAGCAATGCAGTACGGTGGCAGAGTGGTTAGCCCTCTAGCCTCCTATACAGCTGGAAGATTGTAGGTAAACTCCTGAGCCGTTTGAGTCTTTATGTTTGTTTGTGTATGCTTCTGGGTTCGATATCTTATCAATATAATCTCCTTCATAGGAAGTCAGCGCTCTAACCACTCTGTGCACCCTCAATATCTTATCATACGATGAAATTTGTTGATGACGAGTGCATTCTCTCATGTCCCAATGAATGTGCTTTGATGTGTGGCTTCTTCCTATCTTAAACAGACATTTCAACAGCTTGATATGGTTCACTTACGACATTTGAGACATTTTGGAAACGTACCGATCCTCTTTGTCATGATCTAAACTGCTGCATGTACAAATACTTCTCCAAAACACAGAGAAGCTAAACAAGATTTTTTTTTTTTTTGGCAAAGCTGTTTTAGTGAACCTGTGAAAGATGTGCTTTAAAGGTTCATTCAAAGTTTGTCTTTTTTCCTTACAAAAGCAGATCAGTGGTTCATAGCAGAGGTAGATGAGCTTGTTTGGGTCATATCAGTCTTTACTTGTAGCTGAAATGAATCATGCACTTTTGAATCAAAGTTACACAGAAATCTGGTTTGACCAATTTAGACCTACAACACAGAGTTGGCAGTATTCCGAAGTCTTTTCTCATATTTGATTAGACTTATTTCAAAAGTAAAAAATGTTTGACTAAATATAGTTGGTATAGTAGTTATAGTAAAAAATGATTGATTAAATATAGTTGGTCTCACAGATGAGCGTGTCAATACCACACAATTGTAAACAGCGTGTCATATGAACACAACTTCTATTTTTTGCGTGTGTATTTCACGCGTTTCTGTACCAGTTCATTTCTATGGTGAGTGCAAAGACGTGTTAATATTCATGAATACTAACGCAATCCTAATCCTAAACTTGACCAACTCCAAGACCTAAACTTACCCATTTTTGCAACTTCAGACCTAAACTTAGCCGTTAACCTCCCAAAAAACCTCCTGTTTGTCCTCAACCTCATTGTGTGTCCAAACCACGCAACTGTTGAGCCGGGAGGATAAACAAAACACTCCATTAGCCTTAGACATAAAGATGCTAAACTTAGTTTGGCTGTAAAAATGAATTATGCAGTCCGTTTGTAATGTAATGTACTGTCTAAATTAAACCAGACTTGTATTATGATTAGTCCACAATATATGCACGTGTCAAGACTTGGCCAGTATTTATTACAAAAGTTCATTTTTATTGGACTTTTGCCAAATGTTATTTTAAGGGGGAGAATCACATGACCTGCCGTGAACAGGGCTGGACTATATAGTAATTGAGTGGATAGGGAACGAGTGTGGACATTCGGGCACAGCTAAGCTAACATTAAGGCTTATCAGTTACCTGTCACATTATGTCTCCTATGTCTACTGTATGTTGTATTTTTACATTCTATGCTGAAGACTCACAGAACTTGATGATCCCACGGTTGAGAACCACTGATTTATTTGTCAGAATTGCTATTATTGCAGAAATGTAAGCTACATATGTCATTAGTTTGATTTGATTAGTCATGAACAGTTTTTATGTTTGAATAAAATGTACGCTTACTTTTGCTTTGTCTGTATATCTTTAGACAAAAAATAAATAAATAAATGTGTGTGACAAGTCTTGACAGCAATGTAGTCGGTGATGCGGCACTGACTAAAATCCTCATTATTTTAAGATTTTAGTAAAACACAGATGTTACTTTTGCTCAGGCATTATTCATAAGGAAGTATCATAAACGTGACAATTAAAATCCACCTGTTCACTTAAGGAATGTCAACCTCAAGCCATCATTTTATGGTCCGTTTTATTATTATTTTTTTTCAATTCAGCTATTTCAATGGATGTGGGCGGGGCTGGGGGGTAGGAGAAAACAGGAAGAGGAGAAAAATGTAAGAATCACTCAAAATACTACTTGTAGTCAACTAGAAAAAAACATTTTAATTGCCACTTTACATACACTTTGATTTACCTTAGTAAAGCATGAATATAGCATCAATAAAGCCTTAATTAGTTATGAACAAATGATGAAGGAAAAAGTTTAATAAGGCTCAGTAACGACATAGGATAGGATTTAGGTTTTAGGTAATTAAGTAGTTACTAAGCTTTATCAAACGTTTTGTCTATTTGTTCATGATGAATTAAGTCTTTATTAAGGTTTTAATAAACTTTGATAAACTAATCGAAAACATTATTGTGGCAAGCTCATCAAAGTAGATTTTGTATGTCACTTTTAAATCATCTTTTAGGTACTACTTTATAGTAACTACAGCTTCAGTCACGTCAATAAAGCATGAATAAAGCCTTAATTATTCATGAGCAAATGTTGAATAAGTGAATGAAAAGCTTGATGAGGTAACTTAATAGAGGAACTGGTAACACTTTAGAATAACTACAGAATAATTAGGCTTAATAAGTAGTTACTAAGCATTAATAAACTTTTTCATTCATTAATTCACCATTAGTTCATGAATAATTAAGGCTTTATTTATGCTTTATTCATGGTTTACTAAGGCCAATTAAGTGGTACCGAGGAACTTCAAAACTGGAGGATTTAAGTAGTTACTACATCATAATAGACGTTTTTTTCTCTATTAATTAATCATTTGTTCATAATGATTTAAGTCTTTATTAAGGCTTTATTAAATTTCTTAAGACAGGTTATGCTACATTTTCAGAAAAACACAGTGGTCATGATTAGATTTAAGAGTCACTAAACCTTTTGCTTATTTTCACCTGTGTTTTGATGAAGTTTATAAATGACTTTTGTCCAACAAATATGACATTTGTAAAGGTACTGCCACAACTGTTACCTGGCAACTATATTGTAAAGCTAAAATTCCACATAAATGAACAGGTGTTACAATTTCACAAATGATTAATGGTTAAATGCTGATTTCGACCTTGTGGGTAACACTTTAGAATAACTGCACATTAATTAGACTTAATAACTCCTTAATAATACCTTAATAAAGACTTCATTTATCAGAAACAAATGGTTACTTAACAAATGAAGAAGTTTAGGAAATGCTTAGTAACTACTTAATTACTCCGAACCCTATCACCCTATATACGCTAAATCCTAACCTTTGATAATTAAGAAGTTATCAAGCATTAATAAACTTTTTTGTTTATGAATTGACCATTTGTGCATTAATAGTTAAGGCTTTATTTAAGCTTTATTCATGCTTTACTGAGGCAAATGAATGTGTAGTCATTGTAAAGTGGTACCAAATTATGTCCTCACATTTTCAACTGTTATTTGTCAATTTCTTCATAAACTGCAACTTAACTTCTGTAAAACCATGATTTACCACAAGAAATATCACACCAAACTAGTGTAACTCAAATTTCTGCCATGGGGGTTTGAGGCGTTATTAAAACAACATAATCTGTTATTATAAAGCGTTACAATGTTTCATTTACTAAACTAAAAAAAAAGTTATTACCATGGAAACTTTAAAGCTACAATTCCAGAATAGCATTGTTTTTTGTCCGCAATGAGGATTAATAGTAACTCACCACAGAAGGTAGCAGCAGGCACAGGCAGAGGAGGGTCAGGAGGACCAGGGTTCTCATTGTGGACCAGAACTAAGACCAGCAGGACCAAGGAAGGACTATCAGCCAGGACCCAGGACTGAAACCTGGACCAAAACTAAGACCCAAAGCAGAGAGGAGCTGAGAAGTGTCTCGGCTCCAGAGAAAAATGACAAAGTGAATGTTGAACACCTGCTTCTATAGAACTGCACTTCTCTCTCTCTCTCCTCTCTCTCTCCCTTGCTCTACTCTTTCTCACTCTCTTCTCTCTTGTTTTTGCTTAACTTTTTTCTCTCTCCTCTCGCTGTATTTTTCTCTCATATCTTTCTTTCAATGTTGTTCTCTTTTTTCTTTTTCCTCGCTGCACTCATTCTCTCTATCTCACCTTTCCTCCCACTCTTTCTCTCTTTTCTTTTTCTTTTTTCTCTCTTTCCTCTTTCTTGTCTTTTTCTTTCTCTCTCTTTACTCTTTCCTTTCTCTCTCTCTCTCTCTCTTGCTCCCCACTGTCTCTCTTTTTAAGCCACTCTCTCTTTCTCTCTCTGTCTCTTTTTTATTACTCTTTTTCTCACTCTCTCTCTCTTTAGCCCAGTGCTGGTGGAGACTCGTTCAAATACATCCAGACATGTGTGTTGAAGTCAGTGCTACTTCTGCGGCAGAAAGAGAAGTGAAGTGTCTGGAGTGCGGAGTGGACTTTGTGTTGTTCAGCTTTAACTTGGCCTGAGCCAGTAGGAGTCAAATTTGTTATTGTTGTTTTTTAAAGCTAAAAAAAATAATAATAATAATTTCTCCCAGCACAGATATTTCGTTATGTATATATTCATGTGAAATTAGTACACATTGTCCTGTCTCATTATGTCTTGTTTGTTCACCAACCTTCGCTAACATCTGTTGTTAGCATTGTAGCTAACTGCTGTTAGCATACGGCACGTCTCGCTCTTAACAGCTGTGAAAAAAACGTACAACAAATTGGGGTGAACAAATCGGAAGTTCAGAATGCATTAGTTAAGGAGCAAACATGTGACTGATGTCAGAAGTTTAAATGAATTATTATTGTTACTGTCTTAATGTACGATTTTCCTCTGTTAACTCAGTTGTAGTAATTGTGCGTTCCAGAGGTACTCATCTTCCCACTTGTAAATTCCTACTGCAACAGCCCTTCAACTTTCTTACTTAGTACTTGGATGCTCAGAGAGAATTTCAACAAAACTGAACATGGCAGTGCCGTGCGTTTTCATAAAGATCAACCCTTAGACAGCTTCATTATTCATTGTACCTGTATAGAGGGTTTTTCAGTTGACGTCACTTTCGCCCTACTGCGCATGCCTTATGCAGAAGAGCTCCTCTCCATCTGTTTACATTGGGAAATAGATTTAAACAACGAAAACGGGACGACAGCTAGCCATTTGGATCAGGTCTGAACGGTCTGACAGACGTCTGTCTCCTGAAGCTCCAGACAGTGTTTTTCTCCAACTTACCTGAATGTAACTTCTAAGGGTCCAGCCTGTTCTCAGGATAAGCGTGTCAATACCACACTATTGTAAACAGCGTGTTATATGAACGCAACTTCTATTTTTTGTGTGTGTATTTCACGCGTTTCTGTCCCAGTTCCTTTCAATGGTGAATGTTAAGACGTGTTATTATTCATGAACACTAACACAATCCTAATCCTAACCTTAACCAACTCCAAGCCTCAGACCTAAATTTAGCCGTTAATCCCTTGAAAAGCCTTGTGTTTGTCCAGACCACGCCAGAAAATACGGGCGTGTAAATGCACGCCAAAACAGGCAGAGGGGCGTCATCGTGACACGCAATTTGTCATGAAGTGCTATTTAAACGCAATCCATGAGAACACGTTGAAGGGTCATAGGGTCGAATTTCATCCAATTTTGTTTTCTCACAGTGATAAACTCTTGTAGTTAGCTGACAACGGAGCTTTTTTGACTTGTTTCCACTGTTTGTGTCTATGAGCGGCGACTCTTTCTACAGGCCATGTTGATAAACAAAAAATCCCTCTATTATTTCTTTTTAATTTGTGACTCCAGTTCACTCGCCTCTGAGAACCTCCTTCTGCACCATATGCTTTATAAACCATGCTGTTTTGTGCTGCCATGTTGCAAACGGCCAGACATAGCTAATGTAAACAAAAGCAAAAATTCACTCTCTTGCAATGTTTTACAAACTGTAAATATACCAACAATGTACGAGTTGATAAATCGACTCAAAATATTCTTGTTTTTGCTGATTTGAGCACTGATCTAGTTATTTATTAGATTGCCTCATTACTGTAAAAGTAATCCAACTTGACCAGCGGAACACACAACACTCAGAGAAAACATTATTCTGAGTTCAAACCTCCATAAGTAACTAGCTAAAAATAAAGCTTGAAGTAGACAATGAATTCCCAAGTATAACAAGTCAAAAATATATTGTTTATTTTAAATTTAATAAAAGTTAACAGCACTTCCAAGACATATCTGCGTTATAAGAAGTATTTCTTTTCCTTCCATTTACAGCTGCAATCACTGTCAAAAATATGCTTAACACAAGCACAAAATATGTTGTACCGAACAAAATCTGAAAGAAACAAGAAACCAGCTGTCTACCTTACATGTTCTTCTATTCTCTCATTTCTCCAGACCTTATAAATATCTGAACAAGTCTGAATTACTGAACTTTAGACCGGACCTGAACCGTGTTAATTTGCTCACACATGTTCGACACGGCATTCACTTCTCCGCTCGCGTTAGCTTCGTACTAGCGGCAGCCTCATTTGCACCACCTGGTCAGGGCCTTATTACGAGCCATCAACCCCAGGAAGAGCTCTCTGAGGCGGGCACACTCTTGACAGGCGTCCCCCGTGTCCCCGCATTACTTTAGCCACGGGAGGTTTGACAAAATGACAAGAAGCTCTCACCGGGAAATGTAAAAAATCCACTGACAATTCTACTGAGGATTTCTGTGCCGCCGTCTCAGCTCCACATCCCGAATTTCATGCCAACAAATCACACGGTGAGGAGCGGACGGGCCGACAAGTTGTCTCCAGTTAAGGGGAATAATGAGAGAGATGGAGGACAAAGTTTCTGCTGTTTAATTAGTGCTATTATTAATGCAGTCTGAGCACAATCTTGTTTGCGTCTGGATAGAAGAAAATATGGGCTCCATCTGTCAGTGCTGCAGAGAGTCTAGGACATTTTGTTCTATAGAAAAAGTGAACTTGTGCATGCAAAGCTGGTATTAGAAAAAGAGCTGTTTCTATGCAAAGAAAGGAAAATGTGGCTCTGAGCGGAATGTTCAGTCTCACATTAAAGATGCAGCACCTGACTTTTTTACTTTTACAGGGGGGCATTTTTTGTCTTTTTCAAGAAGTACAGTGTCAGTGCAGTACTTGAAAACGTGAAAAAATCAGATTGCTGCATACTATCTGAATGGCATAAAAAGTGTACAACAGTCGAAGTAGCGTTCTAATAGAGATGTTCGTCGAGCCGACATCTGATGTTAAAATGGTTGGCAGAACCGCAGAACCAAAGCTAGCTCTCATTGTTTTTTTCCATTGGGATCTAAGTGCCGAGATTAAAAGTTTTTCTTTTTGATGTAGGCTTTTTCTGAACACGGTATAAGCTCTATGGATTGTCTTAGCTACACCTGTAGCACACGAGTCACAGCAAGAGACAAACATTGTCTTTTTTGTGTTTGTTCAGCTTGCCGCCAATACGTTTTAACTAATTCTGCCAACCAACGCGTCAATAGGTTAGGTTCACCATGTGACGACACGGCCAACATCCATATTGGCTGTGCTTGAGTGGTCCTTTGAATTTGCCTAAAAACTGTGTTGAAAGTTTTGTGAGAGTGAGGAAGTAGTTGGACAGATGTAAATACATCTACTTCCTGTTTTGCTGAAAATCAGGTGCCTCATCTTTAATACATGTGATGGTGGTGGTTGGAGGAGTTGATGGTACAGATTGGCAGTCTTCTTCAGTCTGTCCCAGGTGGCTCCAGAAATTGCCTAGGGTAACCTGGGCCGTTTCTCAAACCGCGTACTTGTGCAGACTTGTGTGCTCGAGACTTGTGAGTCCCTACACGCTTTGACAGACCTTTACAACTCGTGAGGGTTGGAAGCGGAGCGCCGAGGATCATTTCGTGGGCGGCCTTTCCAGCGCTGAGTCAACCAATCATAGAAAACCCGGAAATTCCACCAAAACAGCAACACGATGTTTTAGTAAATATGTAGCGCAAGGATTTTTCAGTCTGAAGCCCTCAACACGGTTTGCTGCACAGGTTTTAGGAATGGAAACGTTCATTGTTCAAACCGAAGCACGACCGAATCAGCTACGTTTGCCATCTGAAGTTTTGAATGGGCTGCAAGCAACTTCCGACTTTTTAGTGTCACGTGTCAGATCGCCGTGCTTGATTGGATCGTCCTAACTTTGGGAGTGACTTCAATCAAATGTAACAGAATGTAGGAGGGGATACTGGTCAGCAAGTGAGACACCACTGCTCCAGTTCGGATCCGGATCCGTCTGGGCCCAGTGGAGACTCATACTGCGACCAGATGTATGTACTACGGACCCTGCGGCATCGCGAGACACGAGTTCACGGGGTTCTCGCTCCTTGGGACTTCACCATAACTAAGCACGTGTATAGTCCATGGTGTAAACAAAGAACACTTGTGCCGAGTTTTGGGCTTATTTCACGTCAGTTAATTTTCACACAATGGATAAGCACGGGACGTTTATTAACTTCCTATGTGTTTTATAGTTGTCTATGTTATTTGTATTAGTAGTAGTCACATAATGATTTTACTTAAAAAATCGGAATTCACTTCACCCATGCTTGCTGTTTTTTTGTTTGTCATGTCTTGTTTTCACAACTTCACTAAAAAGGGTTTAAGTTCCTTCCTACGGAAAAGATCCGGACAACCGGAGCAAAGACGCGCTCGCCGGACCGGACGGATTACAGTGTGAGAGCCTCTCATTACTTTTCAAGAAACGAAAGCCTCCGCACCGGGACCGGAGTACAAACTGGATGCAGTGTGAGCCAGGTGTCACCCTCCACGTAAATGTAGGCTATTTAAGTGAATTACATTTTCTTAAGTTTTGTGTGGTTTAAAGAGTTTATACAAGTATGGTACGATATTAAAATTTGCATTCACAATTATTGTGACCAAAATAATCACGCAAAAGTACGAGCAAAAATCTCTTAACTTTTGTCTCAGAGTCATTAATTAACACTATAAGCTCATTTCAAACCTAAACACATGAACCTTTTCTTTTTTTAACCATAATATAGTGTTCACAGCAGTCACAGGTTTTACATGCTCTTAGTGGAGTCATTGTATTTCATTCAGTAGAATGTATGTTGTTGTTAGTAAGTCATGTGCTATTGTCATTTTCGTTCAATTAGATCATGAAAAAAACCTCTTTCTCTCTCATTTTAGTGATGTTGCTTCATTGATCTGGCCTCCTCACATTCAGCAGGAGCAATGCATTCAGCGCAGATTAAGCTTCAAGCTTGAATTGGAACAATTTGAGGCTTAAGTTGGAGATGAAGCTATAGTTTTAGCTCAATATTTTGTGATAAACCTGGATTATCAAGAGACTTCAGCCTGGTCTCAGAGATATGCGTGTCTATTGACCCTATTTTGTCCCGCCACTTTTCTAGAATTGTACTTCTGTTTAGCTGCATTTAGTCTGTAGACTTCAGATGATGTTTATTTTAACTGTCATTACAAATGTTTGAAATTGCCCACAAGACAGACAGACAAACATGTAAACTACGAAACAGAGTAAACAGAAGTGCAAATCTAGAAAGTGGCGACAAAATAGGTCAATACATGGAATTTTAATCAGCGTGTCATATGAAAGCAAGTTCTACTCTTTGCGTGCCTGTTTCACTCGTTTCTTTGTTTTTTACCTCAGTTCGAAACACGTTGATTTGACCCATTATCTGGAGCCTCTCTCTCTGGAGAACCACAGAGGTGTCATGGACAAGCTGTTTAGATCAGTGGTATCCAATGTGGGGGACGGGGTCAAACTTGTCCCTACAATTTGGCCCTGGAAGAAGTGCTCAGTGTCTGTCTGACAAAATTTTAAAAAAATTACATTTTACGCCAAATGATTTTTAACTCTTTCACTGGCAGCCCTCAGCCTTTTTGCTCATTTTAAACAATTTTCATAGCTCCACAAAAAACTGTAATTATGTTGTACATTAAAAAAGACCTAGAAGTTTTTACTTTCATAAAAAAAAAAAAAAAAAACCTACACTAATGCGGTCTCTTTTTATAAGCATTTGAAATTCCTTGCTTTCATTAGATTTCAGAGTTTGACATCAAATGTTTGATATAAGTCCTTATTTTCCTCTGTTCTACTTTTTTGTGATTTTTTTTTTTTTTTTTTTTTTTTTTTAATGCCGAGCGCACACGTGAGCTGTATAGAGCTCAACAGTGGAAGATCGCCCTGGTTCCAGAAGTATTTTTGCCCCATGTTAAAGACGCTTGTTAGAACATGTCTTCTTTTAAGTTGACATTTTTAGCATTACAATGAGTCCACATCAAACCCAGATATGTCCAAAATATACAATATAGTCATAGCAAGAGTCGAAGGAAGGTCCTTATCTTATATTATATACAGGAAGTTGAGCTGCCGGTGTGTCACATACACATTTGTCTCTTTCTTCTAAACAATAAAATGTACAATAAAATCCTTAAAAAATAGTAATAATATCAGCAGTGTGCACACATTTTCCAGTTATTCAAGTAGCTCATAAATTAGCCTGCACTTAATGGTAAAGAGCGAGAACCAAACTAAATCAGACAGAAATAACACATTAAAAGATACAAGAAAAGATAAATAATATTCGTTTTTATTTCGCTTTTCGCCTAAAAAAAAAAAAAAAAAAGTCTTTTGCCAAACGCGCATGCGCAGTCTTCTCGAGGACTTCTTAAACAATGCAGAAGTAGCTGTTTACACGTGGTTCTTTGAGCTCTGCACGCTTCATCAAAAGCAGCGAAGGTAACTAACAATAACGCGTTTTCTTGACGTATCTCTGTTTAAACGCACTGTAGACGCACGTGAAGTTCTATGTTTAAAACTAAAAAAAAAAAAAAAAAAAAGCCAAACGCGGCAGGAGGCGTGGTCACAGCGCCATGTTCCCGAAATGCATTGCGTGTTTGTATAATCTTAAACATATTTAAAAGTCAAACGTGTGTATTATTTGTGCTTTTGCTGACTACAGTGGTGTTGTGTTGTCTGTACGCGGCGTAATCTCACGAGTTTGTTGAGTTTGGTGACGTCACGAGTAGCACCGCGAGTGAAGCTCGTAGGGCTGAGAATGGCCTGACACACTTAGTCATTTTCACCTTCAGTACACTCTTGTTTCTCTTCAGATCGTATAAATCTTTCGCCTTTTACTAAAGATTTCCGTGGAGAGGAACAATAAGAGTTTTACCCAATTTTTTGATGCCCTGCGCAAGTGGGGCTTCCTAACTTGTTCAAAGAAAAAGTAATTTCTCAATGTTATGCTGTTACTGGGAGATTTGCGTGTATACTCTACGTAGTTGTTGTCATGTCGTTTACGATATTTTACTACGTAGCGTCTACAGTATAATTTTACGTAGGCTATATTGTACTATATTGTAGCGATAAATCAGTGAGATGATCGGGATGACAAACAGAGTTGCCAAGTCTGCTTCTTTATAGCAACTATGGGCTTCTTTTTTGGAAAGTCGCTTGTAAATTTCCATAGTTTCGGGTTGCTCCTGAGAGGCACTTTGACATCATAAACAAGAGGATTTTTTTTTTTTTTGCAGTTTTTCCAAATTTGATTTAAGAAAATGTACTTACTATAATGACAGAAATATAGACTTTTAGCATATTTTCAGGCTTTAAATCCTTTATTAATGATCAAGTACAATTTAAAATAAGTCAGAACCATTAAGCTTCGTTCTGCTGTGACACATACTGTTTAATTACTTGATTATTTTGATTACTTTTTTATTGTGGGTCTAAAGTCGCTTGTTTTGGGGCTTTTTCAAAGGCTAGGTCGCTTGTTGCTCTCTGAAAATCTGGCAACTCTGGTCACAACCTCTGTGCTCGGGGGCCAATGCAACCCCCTGGAGAATTTCTTGATTTTATTTATAGTGGACTGCCATTTTGAACCAAATATGTAACCATTTTGATTTAATAGAACAAAACATAGCCAGGCCTGTATTTTAAAATGTGGTCCTGGCCTCAACCAACTCTGACTTCGATCATTTTGGCTTCAGCTCGTGTCGAGTTGAGATCCCTGTGTTTGAGATCAGCTCATTACAGTCAATGCTCCTCCAAACACTTCATTTTAACAAACAGAATAGTGTTATCTGCTGGTTGTCTGCCAGAACTGCAATACACGGAGATTTGTCTTGATCACGTGATTTGAAACGGCGCTTCGAAGCAGAACTTTTTCACTTCAAAGGACTATTGCTTTGACGACAGCTGGCGTATTAATTAAGTAAGAGTACAATTATTTATTTATAGGCCTATATATATATTTTTTTTATCAAGCTATATAAAACAAGATAAAATATATTGAAAAAACAAACTACAATCACATGGATAATAAAAACATACGCAACTGACCACCTTCAGATTACAAGATGCTTAACACAAGCAGAATATACTACTTTAGAATGCTGATTACACTAGAAACTTCTCCAAACTGTAAACTGTAGCCTGGAGAGCCTAAACTGATATTTCTCTGTATTACTTTGGTACCGAGATGAGTCTGAAGTTTTTCTAGATATTGTAGCTTATTGGGTTAAAAGAGAACCAGGGGAGATTCTGGAATATTTGGAAAATTGTTACTTTGCTGCTTATTCATTAGTTAATTATTCATGCAACTCTTTCATTTGTCCACATGAGGGCAGTGATGTCACGATACTTGTGTTTAGTAACGGCACCGTGAGTGAAGCTCGTAGGGCTGAGAATCGCCTCGCACACTTACTCATATTGTTTCAGTACTTATTAATTAATTAATTTTATTTTATTATTTTTTGTTTGTTTGCTTTTTTGTAATTATTACTGGTAGATGTACTGAAGCTATCACCCAGATATACATATCATGGTACAGTAGTGGCGTATGCACTAAATTTGTTGCGACCCCGTAACTCACGAGAAGAAAAAATTGTTCAGTACACTCTTGATTCCTTCAGATCGTATAAATCTTTCGCCTTTTACTAAAGATTTCCGTGGAGAGGATCAACAAGAGTTAAAGCTAATTTTTTGATGCCCTGCGAAAGTGGGGCTTCGTGAATTGTTGAAAGAAATCTGTCCTTAAGTGTCACGTGACTCAGTTTACAAGCGTCATTCAATATAACGTTGCGTTGAATTGCTCTAAGACAGTGCAGAACAGTGATTATTCCTTGATTTATGTTAGCTATAGTTTTCTTATGTAACCGTTACCGTAATAATACCATACTAAGGTCTTCATCAAATACCCATAGGCCGCGTGAATATGACGCATTTCAGCTAAAAAAGTCTGTATAATCCTGATAGTATTATTGATAGTATTATTACCTCTATTTACACCTCCTTAAATGCTGCTCTGTACATAAACATCGTCATACTTTTACCTCATATTTATTACTGGTTATTTATTCTGTTCATCTGCTGCAGTTGTACATAATCATAGTCATATATTGTACATAATACTATATACTATATATCTATTTATCCTGTCATATCCTGCACTGTGCCATAGCAAAATTTATTGTAATTGTCTTTAATTATTGTATCTTTATACATATTTTAAGTCTATTTTATTTCTATTATCTTGTTTGATTGCATGTTTCCTATTTTCCCTGCTGTTCTTAAAATGTATGTTGCAACACTGGAATTTCCCCATTGTGGGACAAATAAAGGATATCTTATCTTAATCAGACAGGCCTAACAAAATCAAAACATATAACCTGTACATAATTTACCATCTTCAAATTACAACATACTTTAGTAGAGCTGCAGTCAACAAGTATTTCTTGGTCGACATCAATACATTTTGGTCGACTAATATGCCATCGACTGAATAATCGACTACGCGATTAAAGAACTACAGCACTGCAAGCATAATTGACTATATTAGAGTTATTCATTCTAATTATTGTACACTAGTGAAGACAAGACTGTAAACTGTAGCCTGGAAAGCCCAAACTGATATTTGTCTGTTATTTTGGTAGAACTGACTCCAGGATTTTCCAGGATATTGAAACTTATCTAAAAGAAAATGCAGAGAATCTGGAATGACTTGGTGCAAAACAATACGGTATTCACGCAACTCTGTCATTTGGCCACATGAGGCAGTGATGTCATGATGCTTGTGTAGAGAACGAGCTGATGGGATGTTTGTTACAATCTGAAAAGTTTTTTTTAAATTGCAAAAAAATAAGTAAATGAAAATACACTTTCAAAATTACATTTGGAATGTTTTGCTAAATAAATAATAATCAAGAGCAAAGAAAAGTTTTTTTTTTCATTATCATGCGAGATTATAGTATTTGTAATATCCTACATACATAGAAGAGATAAATCAAGACAAAATCCACTATCCAAGTTTAAAATGAGTCTCAAAGTTCTGATGTATATTCTGGTTCCAAGGAAAGACGCTTGTTGGTGCTGTGACCTGCTCATGTGGCATTTGACCTCTAAGCAGCAAAATATGTGTTTGTTTTCAAATGAGCAAAAAAAAAAAAAGTATCTACTTCTGTAATAGTGCTGCATAATAATTTTCCTTTAAGACTGTTTTGAAGATTTATTTTGTAATCAGTTCAATTATTTACTTTCATATTTACATAAAAGTGTCTTTCTTTTTGCAATCAATCTATATAAAATTAAGATAAAATATATTGTTAAAAACAAACTATATAATCACATGAGTAATAAAAGCATACACAACTGACCACCTTCAGATTACAAGACGCTTAACACAAGCAGAATATACACTTTAGAATGCTGATTACACTAGAAACTACTTCTCCAGACTGTAAACTGTAGCCTGGAGAGCCCAACCTGATATTTCTCTGTATTACTTTGGTACCGAGATGAGTCTGAAATTTTCCGAGGTATTGTAACTTATCGGGGAAAAAAAAGAACCAGGGGAGATTCTGGAATATTTGGTGCTAAATTGTTACTTTGCTGCTTAGTTAATTATTCATGCAACTCTTTCATTTGTCCACATGAGGGCAGTGATGTCACGATACTTGTGTTTAGTAACGGCACCGTGAGTGAAGCTCGTAGGGCTGAGAATGGCCTCGCACACTTACTCATATTGTTTCAGTACACTCTTGATTCCTTCAGATCGTATAAATCTTTCGCCTTTTACTAAAGATTTCCGTGGAGAGGATCAACAGAGTTTAATCTAATTTTTTGATGCCTACGCAAGTGGGGCTTCCTGATTTGTTGAAAGAAATCTGTCCTTTTATTGGCACGTGACTCAGTTACAAGCATCATCCAACAGAACGTTGCGTTGAATTGAAAGACAGTGCAGGACAGTGGTTCATTCCTTAATTTATATTAACTATAGTTTTCTTATGTAATCGTTACCATAATAATACCGTACTAAGGTCTTCATCAAATACCATGTAGGCCGCGTGAAGTATGACGCATTTCAGCTAAAAAAGTCTGTATAATCAGACATAGGCCTACACAAAACATAGAACCTATACATAATTTACCATCTTCAAATTACAACATACTTTGTAGTAGAGTTGCAGTCAACAAGTATTTCTTGGTCGACATCAATACATTTTTGGTCGACTAATATGCCGTGATTAAAGAACTACAGCACTGCAAGCATAATTGACTATATTAGAGTTATTCATTCTAATTATTGTACACTAGTGAAGACAAGACTGTAAACTGTAGCCTGGAAGCCCAAACTGATATCTGTCTGTTATTTTGGTAGAACTGTCTCTGAAATTTTCCAGGTATTGAAACTTATCTAAAAGAAAAAGAAAATGCAGAGAATCTGGAATGACTTGGTGAAAACAATACGGTATTCACGCAACTCTGTCATTTGGCCACATGAGGGCAGTGATGTCATGATGCTTGTGGAGTGAACGAGCTGATGGATGTTCAACAGTGTCAATCACTTAAAATTGTATGAATTATATCAACTTGTTTTGTTACAATTTGAAAAGTTTTTTTTTTATTGCGAAAAATTAAGTAAATGAAAATACACTTCAAAATTACATCTGGAATGTTTTGCAAAATAATAATCAAGAGCAAAGAAAAGTTTTTTTTTTGATTATCATGCGAGATTATAGTATTTTTAATATCCTACATACATAGAAGAGATAAATCAAGACAAAATCCACTATCCAAGTTTAAAATGATCTCAAAGTTGTGATACAACGTCATATATTCTGGTTCCAAGGAAAGACGCTTGTTGGAGCTGTGACCTGCTCATGTGGCACTTGACCTCTAAGCAGCAAAATGTTGTTTTCAAATGAGCAAAATAAAATAAAAAATAGTATCTACTTCTGTAATAGTGCAGTGTAATATTTGTCCTTTAAAGGTTGTATGGAGGATTTTCAAAAATTGTTTGTTGTCAGTCTTGGTCAAAAACAGTTACATAGATTTGTAACAGCCTTGTACTTATGCTAAACAAAAAAAAATTATAAAAATATATAAACTGTGAACATGATGAGGCCAGTAAAACGTTGACCAATAGATAACGAGGTACCTCATTATCTATTGGCCTGTGAACCTGTCAATCAAACCCTCAGTGTTCCTAAGTAACTCATTGGCCCGCAGTTGCAGTGAAGGGCGTGGATTTGAAAAATCCTCTATACAACCTTTAAGACTGTTTAGAAGATTTATTTTATGAATCTGGTGCAGAGGCCAAGCATAACCTAACAGTCAGCAAATTATTTACAGAAAAATTATGCTAAATAGTAGGTCACAAATTTGTATATGTGTAATCAGTTCATTTATATACTTTTACACAGGGTGCGATTTGTCAAAAAAACAGAAGGGGGGATAGAAAATTTCAAGTCATTTTACATGCGCACCACGTGCACGCGCATATTGTGCACGCGCGCTACACGCATGCACGGCACTACAATCGCATCTCTCCTTCCCGTGTTCATTTCGTTTCTTTTCCACTCTAAACTAACAGGCTTCTGGCGCGCACTGGCACGTTTCCTCCCAAAATGAACAGACTCCATTCAGTACATAAAGCTCCGCAGAGCCCCGGGTTGGTCCTGCCTCTCAGCGCAGCTCTAGCGGCACCGGGTTCTACAAACAGGAGCAGTGCAGTTCGTCACTTCATACGTGTCTTGTCCCGCTTTGAATCGCATTGCACATCAACATTTTCGTGTCTCTGTTCCTGACTTGATCTTCCCGCTCTGCTTAGTTTGTACACACTCGTGGACTAAACCATGATCACAGGGCAGGTGACAGAGCAGCAGCACAGCGGCTCCAGTGACCAAACCCGAGTTTAAATGACAGCGCTGAGAGAGAGAGGGAGATCTGTCCATTTAACTATGCTTGTGCACGCAGAAAAAGTTAGAGGAATAGCCAATCAGAACGGATTGTGTGTGAAATTGTAACATTATTAGCTGTTATGAGAGCTACCTGTTGAGCGGAGGAGCAACACCGGGAGAAGGGGAAAAACCTCAATGAGACTACGCTGGGATTGATAGAACACTTTGTTATTTTTTATCCCCCCTACAAATAATACAAGATAAAAGCAGAAGGAGGGATGGGGAAATTACAAGCAGAGAGAGGGACAGGCAAACCCCTCCCATCCCCCCCCAGCAAAACGCACCCTGCTTTTACATTTACATAAAATTGTCTTTCTTTTTGCACCTACTGGTGATTGGACCAAGTCTTCGTGTGTTCAGCTGCACACTGCATCTGGGGTGTCGTGACTTCCTCTTCCTTTTTCCCTAAACTCCTGTGGCGGGAAAAGGTGGGAAACCCAATGTAATCCTGTAATTAGAGCGTCTTATATTATTATTTCCGCCTTATTTTCCTTTGTGACAGTTCTTCTTGTATTTAAGTTTATATTGAGCACTTATTTTTACGTGATCTGGTGAATGCTAATACTGTTCATTTGTCTCTTGTATTTTGGGCCGACTGCCTGTAAGCGACACATGTTGACGCTGTTTGCTTTTGTTGTGATCCAGATTAAATGAAGAGCACTTTCCATGTTTCGGCGGTGTCCCATGTTTGATTCAACAAAAATAAACATACAATGCTACAACGGTCACTTATGTTTTTGTACTTTTTATTTATTTTCATAATGCTAAGTTTGCACAAGGTATGAAAGCCGTAAGTGAGCTTGTCCTAAGTTATGGTTTTATATTTAAGAGCCTAATGAGTATTTGCTGGTGTCTTCTGGTTGTTGAGTTGTCCATCATGTTCCAAACCTGGTCTACACATTCCCAAAGTAACATGAGCAGTGCAACAGCTCCACCGATGATGGGAGAGCCTGTCATTACATAACCAGAAGACCCTGTCATGCCAGAAGAAGCCAGTGAAGGCTGCTTTTTTGTGGCCTGTAGTCAGGGTTTTCTAGTGCAAGATCGTCTGAAATCTCAATGCATACACGCCTGTTTTCTGTGGTATCTTCAAAGCCATGTTCCAAATTCTCCGATTGGATGTTCTCCTTGTTGTTGGTTTGAGGATTCAGAAGCAAATCTTTGTGCAAGAGATCTGGTATTTGGAATGTCCCCGTTTCGTTAATATTAATCGGCTCGTCCCAATTTGCATCTGTGTCTTCAAAAAGTCGATGCTGACAATTGAGTTAGCCACTTTCTTCAATACAAAATGGCTCATCCCATAGATCAGTCTGGATTTCTTCTGTGGTGTTCTTGAAGAGACTTGATTGTCTATGCAATTGAGTATTTGAGTAACACTTGTTTTTTCTGCACAGATCGGCTCATCCAAAAGGGGCACTGAATCTTCGAAACCCATTGACAATAGTGAAAATGGATGGCTTGGCGCAATGTTTAGAATGTTGTTATCTAGACTATTGGATTTTGGGAGGTACATGTTTCTTCATTGACCACAGATTGGGCAGATTTCCTATTCTGGTGCAGTTTGTGGTAAATCCAGGTTGGGAGTGGCAGGAGATGTCAGATCATACATAGTGGTTGATCCTTTCAGGGCTATAGCCATGATGCGTGCCTTTTGGCTGTACTCACTGTCATCACCCACCAGTTGCTCCATTGTCACTAATGGGTGATGGAGCGCCTTCCTGGGAGTGATTCTAGTGTCAGGGTCCAGTCAGGGTCCAGATGCTGAGATGCTGAGCTGCTGCTCAGCATCTCAACTTCATTGTTTACATTGCTTCTGGGCTTAAGGGGCTTAACTGCAACAACCAAAACTTTTTATCTCTTTTAAGACGTTTTCTGTTGATTTAAGTGTCTTTGTAGCACAGCAAATTCAAGTTGAGTCACAATCAAGTCTAAATGGAGGTTGTTGATGTGGCGTTGTGTCAGAAAAGTAAACAGAAAGTTAATGAAATACATTAAAACACACCAGGCAGCACTAGCATCATGTTAGCATTTAGCTCACAGCTACCAATAGCATTGATAGATATATTTACTTGTTTGGACTGTTGGATCACTTTATTCATTTCCATGTCTTTGTATCTATATTTTGCAAATTATGAGTGTCAAAAGTGTTGTTCTGATCCACTCTCAATGTTAAGATTCCCCCACGAAGGTCCATTGGTGGTCGTGGCCTCTGACGCCGACTGTATCTATGCAGCCCTATCAAACATTACATTCCATAAAGTGGGTTTGTTTTTCCATGTTTCTAAATAAAGGTGATAATATATTTAAGTACATTTAAGTTGCCTGTTGAAAGACATATTGTATTGTATTGTGATGTATTTTTGAGAGGACTTAAGAAAACCAAGGGATGTAAGTGCACTTCTGGTTTATTATTTGAAGTATGAACAAAAAACATATTTATCCTTGAGCTTTGGTTTACTATTAAATTGATAACAAATCTATAAATAAGCTTTAACATTAAACACACGTCTTTATATAAAATAGTAGTTTTCTAGTTCTCTGTCTTATTGCAAAATACACATAATCTGGATGTTTTCAGATGATCATTTATATTGCATTTTATAAACAAGTATAAATGTTAAATCTGTTGTATGTTACACACACTTTAGAGAAAAGTCTAAAACCCTGTTGAATCAAACGGTCTTGTTTTTATGTGACTGTGATCTCCTGGAGCAGATCTGCAGGGAAGTATCCAAGCTTCCGTCCAGTGCTGACCTTCAGGTATCCGCCTTTCTCGTCTCCTTTCTTCACCACGATCTGAAACAAAGGTAAGTTAAAAAAATCCAAGGATATGTTTTAGAAAATCATCATTTCATTTAGGTGCACTGTGTAACTTTCTGGAGGTGAAAATTCAATTACACACTTCAGTCAAAATATGAGGTTAAAACCAGACTTTAGAACAGTGTTTATAGTAATTATTAACCCGGTATGTCATAATGTGGAAAAATATGACTAAAGAAATCTTTTCCATGGAAACCAGCAGGAGGAGGCTTACGTCCGGGACAAATAATAGTTTGTTTTGTGGTCTTGCAAGCTGGCTCAAAGTAGAAAGACTGATTTAGCCAACACATCTAAATACCAAAAACATGTTCTATTTTATGACCATTTTTGTTCAAAAAGTTACACATTGCACTTTTAACATATGTTAAAGTAGTTTCACATCTACAATTTATGCTTTAAAATTCTGACTTTTTTAAAATTATTCAAAGAATCGGCAGAAAGACTGGATTTTGTTGTTGAAAATCTCAACAGCAGTCGTCTCAGAGCACTTTATAAGATTGTCAATTTAGTTACGGTATTTTTTAAAGCCAGAACTAAGCAACTTTCTCTTGTGTAATTAAACTAGCCAACTGAATCAAAACTCAAATTTATTTATTTATTTTCTAATTTTTGTGTGACTTTAAGATTAAAATAAGACAGCAAAAACATATAAGCACATTTTGCACAGCTAAATAAAAAATCAAAGAGCCAGGGTTTCTATAGACAGAAATTCAGGTTGGTATTGTGCTTGGAGGAGGACGTCTACTGTAAGCTGCTGTATTTTGTATGAGAGACAACTGAGAGAGCCAACACACGCTTCAAATGGCCTAAAATACATATGTAACCATCATCAAAGACACTTGCAAAGATAAAATGTTTTTTGCTTTAAGAATAAGGAAATGAGCCACTGTACATGAGAGTAATACCCATAACTGATATTTGCAAGACTGGCAAGAATAAAATTTTACTTTTCTCTAAAAGAAAACATGTCTTATCTGAGCCATCATTATAAAAACATAGAGACATTGTTAAACTGATAAGGATAGCTGAAGTGACAAACAAAAAATAATGTGTTGAGATCAAAACAGCTGCTCTACCAGGTTGAGGTCTTATCTATATATAAGACCGCTTTTCCAACTACTGACAAGCATTTACAAGGTTCCCACTCATATCCCAAAAAGATTTTCCAGAACATTTCCCAAAAAGGATTTTAGGTAATCATCATCTACATTTTTTTTAGATCGTTTGGAAAGTCTACGCAGCCAGCAATGTATAACACAGCCAGTGACATAGTCAGAAAGGTCCATCGCCACAGAAGGTGGACACCAAAAAATGGGGTCTGGGCATCTTCCCACCCGGAAAATTTGACCCCAAATGATGATATTTCCCTGATTCTGATGAACTTTGACAATATGATCAGGTGGATAGCATATTGATTGATTACACACTGAAAAAAAAGGGTTTTAGTGAAGGTAGTAAAGATAGTAACACCAGTTTTATATTCCAGTGAAGAAAATTAAGTTATTATAGGTCAATGAAATACAACCAAACACATCTATATATTGCTCACTTTATATTTTTTTATAAGTTTGTACAATATTTTATGAATAAATCACATTCCAGGACAACATTTTATTTTCCATGACATTTGGTTGTTTTTCTCATTTTCTATGCGTTTTCCATGACTGGATAATAGACTAAAAATGTTCAGCTTTTCCAGGTTTTCTAAGACAGGTGGGAACCCTGATGTAGTCCCAGAGACCTTGGCACTTTGAATAATCTCACTCTCAGTAAATGTATGCTCACTAGCCCTGCGCTACGACATCTGAACCTACTGCTTGAACGTGTTGTGTTACCTGGTCCTTTTTGAGTGTGATCTGTCCCATCTCTCTGTTGCCCACAAAGGAACGTGTCACTTTATACACTCTCTCTGAGGCTTTGACCTTGATCAGGTAGTTTGTGGGGAAGTATCCAGTCTTATCGCCCATCTTACCCTGAAAACAAAGTAATTGTGGTCACATACTGTATACTATGTCCTTGGTTCGGCATATGACAGGTTAGACTGCATATTTCAGTAAACATAGTGAACATGATTATATTTAAGATTTTATTGAGGCATATGTAGAGGGAATTCCAATAGGAGCCAAAATCCACATAAATGACACAGACGTTATGATTTCACAATATATAATATCTTGTAACACTTAATTTTGATAATTGATTGCTTAAAACTAGGGTACCTAACTTTTTTGTTGTAAATTAGTAAACTTGTTTCCATCGTAAAGTAACAAAATCAGATTAAGTACTCTCTCAATCAAATAATAAGGCATTTTAGTTTCTCGTTGCTAGCAGAAAGCGGTGTTCTGATTGGCTGTGCTTGGGTAATCCACTTTGCAGTCTGTGGGGGAAAAAAATATAATGCTATAATTGCCTGTGCATTTTGGTGCTTTTTGATAACATGTGGAGGGTCTTTGTTTTACTTTTTCTGTTTTATTCTGTTTGTTTTCAACTTTTATTTGTCAATTCAGAATCATTTGAATTATCTACTGTTTCCGAGCCTTTTTTGGATATTTTGTATGCATTTTTGCAGTTATGTGAGCAAAAACCACGGCTGTACTGCCACAATGGTCACACTCTGTCAGTGCATTTTCAGTTCACGTCGACGTTACATCGGGTTGACACCACAGCCAAGCCGCCCACGTGGGATAAACGCACTCCTCCTTCTGACACTGTTGCTGTGGAAAGTTGGAAAGCGGGCACTCGCTGTGGAATGATATCATCAAACATTAGGCTCAGATGGATAAGTGGGTGGTGCGAGGTTAAGGGTCGAAGGTTGAAATATCGTGTCAGTGTTTCTTTTTTTAGAGATAAGCTCATGTAAAGGAAAGTTTCATAGATATGTCTGCAAAGTTAACAACAAATGTTGAAGTGCAAGTTATAAACTAGATCTGTGCTGCGCAACCTCAGCAGCTGTAAACCTCACCTCACGTCAGGACCGCTCTGGCTCACTATCCAAATTTTGTGCTGTCAATCAATGTCTGTTCACACTCACTGGGCGTCTCTTAAAAGGCCTCTGGACATCTCCCACTTTTGCGAGTCTGTTTGGAGTGCAGTTGTGGGCGGAGTAAATCTTTGACTTTGCGTGTTTTGCCTCACTTTTACTGCTGCAAAACTATGATACATTTTTGCCACATCTATCACACCAAATTATTAGAAAAAGGTAATAAGCTGTCTATTATGTTGGGAGCCTTCAGTGTATATTTGTCATGCTGTTTGTAAATGAAATACTAAACAAATAAGTAAAGGTATATATGGCCTTTATACTATATCCCCAAACTCCACTGATATTCCAGAAAAGTAATTTTTTTCTGTCGTGAATTGTGGCAGTAGCAGTGAACTCACCCTCCACCACTCTTCATTGGAGTCATCCAGCACTGTGATGCGGTCTCCCGGGCTAAAACACAGGTTCCATTAGTGAAATACTCACATGTACAAACTAAATCTAGTGTAGATGAACTCACTGGAAGTCCAGGTCGTCCTTCTCGATGGCCTTAAAGCGATACAGAGCCAGGTAATAGTGAGTCTGAGAGAAGGTCTTGGCCTGTTCACACATTTGTTATATGTTAGGGCATTGTGCTGAAGATTTATCATAGGGATGCATCAAAATGAATCATCACTTTTGTTTTTAATATAGAACATAATAAAAGAACATGTTATAACAAAATTACAATTCTATATATGATAAAAACAAGTCATTTTTTGTTGTTTTAAGTTGTTTGTGAAGAACAGTTGGGAAAGAGTGTTTGACACATGTGCTTTAAACTATTATTTGCAAAATCAAAGTCTGTGTCACTTATTTTCATATTCTGACCTTGTCGTCAGCCTTGTCTCCGCCTTTGTCCTTTTTATCATCAGGCTTTCCTGGAACAGTAAACACACGGTTCATGACAGAGGTTCAACTCGTCTATGTCTCTAACTCAAGGGTTTCCAACCTTTTTTGAAAGGAGAGCTGCTTTTGCAAAACAATTCTGGTGGTGAGCTACAATTATTAGCAATGACATGAAACTGAAGTTAATGGAGCATAGTTAGATGTCTATATGAAGCATTAGCTAGTATCAGTTTAGAATTGGAAACAATTGCAATAGAAATAGGCATGAAATAAAGTAACATTTGTGTAATAAAGTGTGATGTGAATGATACAAAATCTTTTGGAGAGCTACTTGGTGGCGAGCTACTGGTAGCACCCGAGCTCCAGGTTGGAAATCCTTGCTCATAATGTACCTATTGGATTGTTTTAGCTGCTATAGACTGGGAATGACTGACTGAAAGACTGGTCTGAGCAAGTTCTCTGTACATGTTAATGAATAAGTGCAGGAGGCCAGACCGCGATCATTGGTGTAACAAATTGTCATTGCTACAAGTAAATTTCTTAAATCAAATGAATAGATATACAAAAATTTAACTGAAATAGACTATTGTATTATTTTGTGTACTTGATGTGAAATTTAAGACCACATCAGCTAAATCAATAAGAGAAAAAGGCAATATAAAAATTACCACTTGTTTTCAAAAATGTTTTGGGGCCTGATTAAAACTGGTCGAGGGCTGCATCTGGCCCCCGGGCTGTAGTTTGCCCATGTCTGATCTAAAGCCTTCTGTGCACTTCAGGAGTTTTGGCCTGATTTTAAGCCCGATACCCCTCCACGAGTTCGAAGAGGCGTGGCCATTTTTTGTCATTTCTCTCCTTATGTGTGCTTGTCACTAATTTGAAGTGTGTAGAGGCAAGTATGTCTTTATGACTGATGAAGGACTAAGCGCTCAAAACGGCGAGTACACAAATGAAAGATTTCAAAAACTACAATCACGATTTAGTCCTTTTATAGACAACATAGACAACATCTACGTATCAAAGCCATGATCCATCGCCTGTCATGCTGTTGTTCTCTTCACCTTCTCCTCCTTCCTCATTCTCTTTGGGCTGCTGGTTCTCCTCCTCCTCTTCTTCCATCATCATAATCTTTGGAACAACAAACATAAGTAACCTTCATAAACATCTTCATACTGTATTTACTGCTTCATTCTCTTACATTCTTCTTGTCGTTCTCTCCTTTCTTGCGCTCCTTGTTGGCCATGATGACTCCCACTCTCAGCGTGTCAAATACTGGGTCGTTCCTGTTCACATTGTCTGGCAAATGTCAAGAAAACATAGATTAGTGACACACAACAATCAGCAAAATATACAGACAAGTGGGTGGGATAGGTGGTAGGTGAAAACAGGACTTTTCTGAGCACTGGAGCGTCAGCTGAAGGACTAGACAAGATTACTCAAACATGCATGAATCAGTATAAAGAAAACGTTGATGTGGGGAAGAACAAAACTCAGAAAACTGGATTTGTATTAAGGTTTATGTCGAACAGTGAAAAGAAATGCTGTTTTATTTGCATATTCCTGAAATGCATCATGAATAAGAAATGAACTGACTTGGGTCTGGGATGTCGCTGCTGTACAGAGGAGAGCTGTAGGCCCGTCTGAAGCCCGGAGGCTGCACAGCAATAACAACAGTAGACATTAGCATTCCATGGAGTGAGGAAGTGATGACGTTTTTATCTAAGACTTACAATTTTGCCAAAGCACTTCTGAAACTCCACGTAGGACTGACACGCGTGATGGATGTTGGTTTTACAGTTTTTACATCTCAGGGCAAACTTGTTATTCACTGAAACAGAGTAAAAAAAGGCTGAAAACCAAACTGTGATGCCAGTCATAAACGTGTGCAAAAAACAGTATTTACATCATTAGTTAGCAGCTTTGACAACTCCAGCTCAAATGAAGCAAACTGCCATCGAGCACAATCATGCCAAATATTTCAAACAGCTCTATTTACATCTGCGTTAGAATGAATTATGCACACATCACTTGCCGATACCAATGTTTCATCAATGGCTGATTTTCAAAGCCCATTTCTGTGGCAGATTTTTTTATTTTAGTTTTAATAGGCATAGCTGTGGTCAGATAGCATAACCAGAAAAACGTCATCCTAAACCAGTACTTCTCAAAGTGTGGGGCGCCTGTTTAGTGGTGGCGCAGAAAGTTTTCAGGTGCAGGGAGCAGTGTTGATAAATGCGCTTAAAAATACGAGTGGAAGCAGGAAAAATACAGAGAACCCTCCACGGTGACAACAGCTGCAGCAGCAAGCGGAGCTGCAACATGGACAAGATCCAGTCAAACGAAAGGCTACTGATGCAGATAAAACAGGAGACGAACGCACCATGTACCTAATTGCAATTCATAATTTTGTCAGCAACAACGCAACCCACGCATGCATTAATGAAAGTGCCCTGCTCTGCTGCTACTGCGTCTTTTCTCTCTCTGATAAACCGTCCACAAACAGAGGATCTCTGCCGCTGTAGTTACTGCAGTGGACACGAGGAAGAAAGGTCTGCTTGTACTGACCGCGGGACAGATGTGACGATAGTGGTTAGTAGTAGTAGTTAGTCCTGAGCGGGAGTCGAACCAGGATCTTTCGTTCCGCAGGCGACCGACAAACACGTTGAGCTAAAGGAACGCTCCCGTTAGCTCAGTTTGTTTGTGGCTTCTTATACCTGAGGGGAGTGAGTTTATCCCATACCACCACACACTTCTCCATACTGGTCCCTCGTGTGGGCCTACACCGGTTACACAGAGGCGAGTCTGGATCATTTTTTTCATTCCAATTGGGCATTGCAAAAAAAAGTTTGAGAAGCACTGTCCTAGACTATTATTCCCCATGATACATGTGCGTCTCTTTCACACAATGTAATGACGCTCGTTTGCATTTTGGTCCAAGAAACAACCATTTCATAGCTTTATGAAGGACACTTGTAAACAAACAAGCACTTATTAAAGCTTGAGCTGCAGCCAAAGTCAGAACAACAATAAAGCTTAATCATGCTAATGATAAAATCAAAATGGCAGACTTAAGAATGGAGAGAGATAAAAGACATCTTATAGTTTCTCTCCAAACCAACTCAGATTTAGCTGATCAGTGAGAGTGTAAGTAAGTAATCTTAGTGTGGTGATCAGTGTGGCTTTCCCATAGAGGAAAAGCCCAAACAACAGTCAGTTATCGGCCAAAATCGAGGCAATAGCCGATATACAAAAATATCAGCCGATATATCAGTTTATCTCAATTAAAGATCCACTGTGTAGCTTTTTAACCCAAAAACAGACTGGTATAAATGCATGTTTTTGTAATATATGTTTTTACTGCTCTAAATAAATGAAAAAAGCTCTGGCTTTACATTAAACAGACTTGCACAAAATTGACTTTCTCTCATATCTTGTTCACAAATCTGTCTAAATCTGTGATAGTGAGCACTTCTCCTTTGCTGAAATAATGTAGGAGTTTTGTAAAGATCCTGTTTAAATAAAAAAATGCATTGCCTTTAAATGAACAAATATACATTTAAAATTTTTAAATAGCTATACATGTGTATGTGAGTGTGTGCCTTACAGACGATCATCCGCGCACACACGTCACAGAACTTGGGCTTCTTGCAGTAGTGATCCTTAAACTTATGTGGTTTATCATTGATCATGCGCACAGGCTCAGGAGGTGGCTCGGGCTCCTTCTCCTCCACCTCCACCTCCTCCTCGTAGATAAAGTACACCTGCACAAAGAACATATGGAACAGGTACATGGAAAAACACTGCAGGTAGACTGAGGAGCACAGGAGTGGCCATCAAACAATCCTCATTGCAAAGTGTGCAGAGACAACCTTTATCTGATAGAATACTACACATTTTTATCATGGTTAGTCCACATTTTGGCTCAAATAGTTTGCTGGAGCAGAAAACTAGTCCGGGCACAAATTGAAGAGAAAGCAGTGGTTCTATCCTTTCTCTGTCACAACAACTTGCAACTTTAGACCACAAATACAAGCTCTTCGAAAAGCGATTAAGAAGACTTACTGTATGTTGTATAAGTTGGTAAGTCAAACTACAGTATCATTAGTATCATTTACATGTTTTAATCATTTGGAGCCTGAGAACCACTGGCCATCCGTGCTGCATCTGGTGACGTACTCTGCTGTTTGATTATTTGTTTAATTAAGCATGTTCATGACTTAGTTTCAATGTTAAACTGATCTCATTTTAGAGCATCTGACGTTGAAATTTCACTCTGGTGGTACGCGAAAACAAAGTACTATCTTACTTAGTATATAAAGCCGTAAACATTTTTTATTCCCCAATTTCTTTTTTAAATAAATGAATACAAATCATAGAAGAACCCTTTGCTTGTATGGTATGATTAGATCTCAAACCCCTGGTCAGTGGTTGCCCAATTAAGGGTCACATAATGAGTTGTAAGGTATAATTTGCAGCAAGTACCACCTAAGTAGGACCAGAGGGGTTTTATTCTGTTGATTTTCACTTGGGCCCCACAGGTACATAGATTATACTTATAAGGGGGTAAGTGATGTTCACAATGCAAACACAATTTAGGTTTTAAATCTGACAGGTTAATCTCAGAAAACTTTCAACACATGGTTAATATAGGCATGTATTCATTTTGGTTGCAATAATGATCAATAAACTTCTTTTTTGCAAACAACAAAGAGAAACTGGAGATGACCACCTAAGCTCAGCCAATCAAAGAGCTGCATTCGGTGAGAAGTAAACATTTTTCTTATTCAATTCGGACTGTTAGCAGTGATCTCATATTTCAACAAGTGCTTCATTTATCATGTACTTTTAGGGAAAAACGTAAGGTTTTCTAATTCACAACAAAAACATAGCTACCCCAGCTTTAAGTCAGAGATAAATTTTCTATTTGTACAAACGGCCATTTTGCATTCGGCTCCCGATGAGAACTAAAACTCTTTATTATTCAACTCAGACAGTGCTCAGTGGTCTAAATTTTGCAATAAGTGCAGATTTGATCAATTACGTTTTAGTGGAAAACAAAATGTACTAATATACAACAAAAAGTTAGTTACTCCAACTTTAAATCCCACATAAGCCAACTCAGATGGGGCCACCATGGAAACTGTGGACAAACCCACTTTTGCCCACATGGACAAACCTATAGGGCTAATCACTTAGGACGATCCAATCTCAAACTGCCGACCCCCTTCGCCAATTTCAAAACTTTTTTTTTCTAACATTTCAAAACATTCAAGATGGCGGACATAGCTGATAGATTATTTTCTTCGGCTCTTGCTTTGGTTTTGAACAATTTGGAACGTATTGATTCCAGCAGCAAACCGTGTTGAGAGCCAAAAAATCCTTGTGCCACATATCTTTGATAACATTTTCCGGGTTTTCTGTGATTGGTTATTTCAACACTCGGAATGCCCGCCCTCGAAATTGAAAGCCGGTGCTCTGATTGCAGACTCATGCGTTTTTGCAAAGTGTCTGTCAAAGCGTGTAGGGACTGGCTGGTCAGGCAACATGGGCAATGCATCCGGGGCCACCATGAACCCTGTAGACAAAGGCCCATGCTTACAGCCCATCTCTAAACCCATTGGGGCCGATATTGCTTTGCTGGCTGGGTAAGGAAGTATGTAAACTACAAACATAGTTGACCACACATAAATTATCATTAAACCTTGAAAAGACTAAAATACTTATGTTTGGTAACTGTAAAGAAAAGTTATGTATTAGTACAAATGATATAATTATAGAATAAGTGTTTGGGAATTATTAAAGCTACATTGCTTACATATAAAGAAAGTATCTAAAAACTTTTTGAAACCACATAAAAAGCTATAACATAAGAGTGGAAGTGAAAAAGTTACTATTCGTCCACTTTTTCGAGCTGAATTTATATGATTTGTGCTAAGTGCTAACTACAGTAATTGAAATATGAAGAAAAAGAAAGAACTGAGAAAATGAATGCAAAGAATTAAAGCTCGAAATAAATGAATGAACGAAAAGTGTTTAAGTTTGACTAGACAAAACAGGTAATTGGAACTGTTTGCAGCATACTTCTATCAGATAAATTAAAATTAAAAATTCAGCCTCTCTTCATATTTGTCGTGCAGAACACTCTAAACGTCATCCATAGACTGCGCATCACTCCCAAAACACAAGCTCTCGCCGCTGATCTCTTAACATATTCTCTATGTAAGAACACAAAGCCGTCTGTCTCTGGTCCCAGCAGGAGATCCAGCCACGCACTCACCGTTTCTCCTCCATCCTCCTTCACAAAGTTGTCCGGCTGTGGAGGGTTGTCATGGATGTCCACCGAGTGCTTGTCATCTTCCCTGGGACGCACAAAAGGAGATGTTATGAGCAGACTTGACCTTTCGTACGGAGCAGGTCAGGGTTTGTGGTGTGAGTGACAGCAGCGTGGAGAAGGGATTTCGGTCAGAAGCTTTGGAATGGTTGGTGTTGGTGTTTTGTTCTTGGAATGTTGAATAAGAGGTGGGAGTAGTGGAGACTTACCCGTCCATGGTGGGATGGAGATCTCAGTTTGGAGAACCTAAAAGACAGAAAAATAAATTAGAATGTATCCTAAGTTTGCAATAAGTGGATTCAAAATATACACATGACTACAGTCTTTCACTGTGTTTGCTAAGAAATAAAAACAGATATGTAGGTGTTATTATGAGTATTATTTAAGTGTTACACTTAAAGGTCCTATGCCCGATTTTTGCTTCCTTAAAAATGCAAACAAACAGAAATAATACATTTTCAACTTTCTACATTAGCAACATTTTTTGCTCACTTATCTAATGCCAAGATGTGTTTTAGGCTTTTTTATAGTGTTATTAGCAAGATGTGTCGGTATGCTAATGGTAGTTAGCCACAATGCTAACAACAACAACAAACTTAGTGGAGCTTGGTGATCAAACGGGACGGAGACAGGACACTGCGGACTGAATAGATACTTTAACAAGAGATCTGTGCTGGGAAGAAATAGATTTTAAGTTATTTTATTGTGAGAAAAAAAATTGTAAGTTTACTTTAAGTAAGTTTTTTTAAAATCTGTACTTGTGCTGTTAATATACCAATTTCAAACCCGATTTTGACAATAAGAAATTGACTCAATTGGCACACCATTTTCGGTACCATGGCAATGATAAACATGCTCTTTTAAATTTTTTTTTTTTTTTTTTTTTTTTTTTTACAGTAGACAGAGACATTTTCAACACAAATACAAGTATTTCCTTATTAAACATTTTGGTTTAACTAGTTTAAATAAAGCTCAAGTCTATTTTTTTTAGAAAAAATGTAATTTTGTCCTATTAATATTACTTTATTTCTTACTACTATTATACTATTATAGTATTGATTCTTGTTTAAATGAGTATAGGTTCAATACTAATTTTAGTAAAGACAGCCCTAATATGGAGTTTTCTGGAGTTTTATTTTAGTTGAAGTACATATTACTTTTTACTTCACTCCATCTGAAGAACAAACACCGGTTATTCTCTTTACAGTTTAAAAAACTGAATAAATGGGCAATTGAAAAGCTATGCTAAGTAGTTTAGAGGAAATGTCTAGCTTCATCCTTTGACTGAATATGTGGCCTCACAACTGGCAGGAGCTTCAACCAACCATCAATTTATGGTTGGTTGAACAATCAAGATACGTAAATCTATGATCATCACTTCCTCAGTCATGTCCAGAGTCAGGCTGAGGAAGTAATGGGGATGGACCATTAAAGCTAAGTGTTAAAGTTAAGTGTTTGAACAAAGATACACAACGTTGCTGAACTAAAGTAAAACTAGATATCACTGAAAACGCCAACATGACATTACTACTAGAAATAACATGTGTCTGAGGATCTAGATCTGCTCCTTCACATAGTTGAAGAGGTGATTTTTACATTTGTTTGAGGTCTGTTTTACTTTGTTAGATCCAGTAGTGGAAATGCTGCTTTGATGTTAATTCATGTCGTGAAGCGAATGCTACATATTAATTCATTAACGCTACAGAGACACCACATTTACTATATTATTTATTATAACTTAATTGCTTTGCTAAAACAGTAAGTAAGGTTCTTGAGTACAAAAATTGAATGAATTATAACAGTATAGTTTTAGTTAATTAATAAAACAGACCAATTTGAACATTAAACTCACCCTGCGTCTGGGTAAGGTCAGGCTTACATTAGACACAAATGTAGTTACAGTTCAAAACAAAACAGTATAGCTTTTAATGCATTATCGTCATGACTGACAAGGGTCTATTAGACATTTTAGTTGTTTCTCGTGCATTTTGCCACTCACTGCTAAAATTTCAAATTCAATAGCGTCATCTGTGTAACTTTTTCATATACTGTATTTAGCTTGAATCTTTCCGTGTAAAACTGCATTGGTTCTGTGTGCCCTCATAACCGCATACACTCCATTCATTAGTGCACTGCCAGAGCCTATTCTCGGGCTGTGAAATCCAACCTCATCCAGCTAAATTTGGACCTTCTCCGACTGTGACACAGAAGAACCTACAGACAAGATCGTCATAAGCAACATAACAATTCTATTCTTATTTAACACATTCTAAATATGGCCACATTTACTGGAAGAGTTTAAGTTATACAATGACTAAAACTTTGACTAAAAACTTTTAATTTGAAAACATGCCTGATTTTTTTGTTTTATAATTGTGATTTAATTTACAAATATTAATTTAAAAAAAAGTGCCGCTGTGTATAATTGTATGTTTTTTGTATTGATAATGTTATAAAATTGTGCAACTTCAATAAAATATATTTTATTTGTTGTTTTTTCAAGTCTTAAACATGAGCTATGTAACTTTTTAGTACAATGAATGACATTATTGCGCATTGAGTTGTTTTACCTGTAGTATGCTAACATTTTATGAATTACAAATGTTTTTCTTGTTTAAAAATACTTGAAAAGCATAGATTTTACCGTCTTGTCACCTCTCCACAGATCTGACCTTCCTACTTGTGTTCACGTAGATTTTCTTTCAGATTAATGCTATTTTATCGAACATTCTAGACAAAGCTGTGCTAACTTTATTGAGTTAGCAAAGCAGTGCTAACTTTATTGATAAAAAAGCTACATAAATCATCTTTAAACTTGACCATTCCTAAATAATTAAATTACTTTTCAACAATAACATAAACGTAAAATTAATCAAATAAATTACCTTTTAAATCCGGAAGTGTCTTGTTTGAGATCTTCGGCAGATATCCAATCAAAATACGTCTTTAAAAATGAAACTCGAGCGTCATTGGCGTAAAGTAATTCGTATGCTTTTGTGCGGTAAGTCTTGGCTGTTTCTTTTTGTGAACTAGGCTAAACTTGAGTGTGTTTAGTGTAACTGGAGGCTAGCGGGAGTGCGTTGGACCGAGTGCTGGAAGCCCCGGGGTGACTGCTGGTGACAGGTGGCCCGGGACGGAGCAGAGATGACGGGGGGGAAACTAGAGCCTGGGACAGTAGGTTCAAACACACACCCACACAGTCACAGACACACACTAGCTTTGTAGGGACATTACATTGACAGTCATTCTTGTCCTGAGACTGATTCTAACCTTAATCGTAATATTGCCTACCTTTTGAAGACATGTTGTTGTTGTCAGGAATTCTTACTTCCCAATAGTCCACTTACTGTATTTTAGTCACTGGTTTCCTAAAAAAAGTATCATATAGGCTTAGTCATAAAATGGTAAAATTGATACCTATATATTCAAACAAATAATAACACACCACACACATACCAATACAATCACCAAATCTGGGACCAAAGTACAAACTTTGTTAATAGGCCCATAATCTTGAGTTTTAATTATTTAATCTATTTCTGTTGTTTTCTATTCATTTGGTTTTATTTCCTCCTAGAATAATCACATAATTGTTGCTATTAGGGTTTTAAATATTTTTATCGCCATAAAATGTTTTTTTTGTGTCAAAACTATGGGTTGGAACCGCCACATTCACTCAGATAAAGATGAGAATAAAACGAAAAAAAAAAAAAAGACACTCAATGATGTTATAAGCAAATTATTGCTTATAATATCATTCTAGTTGTTATAATTGTTAATAAGTTGGCCAATTAATATTCCTCTTTATTCTGCCAATGTTTTAATTTTTTGTCCCAAGTCCCTTTGCTACATTTTATGGTTCTCAACCTTTTTCTGTCATGACCACTTAAATGACAATCGTAGTCATTCGCGACCCCCAAACACAATGTAGGCTACCTGCAAAGTGACAAAGTCTCATGTTTGATTTTAATTGGAAGACATAAGTGTAGATAAATTCATCTTGTAGTCCAGTAAATAGGAATATACATCGATCATATTTGAATCTGTCAAACCTTGTTTAAGATTTTAATGTTACATTTTTGACAAGATCAGAGGATCCCCAGTAATTATTTTGTGACCCCCATGGGGTCCTGACCCCCAGGTTGAGAACCACTGGTTTATCGGAGTGATGAAGTTCTCTGATATCATAAATACTTACATTTAGAGGAACAATCTATCTCACAAACAGAAATGCATTTGACGGCCCCTTTCTGCCCTGACCCCCGGCGGAAACTAGCACCATATTTTTGCAACTTCAAATTACTACAAACATCTATTTAATTTCACGTGTGGCTGGTATGATTGTTTTGGAGGTTCTGGACTCAAAAGTTTGAGAATCTCTTAGTAGAGCAGTGGTTCTTAACCTAGGTTCAGGATCTTGTGGAGGTTGTGAAAGATTTATTTGATGATATGGGAAAAGTTGAACATTGTAATCATAAGTGATTCCTATTTACAGGCCTATACATGAATTCAAGATCATATCTTTACACTAGGGTGCACGGTAGCCAAGTGGTTAGACTCTGGCTTCCCAATAAGGAGGTCGTGGGTTCGACTCCCGGGTCGGACCATATCAACATCTCACAATCTCTCTGGGTGGAGTTTGCATGTTCTCCCCGTGTCACCGTGGGTTTTCTCCGGGTACTCCGGTTTCCTCCCACCTCCAAAGACATGCATGTTTAGGTTAATTGGGCATCACTGTAAATTTCCCTTAGTGAGTGAGTGAATGAGAGAGTGAATGGTTGTCTGTCTAACCCGACGGCAAGTTGGCCACTGTCCAGGGTGTTCCCCGCCTAAGGCCCAAAGTCACTGGGATAGGCTCCAGTCACCCGCGACCCCTAACGGGATTAAGCGGTAGAAAATGAATGAATGAATCTTTACACTGCAGATAATACCGACAACTGAAAAAAAAATGCAAAGAAAAATGTCCACCACCTCAGCAAGAAGGTCCTATGTTCCATTTCCGGTTGGTGGGTTTTTTCTTGTCTGGTACAAAAGCTGAAGAAGAAAATCTTTTTGTTGCCCAGACAAAGTTGGTGGTCTGTTTGTTCATCAAACATGCACAAAAGACTTATTTTCTTTAGAGTTAACACTTTTCTGGAAAAAAAAAACTGACAGAAACCCAAAGCATTCGACTGATGTTATTACATTCATTGACTCAACACTCTGGTGGTAAGCTAGCCAGGCTGGTGCCATCTAGTACCTTCACTCAATTTCATTTCATTCAAGCTACTAGTCAGGTAACACAGGACTGCAAAAGGTTTCCAAAAAGCAGGAAGTACAATCGTCTCATCAGCAAACAGGAGTAAAGTGGCTTGTTGTCCAGAACCACTTGAGTTGCAATTGCAGACTGTATAGACACACGTTTATGCTCTACATTTTGGTCGACAAAATTACCAAAAAGCAGTGACTGGTGAAATCCACAAAGTCCTGCCTCTTGTGAAGTGAACATGCCCAATAACGCAATGTCAGACGGTTTCCACAAAGTAAAATGAAAGTGAAAACAGGCTAGTTATCATTGTAGCCACATTTGCCCAGAAGCAGAGCTCCAGCCACTCTTACTAGGTACTGTCAATCATTATGCACATTATGCATTATGATATATACATTGAATGTCTATGGTGGTCTTGTCTTAGCTTTTCCCACAATCACAAGATGGCCGCCGGAGTAACTTGGGCCACTGTATCCATGTCCCTCTAGCTGTGTTTTAGCACCTCTGCGTTACATGCAGCAGCAGCAGCAGCTTCTTCGCCGATCCTCGCAGCGACATCCGTCAGGATCTTGCCTTATCTCACCTTTTAGCCCTCAAACTGGATTCTTAGGATTGTGCCGAGCTCTGGGTGGTTTTCGTTTACCTAGAGAAACACTAATGGACGAAGTGAAAACGCTACAGTTCACAGCGGTACCCGTTAAAGGTGAGTAGCTACAATAATATTCAGTGCTATTATTTAGCTCTTTTTCGTGTCTGAAGGCTGCTTACAGGATACTGCATAGGCTACTTCTCACCCCAAATCTGGCGAATGACCCACTCCAGCTGGCTTTAAAACTGGTTATAGGCTTTAGCTTAAATGTGATCATAGACCATATTTTACACGCTAATAACACATTACAAAAGGTTTGCACGCTCAACAAAAACTTCTAACGAGGCTTTGATTTGACGTAAATGTGGCGGATGGATTAGCAACACCCCAAACCCCTGGATTCTTCATCATGTGTGATTTTTGCACGCTAATGTTGAAGGCTGTAAAGGAAAACCAAAAACATACGAGGACTGGCCTGGGAGGTGTAAATAAAGCTAGAGAAACGATGGATACTGCGGCAAACACTTGTTTTGCAGAAACAGGACGTTTGAACCTCTTGACAAATGAAATATAATGGGGAACATAATCTATTTCAAACTAAATATAATGTTTTTTTTTTATTTTATTTAAAACGTTGCTATTGGTTCTGTGTTAGTCCTGCGAGAAACATAAGGCTGGGCGATTTAGGCACACATTTTCCCTGTCATTTATTTATCTAAACTTTGATTTGATTTGATTATGCGTTTTCAAAAACAAAATGAAATTGGCTTTTGGTAATATTTTAGAACAGGGGATGACACATTCGAGTCCAGAAAAGTGCCAGAGCCAGACCACAATCACAGATGTAGCAAAATCATTACTGCAAGCATATTTCTGTAAACAATGTAATCTATTATTTTGCCTAGTTATAGTGAACTTTACTAAGAACACAAGTGGAAACAGTTATTTTCAAAAATCTGCCCCGGGCTGCAGTTGCCCAGGTGTGTTTTAAAACATAAGCTAAGCAGAATTCTGCTATTAAACACAAAAACACATTTGTTCTTCCAAAGTCCAAAAAAAAAAAAAAAAGAAAAACAAACAAAACATGTTTTTATTTACAGAATAATTCAAAAAGCACACTTTGTGGTGGACAGTAAGGCTAAAACGTTCATTTTGGATATAAATTAAAAGACTTCTGTTTAGAGATCACGTGACTACAAGATTTTTTACAAATTTCGATCCAGACAAAGCCTAAAATTAAATTAGATCATGAGCTCGTAATTGAGTTAATTTAGATTTTTACTGCCTTGAAAAGATTTGTCAATGGAACAATTATTAAAATGTATTATTTATTAATTTTTTTTTTCAGTAGAGAAGGACAAGAATTTGTCATTTGAAAACAGCAAAAATAGCCACTCTGCTTGAAATAATCACAGTAATATTGAGTTCTGTTTCTGAATTTTCAGTATGACTTGACTTTAGTCACATCTGTGTTCTCTAGTAACACTGACTTATATAAGATTGTATTTTCTGTTAAAAATTACACATTTTCTCTGTCATTACTGCCCAATTGGAGTTATAAAACATATTTCTTTTTAAATCATGCATGTTTGGGAACCTAAAAAGACCAGTTATATAAAGACCAATTATTCAGTTACCAAATTAGTTGACTGTTAATTCAATTATAAATGACTCGAATTCTGGAAGCGTGTCGTTTATTTTACTTTGCCACCAAACAGAAGAGAGGTCTTTAGAAGACTTAAAGGTGGGGTAGCTGATTTTCACACCACAAAAATGTATTCCACTCTGTATTCTTTCCTGCAGGTGTCCAGAATTCTTCTCTTAATCTGAAGCCGGAACTCCAAGAGACTCCACAGATTAAAGAAGAACCAGAGGAACACAGGGTCAAACATGAGGAGGAGCAACTGCCAGTGTGAGTGTCAAATAAGAACAAGTCAGGAATGATCAACTAGGAATGCACCAATACAATACAGGGGTAATGTATGATATGGCTGTATTTCTTTAGACATGGACAGTAGGGCTGTAGTTCTTTTATTTTTGTAGACGATTAATTGTTCGATGGCATCTCAGTCGACCATAATTTGTATAAGTCGACTAATTCTTTAGATAGATAATAAGGTTTTATATTGAACAGGGACAAAAACTCCTGCACGAACCGGGCCTTTCTGTGTGGAATTTGCATGTTCCTCCCTTCTCTGGGTGAGTTTCCTCCAATCAGGTTGAGGCGCCAGGTGTTTAGGTGAATCACTGAGCTGCCCCAGGGATGCTTACTGTCACTGAGTGGGGAGGGGAGCTGCTGTGTGAAGCACTTTGGATTAGATTTGTATGATTCACGGCTTCTAACAGAACACTGTTAGAACTAGGAAAGTCTAAATGATTAGATTAATCAATAACCGTGTATATCCAAGTCACAATAGAAGCGTAAAAAGAAAAAAATATTAATCGTGCCAATTTTAGAAGCAGAATTAAGTGTTTTTTGATTGATTCTATTATTTAATAATGTTCCGACAGGTATTGGCCAAGTTCATATAAAATGGGTGATATTTGGTACAGACAATTAATTTCCCAGATAAATGAGCTTAGTTTTTTTTTTTTTTTTTTTTTTTTACTAATGTGAAAAGCACATTTGTTTCAAAGATTTGCATCAAGTATCAATATTTTAAACGTGGCCATTTTCGAAACAGAAGTCTTTTAATTCATATTAAAAAAAAAACATTTTTTTTTTTTTTTCTTTTCAACACATTTAGATATTTTCTTTCAGTAAGTTTGAATTGACAAAACTGATCACAATCTTGAGGAAAAGTGCGTTAGACAATGAAAATGAAAGAAAATTACAGATTTCACTGTTCAAGGCACTGGTCAAGTCAACTGTAATCGTGAAAAATCGCTAAATCGTGATATTTTATCTCGCAATAATCGCAATACTGAAATTCCATATCATGACATCCCCAGTAATAATATGGTTAAAAACTCACAAAAGTGGATTTTACATAAAAGGTCACTTTAATATAAGAAACATAAGACTTGTGACATTTATGTAACAATAATGTTTTTCTTTTAGGTCCGTCCCTGAGATTAAAATTGTCTGTGTGAAGACAGAAGACTCCACACTTTTTGAACGAAGACAAACTGAGACTAAAAACGAAACACAGGAAAATAACATCTCCTTAGAACCGCACTTCTCTTCTGTCACTGAAAAAGTCGAAACGCAGTCACACAGATGGACCCGGAGACTGACGACGACCCCTTCACGAGCACGGGATCGCAAAACTCCACCGAAGAAGCCGATGAGAAGAAACACCAGTGCCCTTTTTGCGGCAAAAAATACCGCTTCGAATGGGATTTGCACGTGCACGTAGCCATTCACACCGGCGAGAAACTCTTTCGATGTCCGTTATGCGATAAAACGTTTGCCAAAAAAAGCAATCTGGTCGTCCACGCCAGGAGACACACCGGAGAAAAACCATTCAGCTGCCCGATTTGTGCCAAAGCGTTTTCCGAAAAGAGTAATTTCGCGGTCCACCTCAAAACGCACCAAGGCGACAAACCTTTCAGCTGTTCCATTTGCAAGAGCACATTTACTCGGAAAAGTAGCTTGGGCGCGCACATGAGAACTCACACGGGGACAAGCCTTTCAGTTGTTCCATCTGTGACAAAACATTCGCCAGTAAGAGCAATCTGGGCGTTCACATGAAAACGCACACGGGAGACAAACCATACAGCTGTTCAGTTTGCGAGAAAAGCTTTGCCAACAAGGGGAATTTAGCAGTTCACATGAGATCGCACAGAGGGGACAAACCTTACAGCTGTTCGATCTGCGAGAAGACATTTACGCGCAAAAGCACTCTCGCCGTGCACATAAAAGCTCACGCCGGCGTCAAACCCTACTGCTGTTCCATTTGCGAGAAAGGGTTCGTGAAAAAAAGCAGCCTCACGGTGCACATGAGAACTCACACGGGCGAAAAGCGCTACAGCTGTTCCACGTGCGAGAAAGGTTTCAGCCACTCATCGTGTCTCAAATACCACGAGAGAACGCACACGGGTGAAAAACCGTACAGCTGTCCGGTCTGTAACAAAGGCTTTAGCCATTTCTCCTGTCTTAAATATCACTGCAGAACGCACACCGGCGAAAAACCGTACAGCTGCTCGGTGTGTAACATGCAGTTTACCTGGAGCTCTCACCTCAAAAGTCACATGAGGTGTCACTCGGGGAAAAACCCTTCAGCTGTTCTGTCTGCGATACGCATTTCATCTCCGGCTCCAATTTGAAAAGGCACATGAGGAGTCACACGGAGGAGGAACGGGCCGCGCAGAAAGAGCCGGTCAGAGTCACGTCAGGGAGTAGGTTTGCAGAAAATGCGAGAGAGATCATCAAGCAGCACGTTCAGTCGTAAAGGAACTGCATTGGTTATAAATAATGAATAACAGATCAATACAAATGCTCAAATAAGCACTTGAAAGTTAAGAACAAGACGCTGCAGGTGAACAGAGACAAACCAATACACTACATTTAAAGCTATCAGTTTGAAAAAAGTATACTCGCATTAATATAAAGGACCCATATTATAATAATGTTTGATCCATGTTATAATGATATTTCCTCACCAAAACACATCTAAAGTTACTTACTAACGTTGAGGTTTAAGCGAGAATTTTTTGCCAATCATAGACTGACACCATTTCAGATGAGTGTTTCTCAGCCGCTTGCTGCTTTGTTTTTGCATGTACACTCAAGGAGTTTTTGGGGGGCAGAATAGTTTTATTTTTGAGATCCGCCTGTTTCATATAACCCTATATCCATTTCTAATCCTCTGACCAACTCTTGCGGCGTTTACACATTTTCAAGTCCAATAACACAACCAAACAATAGAGCAACCCCAAACCAAAAGTGACAGGAGTTTCATCAGACTGTCAATAGTTCACGTGACCCTCGTTGGCTCCTGGACAGCGGTTATTCGTCGCCTCATGGATCGGCAGTAGTGTCTGAGTTGATCCATTCTTACACCAGTGCTGTCCTCAATCTTGTCCATCTGCTCTGAAGCACTGGAACATTTTTTCGTCACTGAACACGACTTGGGACCACCTCTGCAAAGTCCAACGACGATGTGCAGTGCACCATTCGACCCGAGCTTGGCGATGTTGGGGGGTAAGCATTGATCCCACATATGGCTGATATGGTCGAATACCGTCAGCGCGGAGGCGAATACGGATGGTTCTGGCTGACACTGGCCTGTGGTGTGTCCCAATGGTCTCGGCTGTGGACCTGGTCACGGAGATGTGCGGGGCGGTTGGCGCGGTCTTGTGCAGCGGTCGTTACACGGGGGCCACCAGTACGAGGGCGGTCGTTAGAGGAACCAGTGGCCTGGTATCGCTCCACAAGACGACTAATGGTAGAGCGGTGGCCTCCAAACACCCTGGAGACACAAGACAACACCGTCCAGCTTGGAGCAGCCTATAGCTCCATCCCTCTCTGGTTGAGACAATCGTGGCATCGTGAAGAAGTGTGTTTTTGGCTTCATTCTGGTGCCTTTTTATGGAGAAGACTTGAGCACAGTTAACCAGCGGTAAAAGTCAACTCTGAGTTTCAAACATGAGTTTGTATGAATAAATGACCCTGTAATGCACTCTTTATTGTTCTCACAATCAGTCAAGCCAAACCAAGAACTGTGTTCAGCTTACTATGGACTCAAATCATGATGCTAACCCATTTTTCCAAATGTACTCATTTCTAAGGAATTTTCGAAAATTAAAAATGTTGCGTTTCTTTTTTCCTTGAGTGTACATAGATTATGGTGTCATCAGCGTATAACTGACATGATGCCTCAGAGCACACATCTAGAAAATCATTAATGAATAAACTAAACAATAAAGGGCACAGAGTTGAGCCTTGAGGCACACCTAAATGATTTGACATTACATCAGAAACTGTATTATCAACTCAAACACATTGTTTCCGATCTGTTAAACAGGATTGAACCCACTGCAAAACTTTTGTCAAATAGCTCTTCTGATTGGTCATCGTGTCATGTTTTCATAAAGAAAAAAGTCAAAAATTAACAGAACAGCGTCAGCAAAAACAGAAATATGGACAGAGCCAGGTTTAAATGTATGAATTCATTCAGTTGCCTGGTTAGAAAAGAATGTTTCCACGTGAAAGGAGAGCAAATTAACCAAATGCAGAAAATCGAAAAATGAGTTTTGCCTGCAGTGTCTTGTCTTAATGTTTCTGGCATTTAGCCCTCCATCAGACATGCAACATACAATGTGTAAATAATTGCACAAAATTCCGGAATCATGTGTGCTATCATACAGTTTTAAATTTTGTGTCTTTAATTGAGATATGAGCAAAATGTGCAGTGGACCACAAGCTTAAAACTGAGACAAAATTTCACAATGCATCATTGCTTTTGACATGAGATTGCACCAAATGTTCAAATATTCACAGGACAGAAAGATGATAGTAAATAATGCTACAGTCTATTTGCATTGCTCTACAAAATGTCAAAATCAACGTAAAACCACATACCTGTATAGTCGGGGAGCCAAAGTCTGAAAAGCTCTTTAAAAAGGGAGGAATATATTTATTGACAAGATAACCCAATCCAGTTTTTCCAAATTTTTTATCAAAAATGAAGGATATATGCACTAAAATAGCCATAATTTATTTTCGCAATATTTCCGCCTGAGCAGACCCTCTAATTATTGACCCTTAGGGTCAAAGCTAACAAAAAATTACAAATAAAAATTACGGCAGGCCGTGTCAGGTTCATCCTTTTTTCAGACTTTGGCTCCCCGACTAATAACCAAATCTGAACCTTAAACACTCAAATTGAATAATGATTGAATAAAAGTCAGATTTATGTATTTTAACAGTTTTCAAATAAGATTTGCCAATAGTACAAGAGCAAAGTGGATTGCTTTGCTAAAAAATCAAGACATTAAATGAATCAGAAAATGCAGCTGAAACTGAAACAAGAAAATTACACTAGATTCATATGCAAATTAAAAATATAATAAATTCAAGATAACCATTAGACCAGGGATTCTCAGACCAGGGACTCCTTATCGGCTCGAAAATCTTCCAAGGACCCCTATCACTTTTCGCTCTGGTATCACATTAAAATTCGGAAATTAAAGCTATATCAAATATATCAAATATGAATAAATGGTTAATTTCCTATTTTCATTTTTACTGGTTTACCTGTTTCTATTCAAAGCTATCTATCTTTTTCAATCCAAGATTCTATGTTTAGGATGGTAAATCATAAGATTGCCAATGTTTTAAAGATAATTTGGGGGACCCCCTACACATGGTCCAGGGACCACTTTGAGAACCACTGCATTAGATAGTGCAAACATATTATATTGACAAGAATCGAGTCTCTTCTTTAGTAATTAAACCTGGTTTGAAATGTATTATTATGCAAACTAGTTTTTACATGAAAAACACAATTTACACAAAATAATTTTCATGTACTGTATTTTCTGTTCAATCTGAGGCTTTTCCACAGCATACAATGCAAGAAAGGCCCTTATTTTGAGGTAAAAATGTCTCATTTCAGGTGAAAGAATCTGAAAGTGCAGTAAGAAACGTTGACTATATATATAGCTAGTTGTTTTGAGCAGAAAATGCTAGTTTCAAGTTCTCTTGAGCTAATCTTTTCTTGATTCAAGCAATCATGGCTTTAAACAGATACAAATTTACTTAAAATAAGTTAATAAATCTAGATAAGGCAAATCAGGATAAAATATGTCAAAACAAGTCAATAAAATTGTGGTCTGATTAAGTGAAAAAATCTTAAAATGTGTCTTTTAAGATAACTACGCTTAATTCAAGTCATTTTATCTAAGTTAGATTTTCCTTTTTTGCAGTGTATGGGATTTCTAAAACATTTATAAAGACCAGTTAACTATTGGTTGACAATAATTTCAATGATCGATTAGTTGCGATTGTTGCAGCCCTGGTCTTGGCTTTAATTCATCAAAGCTTATTAAATGTGCAAGTTATTTCATAACAAATTGTTTATAAAGAGTTAAACAAACTATTGATTAGATTTTTGTTGGATTTTTTTCCCCTATTTTCTAGTGTAAAATGCATACTTATAATAGACCTCTCTATCTTTTGTAAGTAATGGAAAACACAACAGTTATCGAATGCTTGCTTCCCCCACTGTATAGGGAAATGTTGGAACGAGATGTGAAGGTTCATAGAAGAATAACTGTGGAGCATATACAACTGCAGATCTACTGTACACTCCTGCTGCATTTACATATTCTGGTGCTTCTACTTTCACTTTTCCATAGTGAGCGTCTACTAACAGAGTGATGACTTTGTAGGAATAACCAGACCAGACGAGTTGTAACGCATGCAGAAATGTTTAGAATGGTTATTTGAAATGAAACAAACAATAAAATAATGGTATACCCAGCCAAGTGTCAGTCCTGTTGAATAATGAATCGCAGTTACAGAAATTATGATCGTGTCCATCTACTACCTTTATTTTTCAGACATGTAATGTAAGTCTCGAAACACACATGTTCACTTGGAGGTTTGCTTTGATGTAGAAGAGCAATATTGGAATAAACAACTAATGATAAAAAAAAAAAAACACGCAGAGCTTGCCATATGCTGTTAGAAAGGTTTCAGAGTCAGACAATGTAATCCAAAATGTGTAAATACAGTATGTTTTCTTAATAATTTGTTAAAGCAGCAGGTCGTTTGGCCAGATTAGTCAAACTTGGTACAAAATGTCATGTTCTCAGGCTTTTCACAATCAAAATAAAAATAATAATTTGTTTTGCTAAATATGTTTCCTTTATTTTATAAGATTGTGTTGCACAATCAAATTACATTACTTGCAATTAATTTATTACATAAATGAAATGTTCTATTAAACATTCTATTCATCTATCCATTGCATATTGGGAAGTTGTTTGCAGTACTACCTTTGTTTTAAATCTACAATCATCCCACCGTCCGCGGAGGTTCATGGAGGACGACAGCGGTTCAGAGGATTCGTCCTCTGAGCAGCTGAGGTATGCATTACTTTCAATATTTTTATGAAACCTGTATCTAATTATGTTAGATACATACTGTACAGTATAAAAATGGTAAAAGTACAGACAAATTCACTTTTCATAAAAAACAATATTTCATTTGACTGTTGTCAGGTATAGATAGCATCCTTTCTATTTAGGTAAAACAGTGTCAAATTGACAGCACTTGCTTATTATTATATTTGTCACATCATAAGCTATTGTCAAAATAGTGATATTGTATTGTTTTCTTTCAATGTGGACCTCTTTGATGAGGAGATTGACAGTGACAGGTAAACAATAAATTGTAAATTCATTTTTGATCAGTTATTATGAATGAATGAATAAATAAATACATACATACATTGGCACACTTGCACAACTACACACAGACACACCTACCTGCTCATATGTTTCTGACTTGTTTCGTCATTGTTTTTTGTGAGCCTGATGATGGAGTGATGGTTGGAGCACCCAGCACTAGCCAGGGTGGAAGATTGGGAGGAAGAGGCAGGGGGCGAGGAAGTGTAGGAGTTTGCCCTCAAGAGGACACCTATCACTCACCTTGCCTCAAGGGGAAAACCTTGGAAGAGCAGGATGACAAGGTTCCAGCCCCACCAAGGTTTTTCCCAAAACGACCTTCTGGTGTCCAACCGCCTTTCAATACTGGCAACCCTGAACCTGGACAGATCTTTTGTCACTTTTTTGATGAGGAACTTCTTCAGCGACTGGTCCACTACACCAATCAAAAGGCTGTTGGGGGGAAAAAATTCAAGTGGACTCCTGTCGCAGTGGAAGAGATGAAGAAATTTGTGGGTGTACTGTTTTACATGTCTGTTGTACGTCTTCCACAAATCACTGATTACTGGCGCAAAGGGTCCATTTTCAGTGTGAGCCACCCAGCCACTGTCATGTCCCGAGATCGCCTCAGACACATTCTCAGCAATCTACAACTGAGCGATCCAAAGTCAGATGCTGTAAATAACGCCAAGAACTGAATGGAGAAGAATTATGATCCTATCTATAGTGGCGTATAAGGTTGCATCTCAAGAAGTGACAAAACTCATTTTTACAGATGAAGAAGAATTGCCTAATGCCTCTGCTGCAGTGGTTCCAACGCCAAGTAAGTGTATTCACAAAGTGTTGTGTGCAGTCATTTAAGAGCTGAAGTCTTTTAATACAGCTGATAGATTACGTATGTGTAATCATATTTTGGATTAAAAATGTTGTACTTTGCCTTGTTTTTACAGGTGAGCAGCAGGAGGAGAGAGGGACAGGAGCCACTGCAGCAGTGAGCAAAATCAACCAAATTAGTAAATCAATCTACTAAAGGTTTAGTAATGACACTTAAAGCACTGCTACATTCAGTATATAGACAAATCACCTGTGTAATCATCTTATTGACTTATAATTTTTATTTTGTTTTAACAGTTGTGCAGCAGGAGGTGAGCAGGACAAGAGCCACTGTGGCCCACGAGCAGGCTCCGCGCCCTGCCAAAAGTTGGTGGTTTTGCATTTCTTTGAATTAATACAATATTTTATTTATTTGTTTTGTGTTTTTTCTTCTTTTTTGCAGAAAGAGTGTGGGTCATTGGTGAGAGCCATGTTCGGCGTGCTGCCCAGCTAGCTGCAGTGACCAGGGGCAACCACCTCGGCCTTTCCAACACTTGTATTTGTTGGTTTGGCTGTGGTGGCCTTCATTGGAATGGGCTGGTTCCCTTTTTCAACGAGTCCCTGCAAGGGCGAGCTTTGCCAGATGTCCTCCTAATTAACTGCGGCGGGAATGACCTAGGGTTTTTGCCTAGTGTCAAACTCGTCAATGTTATGAAGGAGGACCTGCTCCAGTTCCATTGCCAGCACCCTGGGATGCAGATCATTTTATCTGCAATTCCTCAGCGGCGCCGGTATAAAGCTGGACCAAATCCGGCAAAGTTTGAGAAGGCACGCAGGTTTGTCAACAGCTTCATGACTGCTTTTATGGAAAAGGTCGGCGGTGTTGCTGTTACACATCCCAACATTAAATGAGACTTTGGAGTAGCTCAGTTGTTCTTAGATGTGTGAAGGACACACATCTAACACTGGCAACCCTGAACCTGAACAGACCACTTTTTTGATGAGGAACTTCTTCAGCGACTGGTCCACTACACCAATCAAAAGGCTGTCTGTAATTTGGAAAAGGGGAAAAAAATTCAAGTAGACTCTGTCACAGTGGAAGAGATGAAGAAATTTGTGGGTGTATTGTTTTACATGTCTGTTGTACGTCTTCCACAAATCACTGATTACTGGCGCAAAGAGTTCGTTTTCAGTGTGAGCCACCCAGCCACTGTCATGTCCCGAGATCGCTTCAGACACATTCTCAGCAATCTACAACTGAGCGATCCAAAGTCAGATGCTGAAAATGACGCCAAGAAGGGAATGGAGAATTATGATCCTATCCAGTGTGGCGGATAAGGTCGCATCTGAAGAAGTGACAAAACTGTTTAATATTCTCAATAAAAAACTCCCCCCGTCTGGAACGTCAAACAAAACAGTCAGAAAATGTACGAATTGACCAGAGATGTACATCGCGACCTCGAGAACCAGCCGGAGGAACGGGTCAGAGAAGACTACATCAAAGTCATCACGGACAGCATCTACAAACGTGTGGCCTCACCTCCAGAAGAACGAGTCGTCTGCAAAAGCTGCTTGTGCTTAATAAGTTAATAACCCCATCTCAAACGTGACCACAGAAAGACTGAAAAGCAGCTGCAAGAACATAAAACAGTAAAAAAGTTCAGTTGGTCTAATGTTAAACTAAGATGTTAAATTACAAAAATTAGCGCTCTCAAACTGTGGTGTGGCTCTCCAGACGTTTGGAGAGCATTCATTATTACTTGAATAATACAATTTCTTCTGATATACACACACAAAACACATTCATTTTTCACAGGGGTATTAGCTTAGGCACTTTGCGTACGTGAAGTGTTTTTTTTGTCCTGCAATGTAACTTGTGTTTATGGCTCGTTGAATCAGTTACATTTCAGATATAAATCATTGAATGATTATAAATATGAAGATCTGACCCCCAAAGTGATTTACAGTAGATTACAGTATTTTAATTCACGCCACTCTCTGCTTGGATAAACTGCTACTGTATCCACAGCTGACCTGGGGCAAGCTGGCATTAATGAAGCTGTTGAAGCACCATGGAGCCTCCCCACCACCAGTCACTCATGTACACCAGATTCATACACTGTAAGAAATCTTTCCGTAAAAAAAACAGGAAATTCTACCGGCAAAAAATTACCAGCAAACTGTCCGTATTTTTTCTGTTGTAATTCCACCAGTTAATTTACCTTTTTTTTTTTTTTCCGTAAAACTCCTCGGGGCAAAAAACTGAAACTTTTCTGTTAATTTAAAGGTAGGCCTACTATACAGTGGTCCCTCGTTTATCGCGGGGGGATACGTTCCAAAAATAACCCATGAAAGACGAAACCCACGAAGTAGTGATCTTCTTTTTTAACCAATAATTTCAGTTGATCTGATGTTAGTGTCTTTTGTACAGGTAATAATGCTCTGAACACATTATTCACAGTGAGATACAACAGCTCGAGTAATTTATGTGACGCTTAAAGAGGGACGGTGCTGTGCGTGTTCGCCTGCTTTGCTTTTGGCAAAGACGTGGTCAGTACCCGTCCTGAACGGGAGTCAAACCCGGGTCTCCCATATCGCGGGCGAACGACAAACACGTTGAGCTAAAGGGATTGCTCCCATTAGCTCAGTTTGCCGGTAAGATCTTATGAGGGGGTGAGTTTATCTCCTCACCACCACACACTTCACCACCCTCAGTCCAAGAGAAATTTCCCTAACGGGACAATAAAGTACTTGATTGATTGATTGATTGACCAACCTGGTCCCTCGTGTGGGTCTACACTGGTTACACCTGTCCTGCTGCGCTCCACAGCCGACCACAGAGCCACGGATCACACGGGCTCCAGAGCCGACACGAAACACATCTGGACTCTAGCGAAGTCACAACAATCTCCTCAAACACATCTGTACACTACACAAATGACGTTCCAGCGTGAACAAACTTATCATCGTAACTACGAGCTCAAAGAGTCAAATCCTCACCTGGAGAAACGTCCGAGCGTCAGGTCAGCTTCCCCTGCATGATCCAAACTGTCTAAAGTTTTCTAAAAGAGCTTCTGTGGTGTTTCCTGTAAATGCTGTGATACGGTTCAAACAGTGCTTTTGAGAGAAAAGCACGCTTACAGCGCACGTCTATAGGACCGCGCACTGTAAAAAAAAAAAAAAAAAGCAAAATAAAAAAAAAAATCCGCCAAACAGTGAAGCCGCGGAAAGTGAACCGCAATAGAGAGGGACCACTGTACTCGATTTTTTTTTTTACTTAAAAAAAAATGTTCCCCTTGCATTGATGTCTTGTTAATGTATCTATTCAGGTGGAAATCAGTCAGCAAAGTCCTGTCTATGTCTAATAAAATTCTGTTTTTGTCCAGTTTTTTCTGTTATTGTTTTTAGCATTGTGGCTAACGATTGTTAGCATGGAGACTCACCTCGCTGCTAACAGCTGTGAAAAATCAATAAAACACATCTTAATGAACAATTCTGAAACTCAGAATGCATTAGCTAATTGAGCAAATCGTGTAGACTGAAGTAGGAAGTTTTAAATGAATTATTTCTGTCTGTTTACATTTTTAAGGATGCAAGAATCAGGTACAGTCCCTTTAAGAAACTTTTTCATTCAAATTACGGATTTGTTTGTATTTAAAATATTTTTGAAACTTTTTCATCTGGTGAAGCATTTCTCACACAAACAGGACAAAGACAGTTTTTTTTACAAAGTCAAATATTTATTAAAACAATACTACAACAGCAACATAAACAGTACAACAAATTATGTTCCGTTAAATCATCCGTTAAATCATATGATGTTTGTTCAAATCCACTAAAACATGAGAAACGTTTCAGCATTTACTCAGTTCTGTGGGAAACACTCGTCCATACAAAGGATTCAAACTCTTCTGTTGCTAAAAAATCACAATTTGAATGAATTAGTGATACAATGATCAAACAGTTCACTTGTTATCAAATAAATATAAAAACTATTAAGGAAATATGTATTTTTACTCACCAGAGCAGCTCCAACTTCTTCTGCCCAAACAGACTGATTCATGTGGTTTTGTACAAGTTTTGACAAACCTTTTGTGTACTTTTTTGGGTTGAGAAAGTTAAAGGGGACCTATTATGTCAAATTCACTTTTCTAATTTTTAACCTTGTTATAATGGCCTTCCTTTATCATTAGTTTACTCAATTATATTTGAATTGATTCATGCATGTTTGAGTAATCTTGTATGTAGAAATTCCCATTCTCACCTACCACCTATCCCTCTTGCCTTTGTTTACTTGTTATATTTCAAAAGACCAATAGGGCCTACTCCAAGTGAAGCATATATGGTTCAAAACTGTCCCACAGCCACTTTACAACATTAATATTAGTTATTTAAAATCTGTTGCTTTTTACATTTAAAATGAAGAGGCGGGGCTTATTAATTTTGCAGTTTTGAACAGGAAGTCAGTAGAGCTGTATCTAATTTTAAGCTGTTTTAGATCAACATTGTGTTTTACAATTAATAAAAGGTAAATTACTGATCTGCATATGTTCTAGTTTATTACTAAATATTAAAAAAACACAATAGGTCTCCTTTAATGCCGTATAGCTGTGATAACTCACCATCTGCTTAATCTCAATGATTAAATCAAAAAACACTTAGTTCTTGCTAAAAAAAAAATATAGTTTTGATTAGCTTTAAAAAATATTGAAAATCAGACACTGATCAATACTTAGACCATTGAAACTTGCTCTAAACCAGACATGTCTAAACTGCGGCCCGGGTCCAAAGGCAGCCCTCAGACCAACTTTTGTCGGCCCTCAAACCTACTGAAGAGATGGTCCAAAAAGAAATTAAAGCCGCTAAAGCAGTAATGATGGCTCTCGCCAGCCACGCATTCTTCCTGGCACTCGCCCAACACCGACCCGCAACCTCCCCATAATGCATTGCATTTACGCTCCCCATGTGAAAAGTGACAAAGCATTTGAATGGCAAATTGGAATTGGAAAAGTTTGGACACTCTTGAGGTAGAGCACATGCTCGACAAGTAAAGCTGGGGTACCTAACTTTTAAAATGAATGAAGTGTATACTTTTTCATCAGAGAGTAGACAAATAAGCATTTGTGACAAATATCAAACTGCTCTGTACTGTCTAAATCTAATGATGAGCTTTTGTTTTTCCCATAGATAGCTGATATCGGCGTTCCGATTGGTCCACCTAGTTTCACTTTGCTGTCCGTAAAAGCTGTATTAAAACCATGGTTAAGGCTGAAACTTGATGTAAATATTAGTATGGCTAGTTTCATCAGTTTAGTGTGGTGTTTTAATCTTGAAGTGCCGTGTGTAATAGAATACCAGTGCAAATGCAAGACTTCAGTTTCTCAGATTGTAACTGTATTGTCAACCAATGTTTCTCATTTATAGAATCGACCCCCATAGTCTGAAAACAAGCTGAGAAAAATAAACCAGTGGTAATACAGTGATGTTTTAAGCTCGCAGCATTGTAATACGATTACCTACATACCATGTAAGTACCTATTTACCCTGAAAGCAATGCTTTTATTCAGTAGAGGAAATAAGTGACTTTTATACACTAAAAATTGTTTTTAATAATATTCAAATATGAACAGGATGTACCACCATAGTCTCATGGTGCACTCCGTGAGAAACACTGGTCAACATTTGTATAAATAATGAATTACTCTATTTAGTGTCTGTATTACTGTAACTAAATACTTACAACACTGAGTACTGACTAGTTCTTTATTAAAAAGTACACAATGTGATGAATAATTGCTGTAAATAAATTTTATGTGGCAATAGCCGTGTGTTGTTTGTGTTTGCTGCATCCTTATCAGGACTGATCAAATTGCAATTTGTATGAAATAAATACCTATTACTGTTTTAAAATAGTATACTCAAGTACACTATGAGTTTACTTTGTATATTCTGAATATTTTCATTAGTCTATATGCTGAATATACTTAGAATGAACTTCATTAAGTATATGTTTGAAAAGTATTTCAGAAGTAAGCTAAAAGTATACTGTGTATAAATATTATTAGTTAATTATGGATGAGTATGTACCTTATGGACAGTGGCACTTGCAAGACAATCATATCACTACTAATAATTAAGTGAAAAAAAAAGAGGCGTAAAAAAAAAAAAAAACAGAAATGCAAACTCACCAGAGAGATCGTAATGATAAAGTCGACCCGGAGTCGAACCACACTCTTATTGGAACCAGAGCTCAACCACTTGGCTACCGTGCACCCACTTAAATATACTATTTTAAAAAGGGTAATACAAAATTGGGAACTGGTAGTGTTCATGTTTTAGGTTTAACTTTATTTGGAAGATTTAAGCCAGTTGTAAATATGAAGAAAAGTAAATAGTTTTTGTTTTTTCCACTACAGCTCCTAATTCCAATTAATAACTTCATCTGTATTTCACAGAGGTGTCTGAAGCTTAACCATCACAAAGGTATGTCTGGTACAACAGTCCCAGCCGTCCCAGTCGGGGTCAGGAATAGAACTCTAGAGGTAACTGTCACAGTCTTCTCATCTAGCAGTCATAGCGACTTAGCTGTTTAGTAATTTTGGAGAAACTAGAATATCCGGTGGGGAAACTCTCACACTCAAGGAGTAATGTACAAACTTAATTAGTGTAATACTTTAAAAATTAAACAAATTGCGCTAAATGGCAGACAGCTCTTATTACAGCTACAAGATGGCCGCTACACCAGCCACCGCAACGGTTGCGATGACTTCTCTAGTCTGCACCCCACTGCGCGTGCGCAACTCAAAACTCCATATTTTTTGCTCGGAATCCGTAAAGAAAAAACACTGAACAACTGTGAATTTGGGAGTATTTCTGTCTGCGCTGTTATGGTCCGTGGATATATGCTAATAGCAGACACTTCACACGGGCAGAGAGTGAGCTCCACCAGGACATCGGTGCGCTCGGAGCATCCCGCAGCCCTGTTCGGGACACTTCACCCTCAAGTAAATTTGTGCCCACTTCGCTCTGCTAGCTTAGCCTTAGCACGGAGAGGCGCAAGAATATGAAGCGTTATTGCCCTTTGTTGTTGTTTTTTGCACGGTATCAGGGAGTGCTTGCATTAAACATGGAGGCCAAACAGCTCAGGGGCTCCTCGTCTGTGCTCAGAGAAGGGATTGTCCTGTAGAAACTGCTTTGTTGTTGTATTTTCGTTAGCCTGTCTGCTAAATTCTCCCGCGACTCCCAAACTTCACATAAAAGCTGGGACTCGGCGGGGCGAAACCAAACGTCCCGCTAATGTACTAAATTAAGTTTGCTCTTTTCTACAGAGATCAGGGCTGAACTTCAACTTTTTCATAGCAGTATTCCGCTCATTCGTTTTTCATGAAGTGCTACTGAGAAGTCAAAATGTTATGTAATTATTGGACATAACTGTGAACAGTTATTTAACCATAACTATTTAATTCTTGCTTATACAATTACTACATTATGGATGTCTTATGTCTCTAAATTGTTTATGCTTAAATTATAGAACAAATACCAATTTGTGTGTAAAACTATGCAATTGCATATCGTTTTCAGGGTTTATCTCTGTTGTTTTAACATTTATTATTGGTAATTTAGAAAGTGATATAAACGCAGGAGTTAGAAATAACCCTTCACAGAGCACATAGAGACACATAGATGGCATTTGCCTCAATAAATTCTAATACATAAACCTATTTGAAATAATTATTAATTGTGTCACTTTTGTGTCAGCAGAATAAAGAGGAACACTCAAGTTTCTTTAGTATAAATCACATAATGTGCACAAATGTAGGCCCTGTCAAATGTTGGATGATCAAAACTCAAGATATCCCCAAAATAATCCTATTCTATTTAGGTAGTTAATACTTTTTAATAAATTCTTAAAATCAATGATTTGATATGTTTAAAATGTTATTCCACAGTTTTAATTTAGCAGTTGAAACTAGTGAGGCGGAGGCATTTTGCTCCGTGTGTTTTGTGCTCCTGACAGCTGTCACGACAACACACTACAAAGTAAGCTAGCCGTTAGCTTAGCATTAAGCATAGCATGTACTTTGTCGTTTATGCTGTTCAAGTATTAATACTTTATGTAGTTGTATAAATGCACAATCTGCTATTTATTAAAACTGACCAGTAACAAGCCGTTTCAACCATGCTTGTGTGCAGTAGTTTGCTTTTTAGTTGCTAGTTGTGCGTGGTTTGGGGCTAACGTAAACACGCTTGAACCGCGACGGGCCTTTTCCCAACACACCCACCCGCTTAAAAGTAACCAATGCCTTCTTCTGAGCTGCTTTTCGTCTATTACTGCAGCCAATTCACGTGCAATAAACAAGAGACAATTATAAGCTTTATTCGGAGTGATTTGCATAGAAATATGTTAAGTAGTTGTCTATCGCATGTCTCCGGCTTGTCACATTACATAATCCACCTCCTCCACCTCTGCTTGCAGGCGCCGTCTTCACGCACGCTCCGGATCAGATGGGAATGAATAAATAAACCCGCTGGAGACATTTTCCGACTGGAGCTTTTTGTGCCCGACATCTGGGCAAAGGTTTACCGTCAGTGTGTGCGCTTCAGACCCAGCAGCATGTTGTACACACAGTGGAGACCGTAGCCAAAAGCAGGCTTCTCAAAGATGACAAGGTATGCAGCACTTTGGCTTTATTCATAACCTGAGTTGTTAACATGTGTTTGTGAATGATATCTACACAACACTGGTCTATAATGATACTATTTGGTTGTTTTTTGCTGTTTTGAAGCAGTATTCAAATATAACTTTAGAGTAGAATTACAGTTTGTTTTGCCACAGTGTTTCTTTGTTTGGGTTGGTTAGGTGACTGTGTGGTTGTTGTCTAATGTTTTTTTCTTTTTATAAATAGCTTGTTCATATTTATTATGACTGTAATATTGCTGATTATTAATATAGTGCGCAAAGAAGAATGGTTGATCAATACTTAAACTAGACAAGTATAAAACTAGAACTAAAAAATGTAGTAACTGGAACAAATGCGACTTTTCCAGAACGTTGAAAGCATTGTCGCTTGTTATAGTAGTATCAAAGTTTGTGTCAGGCCTATTCTTAGAATGAGATCGAGTGTTAAAATGATACTTTGCCACATTCTTCAGGGAGATTATGTTTTCTGCCATGTTTTGAAATATTATACGTGAATAGACAAATTTGCCATATAAGCAAGCAAGAGAAGACCCTCTTTCTTAAAAAAGTCAATTTCAGAGAGATGTTCCCTTCAAGGTGGGGTAGCTGATTTTTACACTACAAACACGATTTAGGTTTCAAATCTGACACCTTCCTCTCCTAAATCCTTCAACACATGGTTCATATCAACATTCATTCTGGTTGCATTTATGACTTATAACTTCTTTTTACAAATAGCAAAGTGAAACTGAAGTGACCACCCCAAACTCAGCCAATCAGAGAGCAGCATTCAGCTCCTGATTAGAACTAAATTCTTTATTATTTAGTTCAGACAGGACTCAGAGGTCTCATTTTTTCACAAAGAGCTATTTTTCCTATATATTTTTTGTGGAAAGCACAAGTTTACTAATTTACAACTAAAAAAAGTCATTTTATAATGTTTTTGTAGTTTGACAAAAGCTTCCAACCAAAAAGCATTAGTTACAGGCCTTTGCGAAGTTGGTATTGTGACTACACTACTACTATGTACAAAAAATCAAGTATGGAACCAGGTTCTGTCTTATAGCTTAAGTGTTAGAAGAAATAGGTCCTATAGATGACTGGGAAGCTGCCCTATCAATATGAAAAGATATGCTTGTTGCTCTGATTTAAATGAGACATGTCTTTTTTTTGTGACAATGTCAACAAATGCAACTTTCTCGAGCAGTTTAGAATGGCTTGACCTTTTTAAACTTGTTTAAGATTACATAATATCCAGAAACAACTCATATTTAGTGTTTGTATCTTAACTTGTAATTGGTAAATTATGGAAAGCTTATTGTCAAAGTACAAGTAGAACGCTGTGGAAACGTTCCGATTTCTACACGCTGTTGTGCGTCCAATTACTTATTATTCATTTAGAACTTGTGAGTCACTGTATGACTTTTGGATGAGAGCTGATTGGTCGTTCAGAAGTTTGTAAGCTTGCTTCATTTTTTTTATTACTTGATCCAACAGAAAGTCAGGGATCTGCGTCGATATTTGATGCTAAAATGGGAACAATGCTAGTTAAGTTTTAGCGTTAGCATTGACAGACAAACACGTATTCTCCTGATTTATAATGTCTTTACCTTGTTGTCAGAGAAAATCACTCACAACCCACTGTTCTTTGCCTAATAGTAGTTTTTAGTTAGTTAGTGAAGACCCTACAGAAAAAATAACAAGAAGTTAGTAAAAGTTAGATTTGTTAAACACAAACTAACCAACTGAACTGACTTCTGAGTACACTTAAAACTAGAAAATTATATCTTATGGGCTTCAAACGTTATGTAACCAGAACAGCTTGTTTGACCTCTATGATGTCTCTTTAAATAGTTTATTGATCAACTAAACCTAGATTGGTGACATTTTTATTGAATTCAGTGCGTCTCTGTGGTGTCAGAGTTCATGTGTTCAGTCAGTGTGAGTGGGTGCAGAGTAGCAAGAGTGGTTAGAGCTCTGGTTTCTCAATAAGGCAAATGCAGGTTTGAATCCGGGATCAGACCAGTGCAACGCCTCATAAGCTCCCGGGTGGAAGGTGGTAGGTCAGTTGCCAACACTAAAAAATGTTCTTAGTGAATGAATGAGAGAATTATTGTCTGTCGTCTGTCTCTGTGTGGTAACTCTGTAATTAGTTAGCTACTGTCATGGTTTCCTGCCTAAAGCCCAAAGACACTGGGACAAGTTCCAGTCACCCGCAACCCCTAATGGGACCCCTTCTTCCCATTAGGTGTTGCGCCTTTTTATTTATTTTATTTTATTAGTTTATAGTTTAATATTTATAGTTTTAGAGTATTTATTTATATTTTAGTGTCCTTTTTTATTTTATTATTTGTTTTTTATTTTTTTTATGTCTTTTTAATTATTTCACGGTGCTGTAATTATTTGTTGTATTTTTTATGAGCACTGGTAGAGCACGTGCTTGTTTGTGTTTAGTATTTTCTGTGCGGCACTTTGGAAGCGTTTTTAGTTTGTAAGATATGTTATATAAATAAAGTGGATTGGATAATATGGAATAGGGATGCACCGATCCGATACTGGGATCAGATATCGGTGCCGATCCAGGAAATTTTTGCTGGATCGGATATCGGTTTCATGATATCGGCTCAGCCGATACCAATGTTGTCTCTTTAATTGGACATAATGAGACAAATTTACAGGCTGGTGTTGATCCAGAATGTCTGATATTATTGGACATTTTATTCAGATTAAGTTGTTTAGTTGTGGCTTGCACTAGAAATAACAGTTACTTGACAATATAAGACAAAATGTTTCATGTTTTAATAAGAAGGAAAAGCAATTTCAGTCCTTACACTGGTATCGGTTGGTATCGGCAGATACTTAAAGCCAAAATATCGGAATCGGTATCGGAACTGAAAAAGCTGAATCGGTGCATCCCTAATATGGAATAAGGTGTTTCACTGCACAATTTATCAAAATCAAATCAAAATTTCAATAGACATATTTTGCCATTTTTTAAGTACCATAGTTTTGTACACAAACTACAAAATATCCTGTGATTTTGTGCTTCAAATCTATTATTTTGTAGCTAGCTCATATATGGACAAACAGGTCTTAAAAAGCTTAGATGTGACTTTTTTATTAATTTGACTTAGGGCTTGGCGATATGGCAAAAAATAATTATCACGATTTTCCTGTAGACAGATCACAATTTCGATTTTATCACAATTCTTGTAGCTATTGTCTTTTGCCTTTGAGGTTATCTGGTTTTCTGAAAGTTCCTACTTAACTGTGACTGGTTAAATCCAGCTGTCACTCACTCAGAGCAGAACAAAGGCTGACCAGTGTTGCCACTAAATAAAGTTATTCAATTTTGGCATTTCTAACACCAATGATAACAGAGTTAGGGGTTCATAAATATATATTTTTGTAAATCAAACCTGAACATTTGCTACAATTCACTGGGAATTTGACTTGCAGCTGCAACACAATAAACCTCAACACATGACCTTTAAAATTCAGAACAATATTCGCCCAAATGTCTGCATTTTAACAAACAGGTGAATTAAATAGAGAAATGAGAAATCACGACTTAACAATTCACCAAAAAAGTAGATTGTCACAACAGTTAGCTCTTTTATCTTATTTATCACAATTTTGCTCAGCCCTAATTTGTCTGTTCACTGATATATCACACGGTAAGCTTTGTGGTGGTTGCAGCCAGTCATAAGTCATATTTTGCAGGTGCTCGAAGGCCTTGTTAGTGAAATGATGGGAGGCAGTGAGACTGTTGGTGGGGACCAGGATGGGCTCCACACCACTGCCGTACACGTCCCCATCGGCTGGCAGCGCAGGGTGGAGGGCAGCCGCGTGGTCTACATCAGGTGAGGGTTTATGTTTATGTGAAGAAGTTTGGTCAACAATTTATCTGGTAACTGTTATGATTTTAACGAGTATGGTTGAGAAAGATTTACTACATTTATTTACTTGTGACATAGCAGGTCAAAAATTCAGTAGTAATTGATTCTAAAAGTAGTGTTTGAATAAATATTAGTTCTTAAAAAATGAATAGAATGATTGGGAGCTTATCAGAACTGTATAATACCAGATTGTGACTATCATTGTTTATTTCATTGTTTCCTTAGTATTGAAATAGTTTTGATTAGTCAGTTAGTTGTTTAGTTGATGTTTTAAATGTTTTAATCAAAAGGAAAAAGCTATATTTATGAGATCGCACTAAGATCCGTGTTTCCTCACAGTCCTAGTGGCACTTCCCTGTCCTCTTTGGACGAGGTGAAAACCTACCTGCTGTCAGATGGCACCTGCAAATGTGGCCTGGAGTGTCCACTGGTTCTCCACAAGGTAAACGCTACAGCTTTGAAGCAACATCCAGTATACTGAAATTGAAATACCAGTGTTAAAGTACTATAAACTCTCTCTTTATTTGCAGGTTTTTAACTTTGCTTTGGGAGTGAAGGTGGAGCAGTGCAGCCACCCTGTGGGTAAAGTGGAGCAGGACATGACCAAACTGTGCAACCATCGGAGGAAAGTGGTGGCCATGGCTGCTCTCTGCCGGAGTATGCAGGCCTCCCAGCTGCCCTTCTCCACGCTCCACCACCCAGGTGTGTTGCTGCTGCTGTCTGTAGTCTAGTCAGAGCTGTAAAGCTAGGCTAGGACAGTGAAACAATAGCAAGACAAGACAAAATCATACGCCCTCCTTATTCTATGCAGTAACTTATCTGTCTGAAAGTAGATGTTACAAAAATGTTTGAGAGACAGATAACCAGTTAGACAAAAGCAAGAGAAAGTCACACAAAAGACCGAGGAAAAGGATAGATTACAAAACACAGTTAAAATGAGAGACCTGGTTCTATGTGAGTGGGTGTTAGAGAACCAATGAATGTCTGCGATTGGATTGTCAAACTGTCAAAGCAGTTGACTTTTGGAAGTAGTTTAAAGGACCTCAGTATATGTAACAGGAATGATTGAGAATTGATTGAAAGCACTACAGGTCATGAAACGCTCCCAAAAAACTATAAATTATATAAGTAGTAATTATTAAAATTTGTCACATTTAGCTCCTCATCTATCATTAAGGGCTAAAGTGTGCATAGAAACAGAAAAAAATGCTTATGCTATTTGTGAGCATTTTGCGCTCGATTTTCTAGGGATTGAATGATTCACTTAAGTCACTACAATAAATTACATTTAAAACAAAGTCACTGTTAGAGCTCACAACTTGTATTTTATATAAACATTTTTACAGTAAATAGTCATATTAGTGTCTATATTTAGAGTTCACCATCATTTGGTAACACAACATAATGCAGATTCAGTCAGGTCTTTTACATGTTCACACTTTGTTTCTTCACACATCGTGGTTATTATTATTTGTATTTTACAACTATAGTTTGTGCGTAGGTCAGTGGTTGCACATGTATTTTAGCGCATGAGCAAAACTGATCGATTCTGGCCTTTTGATTGGATCGCTGCATACTGCTAATGATTTTCAAAATCTTCAGACTCTTTTCTATCACTGCAATTTACTATTGGAAGATGCTTATAAAAGATATTACACCAAACAGCAAGCACCAGCTCAGATTTAGCATTTATTGTGTCTGAGACAACAAGGTCAGGCGTGTCAAGTTGTTGCTGTCTTTAACCTTTTTTTCATGTTGCTTTACATATGAGGCCCTTAGTACATACTATTACTTAACTGTAAATGTAGACACTTTGTAGATAATAATATTAGAAGGAGTTTATACGTCTTTGGTGACAATTCAGTTCCACATATAGTTAGTTCTACAACAAATCTTATCAGTGTTCCCAGTATTTTTACGTATTATCCATGTGATTCTTGCAGAGGTGAGCAGTGGTCTGGACAGCTGTCACCCAAAGAGGCCTCACGGGGAGAGAATAGAAGACCACCCCAAACTTCACCCTGTCCCGGGCCGTGCTCACAACACCTGCGTCAGCCCACCGTTGCACCACCGCTTCATCTACCCGCAGAACGGCTCCTCTCCAAACCTACACAGCACCAACCACCATTTCCCTTTAGACTCCATACGAAGACTGCACAACCCCTCCCCGCTGCCTCCCTGCTCTGCACCCAACCAGTCCTTCTCTGGCTACCGGTCCCCTCGTACGCCCACCTCTCACGGTCCAGGCCAAAGAACGCCCAAGACCCCCGACACGCCCGGATCTCCTCGCTTCCGCCCGCTGGCCTCCCCTCCTCCCTCCTCTTCTCCCATGACTTTAGCTGGAGTTAGGGTGCAGAGCCACCACCAGCAAGGCTCTCCTCTGCCTAGCCCCTCCTCTCACATGTGCGCTTCCCCTCAGCAGCTCTCCAGGCATCCCTCTGTCTCTCTCTCCCCTGCGTCGGAGCATGGGAGGTGGGTGGTAGGAGGAAGTCCTCGTCCTCCTCTCCTCACTCACCTCTGCCCTGTGCTTCTCCCAACACCAACACGCACTTCCCCAAGTACAAACTAGAAGACATTTTGGAGCAGTTTAAAAACTCAGGCAGTGCCAATAACCACCACCTCCCCTTCCCAATCAACTCATCTCTCCTGAGCAGCCAAAGCCACCAGCCTCTGTCCCAGAAGCCCACACACTCCCGAGTCCCCTGCCCCACAGCGTATGGACTGAGCTCCTCTGGGCCCCCAAACTCACACATGCCCTTTGGGAACCATCACAATCACAACAGGCCGCATCAGTCTTCATTCCCTGCCAGCAGCCTGCTTTCTGCAGCAGCCAAAGCCCAGCTGGTCAATCAGATAACCCAGGGACAAGCCGCCAATGTGGGCAGCCCCTCTGTGAGTGCAGACTCTTCTCTGGAGGCTATGAAAGAGGCTCAGCAGCAGCAGCACAAGTCCAAGGTAACAAACAGCACTTTACACCACAGTCATGCTCCTCCTCCCTCCACAGCCTGCCCCAGGCCTCCTCACCCCTCTCTCCTTCCCCCTCCCACCCTCTTGCACAGCCTCACAGTGAGCGTGGAGCTTCCCACAGGAAGCGTCAGAGGAGATCTCCCACAGTACTCAGCGTGGTGCGGGGCGCTCAGCAGCTGGTTAATGGACCCAGGAGTGTTCCAGCAGAACCCTGTGCCACTGCTATCAACCTGTCCACTCCTCGCCTCTCCTCTACCTCAGCGGTCCTCAACCATCACCTCCCACTAGAGAAACAGCTGCGGCTTCCCGCGCCGCGCCTAGCAGCCCTCTCTAGGACGAAAGGACAAACTGAGGCTTTGGACTTCACTACAGGCTCTCCTTTGGCCCTGGAGCCTCCAACACAGCCCTTATCTGCTCTCCTCCATCTGCTCAGTGTTCAGAACGCACAGAATGCCTCTGCATCTGCTGACAATGGAGACACTAACAAACATTTGAACAAACCCCTGCTCTTTCCCAGCACTTACACAAAACAGACCAGCGACACTAACCCGGGCCACTCTTCTGCGCCACAGCCTCTTGACTCCCAGCTCGTTCTGTCAGAGTCCAGTCCACCACAGAGACTGTCCCCCACAGTGCAATCCAAGAGCTGCCCTTCCCCCGTGACCTCATCAGCTCACACCTTTTCCCAGACTCATTCACCTCACGGCTCTGTAGCAACAAGCAACAGCTCTGCTCCATCAGACCTGAGCCACTGTCAGAGCAGCGGACCAATGCCCGGCTCCCCCAAACCACTCGACCTGAGCACCCATGTGCTGGCCCTGCTCGCTCAGGCCCAGGGGGACACAGCCCACACGCCTCACACTCCACACCTTATGTCTTCCCAAGAAAACCACTGCACAGGTAAGAAGGCACGCTCTCTGTGTTTTTGATTGTTATATTGAGACGGATGCTATAATAAATGAATTATCTTGCAGGTTCAGAGGAACCTGTCTGCTTGGACCCAAAGGAGTCTGCAGTGACCAAGACCTCGGCCTGCACCAGCCCCTTGGCCCTGGCACACACAGGCAACAGTCCTCTGGTCTCTGCTGTTGGCGAGCCCTCCTCTCTGGCTGAGGCGTTTCCCTTCATGAACCAGGAGCAGCTCCTGCAGCTGCTGTCTAGTGGGAGCCTGCCCTCTCTTTTGGACCCTGCTGTCCTGGCTTCTCTGCCTCTTGGAGGCCTGTGGCTCGGTGGGCAGCAGGGACCACCTCCCAACACCCCTCCACAGGCTCTAGGCGGCTTGTCAGAACAGCAGCCAGAGCAGTTACTGATGCAGCCTCAGGCCCAGGGCCCTTCCCAGGACCAACACAAGATGAACCCTCTGTTCCCTCTGCTGCCCCTGCTCAACGCCACTCAGGGGGAGTTACCCCTGAACCTCTTAGGTCTCGTCAACCCCATCCCACCTGCCGCCAGTCCCACCTCCATCCCAGGACAGGACGGGGACCTGGGACTGTCTGAGAAGCCTGGACTGCAGGCACTTCTCATGGCCTCACTGCTGCTGGGACAGCACCAGGCCCCTCTGTTACCTCTGTCTGGACTGGGTCAGATGAGTCTGGAGGTCCCTCTCCAGCAGCCTGCTCTAGATACTCTGACTCTGGACAAACCCCCAGGTCTCATGGACCCCTCGGCCTTGTCTGGGACAGGCCTCCTGGAGCTGCCCCAGGGCCTGCTCCCTCTGTCGGCTGGATCAGAAGGCCAGCTGCTCCTCCCTCCTCCCACCACCTTCCTGCCTCTTAGCCCCGCACTCCTCTCTGCTGCCCTGAGCTCTGCCGAGCTCCACCCGCCTCCCAACCCTCAGTTAGGCCCTGCACAAGAAACCCACCAGAGCCCCCTCAGGTAGGAGCTGCATGCACGCTCTCTAGCTCCTCACATCAGCAGCTAAACCCAGGCTTTCTTTTTTTTACTTTTATCTATATGTTATCTGATGGTCTCTTCTGCTCTGATGATTTGATTTGATTCTGCTCTGGTCTTTGGACACTAAACCATCTGCAGACTCTGGTCATGCTTCAGATGTGAGGGGAACATGACTTAAGCTGATCAGGTCTACATACACTTGTCATGTTCTTATGCTGGAGCGTAAAAGACAACAATGATTTTTTAAAAAGGCATTCCAGTAAAAGATTCAGTGCACATTACAAATACCCAGCTGACTGGTCAAATAATTTTAAATCAAACTAGACCTCAGTATTATATATAAAAACATGATTTTAATGCTCAAACGTGCCAAATGTAGAGAAATAACCTGGCAAAGGCAGTGACTCGAGTGTGGAACAAAAAGAACGTGGCCAAAAAATAAAATGTCAGTTTTATTTGTTTTTTGTTTTTTTAAGAACACTTGATGTATAAAGTTTTAATCTATTTTATTCAAAGTCATGACTGCTGCTTTGTAATACAAGGGCAGCTTGTAATATTTTAGAAAATCTAGCATTTATAAAACATGAACCAATGGGTTTATTTCTTTTAGTTGTTATTAGAGTTGTGTAATTGTTTAATTACCATTGTTTTAAGTGTTTATGCTAACTCTATAGATTTTGGCCGAACAAACAGAGCTGCGAGATTGTAACTTTAGTGGCGAAAAAGTCACTGTAAAGTCAGAAGTACATGCTGTGCTCTGGTAAAGTAGTAAAGGCCTGCTTAAAATGCTGCATTGTTCCTAGGGAAGAAAGCTGAAGCTGCCTTAAGATGCATAGCTCCTTCGAGACCCAACTCATGGTTCTAATGACTTGATAAAGAGTCTCTAGCTAGTGCTGAGTTTGGGTTGGTTTGTTCTTTGTAAGCAGTTGTGAGGGAGAGTTGTGATAAGCCTCTAAAATTGTCTTCTCAATGTGCATGACCGCACAGGTGACCTCGATTTTATGTTTTTTTAAGCCTTTTTTAACTTGCCACTTATTAAAGACTGAAATGAATCAGATTCATTTGTGTCATCGCCCAGCCTGAGTAGGAATCTGCTAACAGTCTGGTTTATATTGTAATCTCCACAAAGCATGATTGTGTAAAGTTTTTTTTTGTTCTTCTCTGAGGTCTGTCTTGTCAGTCTTTAGTCTGTATTTGTGAAGCTTCCTTTTTGCTACAGGCTGATGGTGTGGATGCCCTCATCCCTCTTTCTCTTCAGGGCAAAGACAACCCCATCCTCCAGCAGCTACTGCCCACACTACTCAACACCGCTGTTTTAGGCAAGTGTCACTCTTTCACGGTTTTCCACAGTGTGGACTACAAATTTTTGACTCAAATATTATGTGTGTGTGTGTGTGTGTGTGCAGGAGATCTCTCCAACATGGCAGGATTCCAGAACATGATGGGGCTTGGGGCAGGGTCAATCCTGTTACCCCCAGTGCAAGCCTCTGCTCTGGGCATGCCTCTGCTGCAGGGCCCTGATGGAACCATCAACCTCCTCAACAACCTACAGGTCAGAATTCAGTCTTCCTCTTTAGTATTCTGCTGTTACTGTATGTTTCACTAATGAGTCATGTTTGTCCTTCAGCTGAGCATTGCCACATCATCAGAGGAAGAAAAACCCATTTCTATGGAAACAGCAAGCCCCGCCCCACAGCCAGACATTCCAGCCAGTCCGATGGCTCCTGAAGTCCAGACACCTGAGGTCCCCTCTCCTGCACCTGAGCCCCCCGTGGACCCTCCTAAAACAGCAGGGCCCAAGCCTGTGATCGACCCCTACACCTCTTTCATGGACACCATTTACACCTCTTTCCTGCAGGTCAGTGCAAGAGAGCAGGAGGAAGGGGCCCGCTCGGGGCCATCTGACCCCACCTCACCCTTCTGTGCCTTACCTCCGGTGTCCTTTCCTTTGGAGACACTGTCCCCTCCAGCTCCTCTTTCTCAGGCCAGCGCCCCAGCGGCCCTCAGCCCTCGTAGGGCCTGCTCTCTGAGAAACCCGGACTTGTCCCGCCTCAGCCTGGAGGCGGCCGCACACTCGCCAGCTCAGGGCACACCCAGGCCCACCGAAGACGGGCCTGTGTCTCTGCTGCACAGGAAAAGTATGCCTATCTACCTGGAGGAGGCCCAAACGGACTGCACCAGGCCTGCAGCTGTGTGCCCCTACACAGACACAGCAGAAAGGAAGAGATTACTACCCCCTGCAGGCTACCTGAGTCCTGGAGAGCGCTGCAGAGAGGACACGCCCGGGACCATGCTGCTGGAGCAACACACCAGTGTAAGAGTTCTGTCCTGTCTGATGTTTGTGTTTGTATGAGTACACATGCTTCTGCCTGTTCTGAACATGTGTGCTCAGTCTCTTAGTTCAGTAATGGTGTTTAAGAGTTTGGTCTTGTGCTGGAGCCTTTCAACTTTAGTTACGTTTAAGGTTTTTTAGGGTCCATACTGAATATTGTTTTGTCCTTAAAGGTTGTATGGAGGATTTTCAAAATCGTTTGTTGTCAGTCTGGGTCAAAAACAGTTGCCTAGATTTGTAACAGCCATGCACTTATGCTAAGCAAAAAAAATAATTATAAATATATATATATATATAAACTGTGGACATGATGAGGCCAGTAAAACGTTGACCAATAGATAACGAGGTACCTCGTTATCTATTGGCCTGTTAACCTGTCAAGCAAACCCTCAGTGTTCCTGAGTAACTCATTGGCCCAGTTGCAGTGAAGGGCGTGGCTCTGGGAGGAGAAACACATGTGCATCATTTGAAAAACAGCAAACAGTTGTTGGATTTGAAAAATCCTCCATACAACACAACAAGACACTTTGGCTTTAGTATTTCTAGCCTCTGCGCACACTATATCATGTGTTGGACTCATGAATACCTCAACATGACTCTTGCTGTCTCCTCCAAATACACAAATCCTAATAGTTGTAATCATGGTTACACTTGAGATAAATGTGAGCAGGCTGACGGCATGAATCAGAAACACCTCTCCATGTCATGTACTTGTGCTGTTCCTGTTCCTGCAGGATGCAATCGGAGGTTTGGGTGAAGCCAGACGAGGAAGGAAGCGCAAACAACTGTAAGCAGCTCCATGTTTTCATACAGACACACCTTTGTCCACATGATTAACTGGCCCTCTTCTTCTCTGTGCCTCAGTCTTCAGAATGTGTTGGAGGATTTCAGAGAGCTGGACACTGCTGCTCTGGATGAATCAGAGGCCACGGTGAGAACGCCATCAGTGACTCACAGCTCACAATTATCAGTCAGGAGCTGTCTCTAAGCAACTGCACATTGCAAGAGCCAATCAGTCTTGTCAAGTTGAATTTATATAATTCTCTTAAATGTTTTTTCTATGTAGTTCTTCATATATTCTTGTTCCAAGTCTCTGCTGTAAAACTGCACACACTTTAGTTTGAGTTTGTGCAGTTTTGTAGCTTGTTTGAACTAAAAACGGTTTCATTTGGTTTTAGAGTATATGCATTTTGAGATATTATGAACGGTAAATCTATGTATAGTTGCGTAGGTAATGTGTAATCATTTTAACAATTAAGTCAAAGTGTTTTGATAATAAGTGTTTTTTCTATTTTAGACTGATGTAGTAAAACCTTAAAGAAATGAACTAAACAGGAAATAAACATGACTGTAATATGTTAGATCTTTTGAAAACAAACAACCCAACTGACGTTCTGTGCACAAATTAGTGACATATTTTGTTTGTTTAAGAAATTATGCCTCAAAAATCGCAACTAACCGCATTCACTGATACTGCATTTTGAATCTCTTTTGACTTTTCTGTCTTTTGTCACCCCACAGACGACTCTGCTGAAGTCCGACCGGTCAGTGCGAGGCCGCAGGAGACGAGGCACCAGGTCCCAGAGGCAGTGATCGGTCCATCCACCACCTCCTTTCCCCCCGCCCATTTCTCCACCACTTTTTTTAAACTGCACTAGTAACTGTGTCACGCCAGCCGCTGTTACCGCAACCACTTTGGGCAAAAAAAAAAGACTTAGGCCTTACTTTTGAAAATGGCGTTTAAAGTCGAAAAAAAAAAGTTCTCTTGAGGCGTAGTGGAGCGACGGTCAGCGGTTGCAGGTCAGTTGGATTTCGGTCGGTGTTAGAGTTGAACGCAAGAGGATCGCTGCCAACACAAACCAGCAGTTATATTTCAAGATTATGTTTTCTCCGGGGCTGCAATAATTAACAGAAATAATCCAAACTAATTCATGACTGTTTGAATGTTGTATGAACTGTAAAGACAAAGTTTCTTATCTTCTGGCATTCAAAATTTTAGTAGTGAGCAAGGATATTGTCAATAATGTAAAAGATTTGCTGTGGTTTAAAAAAAATGGTAGCAACATAGACATTTACCGCTCATACAGGCTAAAACTAAATAACGTTCTCCGCATATGAGATGATTCTAAGTTTGTGTTTGGAGGAAAAAATGTTAGATTGTAAAACATTATAGAGTAAGGCCACGTTTTGTCTGTTGTGGTGCCACTCAAAAATATAATCATGGTACAAAAGAAAGAATTAATGGGATAATCCAAGTAAAGTCTTGTAGTTTATTCAGTAAGGTCATTTAATTGCAGCTAGTAGACGTAAGTAAGACGTAAGACGTAATTTATCTAAGACGTACACACGGACAAACAGTTGTGCTAATTGTATTAAACTGACACATTAAAATACTTGAAACATACAAAAGTAACAATAAATAAATAAAAAAATATTGAAAATTAAGCAACTAAAACCAGCCATGACTTGAATTGTTTAGTCACAGAATTATTAAAAAAACAAACAAATGAAACAAGCCTGGACAAAAATGATGGGATCCATAACTTCATATTTTGTTGCGATCACTGCAATTCAACAATTTGTGAAACTGTCAGTGAGACTTGTGCACCTGTCACAGCTGTTGTGGCCCAAACCGCTTCAGTTTCGTCAGGTTTGAAGATTCTTCTCTGTATGTTTCAGCCTCATCCTCAAATGTTCAGTGGGATTGAGATTTGTGGGCTCGTAGAGAATAGTTGTTGGCAGACACTTGACCTGTGACTGAGACTAGACAGCACATTTCTCTCCAAAATACTCTTGGGATTTCACTGTTCTTATCTTGCACAGATTCTCCTCCATGTTTCACAGTTTGTACAGTTTTTTTTCTGTCTCTGTGAAAATGGAGTTGATGTGTCTCACTAAAAAGCCCCAGTTTTGTCTTATCTGTTTAGACGACATTCTCCCAGAAGCTTTGTGGCTTGATTGACAATTCTAGTGAATTCATCAGAATTTAAATGTAATTAAACGCACAGCCCTTCCACCAACACAATACCACTGCACTGCAAAAAATGACTTTCAAGACAAGTTAAAGTTGCTTGACTCTTGGATTTAAACCTAATTTTAAGCATTTTGACTAATTTAACCTTGCTTTATTGCAGAGACATAGATTATGTTCCTTGTTTCAAAGTGTTTCAAACTGATTTTGAAGACATTGCTTCTTATTTCACGGCAAATTATTTGCCAATGATTTAAGAAAACTGTTCTGTCCCCATTGGCATTTTTTTTTGTTCTTATTTTAAGTCAGGGGTGTCGAACTCATTTTGATAAAGGGCCACATTGGGATTGGGTAAGTCCTCGAAGGGCCAGTTGTAACTAAAATTAACCTTACTAATTTTTGACAAGCTACAAAAAATAGTCTCTGTAGTTGATTTTTAGGTAACACTTTAGAAAAACTACAAAAAATGTGACCTAATAAAGCACTAATAGTTCCTTAATAAAGACTTAATTTGTTATGGACAAATGATTAACTAACAGATGAAAAAGTTTTATTAATGCTTAGTAACTACTTAATTACACCGAATCCTGCTCCCTAACCCTAATCCTAACCTTAGGTCCTTAGTTTAATAAACTTTTTCATTCGTTAATTCACCATTTGTTAATGAATAATAAAGGTTCTATTTATGCTTTATTCATGGTTTACTAAGGCCAATTAAGGTGTAGTTATTATAAAGTGGTACCGATTTTTATATATTTATTGGAGTGAAAATGACTGAATATACATCTGCATACATTTCAGACAAATTATTTCATTAGGTTAAGACCTAGATTAATCTGGCACTATCAAATCAAATTAAAATAAAGTAAAACCTTCTAAGATCCTAAGATTCTCTTATAACCAGTTTAAAATGTCTTGAAACTAGTGACTTATTCTACATTACATAAGCAATTACATCTTATCCAGTTAAAACAGCTCAAATCTGGATTAAAATTCTGATTGCAAGTCATTTTAAGCCTGTTTTTGCAGTGTGTAGAATAGATGTCTTTTTGGGGGAGATACAAGCCCACACAGAGTAAAGAAACACCTTTCAATAATTCTTTTGGTGGAACTGAATAATTCCAATAGATGTTTTTGGTTGGTTTTTTGACTAAATACTGTAGTTACTCAATGGAACTTTAACTGATCTGTACATAAGATTCATTCTTCATCCAAAACTTGATTCAAAACGACAACAAAATAAACCGCAAAAGTGCAATGTTTTTGACGAAAAGCCCATCAATGTTATGTAGCTCCAGTAGAACCCTCAAATGTCACTTCAGCTTCAAACGAATGAATCCAAAGATTACTTGCTAGACTAATCATACAGTAAAAGGATCTAGTTGCTACCCCAGTGAAACCTACTGTCCCTTTTGCTCTGTTGGCTGCGATCCTCTTGCGCGGCGTCGTGTCAAACCAGTACTGTCTTTTAGTTGTGTTACTGTGAGTTAGGACGGCCCCCCTGTCGTCAGTACGCGTGCGAGAGAGAGAGAGCGTGACTGTCAGGACACCAAACGCACACGCGGAGCAGAAAACCCCGAGGTGCCACTCAAACCACGTCGTCTGTACTGTTCAGAGAAGGTTTACAGCGTGAAAACAGTTACTCCTTTTTTTTAAATTTAACCGTCTGAGAAGTTATGAAGTTTCGTGTAATCATGTAAGAACTATTTTCAAGATTTCTCAGCGCAAAGTGGTTGGTAATAAACCCAGCTAATGTATTTGTTTTGGTTCATTTTGGTCAATTTCAAGTGGAGAGTGTAAAGGTGCATTGTGTAGCTTTTCTGGAGAGAATTTGTCACTTTTGCAAATCGAAGATGGCTTTAAAAACATTATTCTTACAACATATTCGAATAGGGAACTATTATGATTTTTCTCTGTAATTAGACAAAAAACTATGGCATAACTAGATAAATAATTCACATTTTGTTCACTGCAAAACACAAAAATGAGCTGAAACGGCTTTGAAATAGAAACAGATCCATTCCCTTCCGGTTCAAAACTGCAGAATTCATAATCTCCACCTCTTCATTGTAAAATTTAACTTTAATAAGCACAGATTTAAAAAAAATTATGTGGTTGAAAAGTGTCTACTTGACAATTTAGAAAGAGTAATAGCAATTTAATACAGACAAGTGGGCAGGGATAGGTGGTAGTTGAAGACGGGGATTTTCTAGGCTGCTCAATTAGGATGGAAATGTTAATCACAATTATTTAAGGAATAATTGAAATCACTAGTATTCAAACAATTATTTGCGTAGAAAGAGTGCAGAGCTTTAGCGCTCCTTAAATGAGGAGAGTGAAGAAATCAAATGAAATAGGTGATACATCTTCTACAAGTGAACCACTGTAAAAGTAATCTACAACTGGAAAGAAACAATCTGGGGCCTACTTTTAGAAGTCAAGGAAATGTCTTACAAACTTGCGTTTGAGTCACGGTTAAAAATCACGATTACACCATTTTTGTAAACGATTACAGCAATAATCATAATTGAAATTGAAATTCGATTAATTGCACAGCCCTACTGGAGCATCAGCTGCAAGACTACAAGATTACTCAAACATGCATGAAGCAAATACAACTTTGAGTAAACTAATGATGAGAGAAGCCTGTTTTAATATGGTTAAAAACATAAAAAACATAAGAAAAGGAGATTTTACATAATTGGTTCCCTTTAAAGAATACAACTGACACGTTGAGCATCAAATAAGACCTACATGTGTCTACTTTCATGTAAAAGAAAAATTGTTATTCTACATTAATCCATTCCATTTTTATAGACATTTGAAATTCCTTATTTTCATTAGACTCAAGCTTTTAAGGAAAAAACTTTATCCATTTTGGTGAAAGTTTATGAACAACAACATTGAAAGAATGTCGTTAGAATGGCCAGGGAAAGAGTTAAAAATCAGACAATGGACTAGATAAACTTATAACGTCTCCATGGAAACAAGCAGATGGTGCTAAGATAATTGTAAATGATTAGGAAAAACATCCAATAGATTCTGTTCACGTGACATCTCAACCTTGTATAATCCGATAATATCTACCACTGATGTTTGGCAGCTAAAGTGATATTGTTTGAAGGCAGTTTTCTGTTGTAGGACAAAAGTAAATTATGATCAATCACCAGACCGATGTGACTGAAACTTTGATTTTCTGAATATGTTTGTGGCAGCTTTTACTCTTGATTACACATAATAATTAGTTGTAAAGGAAAAGTGCATATGATAAGTTCACATGTTTTTTTATATCAATACTTTGGGATTGAACATATGGTAATATTACAGGTTACAAGATTAGTCAGACAAAAAAAATTTTGAGGGAAAAAAGATTAAAATGACTTGAAGTTCTCTTTTCTGTATTGGCCAAGCTGCAGTAACCGTTTTAATCTGTGTTTGAACAAATAAAAACAGGTATGTTACAGTGTTTCCCACAGATGTATATGAGACTGGTCCCTCAGGTGTTACATGAAAAATTGTTCTCAGTACTCGAGTTTGAGAAAATGTGTCCCTTGGTGCTGAATTTAAAGATGTTACTGGTGTGCATTTCTGACAATATAAAAAGCACAGTTTGAAATACAGTCATTGGTTAGTTTGTTTTAGAAATTGGGGACTAAATTGCAAACTAATCTTTATTACAATTGGGGTAACTAACTTTTTTTCCACTATAAATATATTTGGTAAAAAAAAAAAAAAAATGGATCACTTTCTACTGTCTGAATGAATAATAAAGAAATGTAATTAGTTTCATCAGGAGCCGAATGCAGCTCTCTGATAGGTTGAGCTTGGGTGGGCCTCTTCAATTTCACTTTGTTTGTTAAAAAAAAAGTGTTTTAGGCAAAAATTGCCACCAAAAATGAATTAATATTGACATGAACCATGTGTCAAAGCATTTATGAGAGGAAGTTGTCAGAATTAAAACCTTAATCGTGTTTGCAGTCTGAAAATCACTTGACCCAGCTTTTACTATTTGTTAACTTACACAGTTGTGTAATCATTTGTACTTTGTTGAATCTGGTTGCTAGGTCACAGTTTTAACTCTACTTTATAGGCATTTTCCCACATGAAAGTACCAAGAACTAGTCCCCACGTTTTTCCAGTCCCTGTTTGTCGGAGGAACTACCCTGTGCCCATGTTTGTGTTCACACAACAGCAGTTTCTGAAAGTGGGTCTAACTAGCTTTAGCATCTGTAAAGTCTGGAACATTTAAATAAGTCATTTTGTGGTGTTAGGAAAACAAAAGTTGTGTTTTCGATTCCACATAAAACTATAATGTGCAAAACTTGAAAACATCACTGAATTAACAATAAAACAAAAATAATAAACTGTAATTCCTAATAATAGTATTATAGGCTACTATTTACAAATTGTAGAGTTGCTGCTTTAAATATTTTTTTAAGGTTAAGGAAAGTTTATCTAAATGTGAGAATGTGTAAAACATGTTTCCTTACAAAGTTAGTGTTGTAAAAAGATTCCTGGTCTGACTGAAAGAGCTAAAAAAAAGTCCCCAAAGAGTGACCCCAGTCTATAATTCCTGTTCTATGTGAATGGGGACAGGAACTAAAAAAGTACTAGGAACTGAACAAAGTCACTACAGTGAGAAAAGGCCTAATGTCACTTCTGCTGCTCATGTTCAAACACAAAGAAAATTATAATTGTAAAACAGGAGAAAAACAAATCTTTTGTTTAATATAATAAAATAATGTTCATGGAATCTGTAATCTAAACCTATCATATGCACTTTCAGTAATCTCAATCTTTGCATTTTCAATTTAATACCTGAAGGATCCAGAAAAGTTACACAGAGCACCTTTAACTTGTCCACTTAAAGTATTCAGTTGTGATGGTAAACTGAATAACGGGGACGCGGCGTATTGGAACTTTACAACAACGTTACGCTCCACATCCCCGGGTGCTTCGATCTGGGCTTTTTAAAGAACACTAATGCAGTTTCAGTACCTCAGCTTGACCACGTGCAAATGATTCAAACTCCTCGATCACCCACAGAGGTCATGTTTGTGTCTTTGATGCTGTGAACATTCGTGTGTCCCTCTGGTGTGTTGTTCTGCGCCCCAACCTCCAACCGTGTGGTAAATGTCCAAGGCACTGCTCATTTTGACCACGTCATGTGATCAAAATGTTTAGGCTGGTTAAAAAAAGTGATTTTGACTAAATAACGTGACTTTTTGGTCATTACACAGACAAGTTGCACAACAAAAGTGTCCATGTCTTAACTCTGACAGGTGTTCTATATGAATGAGTTATTATAAGAACTAGAGAGAGAGAGTAGCCATGGTAACCTGTAGCAACACATGTCCAGTTCTAGCAGTCATCTTGTTTCTAAAGTTCTCATACAAACTGATAGAGACTTTTAAATGACCTTTTCACTTAAAGCGCGTATGACAAGTTCAACTACACATTTCACTAAGCTGAAGTTAAGATCATATATTTAAGATATTACTAAATATTTTACACATTTCATCCCAACGTTCATTTTTAAAAATAAAAAATGTACTTCCGGCTCATAAAAGACATCACGCTAGTAGCAACCATGCAATAAACTGGGCCAAAGCTAAACTATTGTAACAGGCTGTTTTAAAAGGCCCGGGTGCAAAATTGGCCTTCTAGAGATTTGATTCAGCCCTCAACTCATTCATTTAAATAATGAAAATATACATATTGTTTTTTGTCTCATGATTTTTTTCTGGGTTTATCTTGGATCTGATTTAGTTTCGGTGCTTTGGATATGACCTGGTTTTGGCCTAATACTAGCTAGACTTGGTTCAGCTTTGGCTAATCCTGGCCTAGTCCTTGTTTATTGTTGGCTCAGTGCTGGTTTTGTAGAGCAATACAAATGTAACAGAGGCTGTAACAGTATGTGGTAACATTACTAAAACAGATTTTGTACAAACCTACATTTTGGCAAATTTCTCACGTTATGTAATTATCCGGCCTTCAGAAATATTCAGTTGAATAGCCCTGCACTACAGGATATTCATTTGGCAAAACCATGCTGACAAGGGCCTAAAATTGTCTCTTTTTTTTTGTGAGAAAAATGAAAATACACTTGTTTCCCTAGTGTCATCAGAATCAGAAAGAATTTTTATTGCCATTGTCAGTGAACAAACAGAATTTACAGACTAGGAACTTGCTGCGGTGCTATAGTGCAACATATAACACAGAAAACACAAATAAAGATAAAGAATCTAAAGAGTAAAAAATATCAAATATAGTAAAATATTTAAGATATATAAATCAAGTATAAGGGCATGCAAAAATAGGCCAATAAAAATTAGGCAATAAAAATATACACATTAAACAGAACAACATGTCATCAGTTCAGAATTCTGCTCTACTTCCTGTATTTTCAACATATTTTCAAACGTTTCTTAACAAACCGGTTCTTCATTCACTATAATTTGTTTTTACATCAGGTATTAATGTATCAAATTCATTTAAAATGAAAATTGTAAGAACTTGTCATACGCACTTTAAATAGTTTGATATTTGAACCTTCTCGTATTTGTACTTTTATTTATGCTTCTGTTCAACCAAACTAAAAGTATGTTAGTTATTAAAATCTTCTTTTATGTTAACAGCAGTGAAGTAAACACAATAATGATGAATGTTTTGGGCTGATATAATATAATGACACACAAATATATTCTGCATCAATAGAGCTCAGAGCAGTGTTTTTATATTCACAATTCAGAGAAGAAATTACCAGACACGGACAGAAAACACTTCTCTGTATTATAAGGAATTAAATGTTCAATTACCCCTTTAATCTATGAATTAACTGATCTTGTGTTTACATTCATTTCATTTAGAATTTTGCAGCCTCTCTCCTCGCAAAATTTCCGCCGTAAGTACGCTCTTCTTAGTCTTTATAATAACTCCATAACTCTTTATAATAAATCCGAAGAGCAGAAGTGTTGAGTCAACGTGAGCAGTGTCTGTCCTAGATCACCGTCTGTAGTGTCGTGTGAATGATGCAGTGGCCGTAGAAGCACAGCCCATAGTTAGTCCTCCTCCCTCTGACCCTTGACCCCGCCCCGCCCTGCCCTCAGTCCTGTATTTAAATCAATAGAGAGAAAAAGTGAAAAAGAAGGCAATTATGCAATTTCTACACTTTGAGATGTGTACATATGTACAGTTAATGTGTTTTATTTTGATTTTATATTGTTAGAGACAAACACAAAACAATGAATTGTGAATTTTCTGGGAAAAGTATTTTTCTCATTGACCCATTTCTTTCAATGTTTATGTTTCAAAAGACGATTAAATTGTGGACTGTAACTTTCTTTTACATGGGAGTTTTCTTTTATTTAATATTAAAATATTCACAGAAAAGAAAGATAATTGTCTGAACTAAATCCTCAGGTACACGTAGAAAGTATATTGGTTTCACTGAAGGTGTTGCAAAGACAGTTTAGGACAAGTTTTGTAAATTTTTAGACCGGGTGCCCCCAAAAAAACATGCAACAGCAACAGCTAAAGAAATATACAGTATGTATGTTAATCGTTTTAAGTTACACAAAAATTAGAATTGGGTTTAATTTGGGTAGTCTTTGGTTTCATCCCTAACATACTGTTTTCAATAAAAAAAACACATAATAAATAACTTATAATTTTAATAAATACCGTACATCTTGAAATCTTCTCGCGACCCACACTTTGGGAAGCACTGGTTTAACCTAAATCTAAACCACTGTGCAGGAAGAGCAAGGATACAGGATTACAGTGCAGCCAGTAGACAGAATAAACAGCAGCACTCTCTTTGATGAAATGCTTAACAGACATATTCACTATATGTGAGTATTGTATATACTGTATTCACTAGCTCAGTACTTGTATGAACAACTTCACTGAATCAACGTAAGCACTGAAAAACTCAGGTAAGAAGAAAGTAGAAGGGCACTGCAACACAAACATATTAACATTATGTTAGAGCAGAGATGGGACCAAGTGTCTGTTCTGCAAGTAAGTCTCAAGTCTTTGGCCACAAGTCAAAGTCAAGTCCCAACTCAAAAAGAGACAAGTCCAAGTTTCTCACCTCAGACAAGACAACTCAGCTGACACGCTTATCTTCCAGAGGAAAGTGCAGCGTCTCCGAATATAAGACTACATTGTCTCAAATTTGTTTTTCCTCTGCTGCTGTTAGTTTTTGGGAACCAGTTGCAAACAGAATATTACTTGCAAACGTTTTCAAATATTTGCACATCTGACAAAAAACTGGTTGATAGCCAAACCAATTTAAGTCAAGTCCCAACTCAACGAGATACAAGTCCAAGTCAAATTCCAAGTCAAGGAGAGACAATTCTAAACCCTTTTGCATAAAAGTAGTACTCAGCAAAAATGTTATTCACATTTTGTGTATGATTTTATTGCAGAGCTTCAAATGTAATAACACATTGCTTAGGCTACAACACAACAGCAAATAAATGAACATTTACACTTAGATCCTTTTTATTAGGCTGACATTGAACTTTCAAAATAAAACAATGCCCGTGTCGCACTGTATTCCCCTTGACTCATCACCACCACTTTCTCGTAAACACAACACGATGAGGAAGTGACGCAGCACGCACGCACAGGCACGCTTCCTCACGTGACGCCCGGAGCTGGAGGAGGATGCTGCTACGTTGGTACCACTTCATACGGACCACGCCCTTCCCTCCTTCATCGACAGAGGGCGCAACATCGTGCCTAAACTCTCACTGAGCGCGCAAGGTGAATCTGCAAACCCGGAGGCTGCGCTTTCAAGGACCGCACTCGATGACCCGTGCTTATTTATTAATGAATCAAATGTAGCCTAATGAGTAAATAAAAAAAAAACACTGTTAAGCTCACAGTTTTTATATGTCAGGGTTTATTTAGATTTATGTTTTTTGTCCATTATTAACATTATGACTTTAGAGAGAAAAAAAACAAACAAAAGTAACCACAAACCTAACAAAACACAACTTTAGATATATTTTAATGAGGAAATGCCATTATAACAGAATGCATTGTACAGGCCTTTAAAGAACATAAAGCTAGTAGCAAACTGGCATATTCACGTGTCTACTTTTTGTGACAGAACAATGTAGTTGCCAGTATTGAAATTGTTGGCCATTGTGTGACTGGTGTATTTTCCTCTGTATTGTGTTAAAACAAAAGCAGCAAAAACAAAGATCATTTTATAATATATACTGTATGAACCGGTTACACGTGTTCTTATAGGACATGATGAAAATTTAATTTGCAAGTCACAACATTTCTTAGATTAGGATAGGCCTAGAAATTGCATTATTTTCTTTCCACATTTCCAAGAGCAAAACTCATACAAGAGCAGGCCTACAAGTTTAAAGCCCAGCAAGGGTTTTGGCCAATAGAAATGTACTATGCATTTGGACTTCAGTTTTTAAAATCCTCTTTATGACCTCGCAACCAGGCATATAATTGATTGGTTGATTGATTGATTTGTTTTATCTAAGTGTCATGCACAGATGTGTTATGTGATATTGAAATTAAACATTTCAATATCTTTCCCATGCTTAAGCAATAAAATTTACAAAACCAAAAACCAGGTTAGTACAAAGCCAACTCATAAGCTCACCTTCAGACTTCCAAAAAACATTTGGGTGTATATGTTCAAATTAACAATTGAATGTAAGGTTAGGTAATGTTCATTAAGGACAATGTAATTACATTAAGCCCAATGGCAGAGACTCTTGTGCCAGATTCGAGCTTACAGCTAAATTCCACCTGTAGTCCTGGGGAGGGGAGAGGGGGGTCACATTGGACATGTTTTTAGTAGTAGGAGGAAACCGGAGCAGACACGGGAAGTAAATGCAAACTCCACATAGAAAAGCCCCGGAGTCGAACCCAGAACCTTCTTGTTATGAGGCCAGAGAGCTAACTGCTGCGCCACCGTGTCTAATGTCATTATAAAGTAAAAAACAAAATGAAAATGAAAAAATCCTCTACTACATTCAGGTCACACAGAATACAAATTCTCTCTTCCTCCAGAATGCCTTTAAACGGCCTACTAATGCTAAGTGCTAGTCTTCAACTGAGTTTTTACCTTGACAAATTTAACTGTACGGTTCTGTCTGGTACTGTAGCCTACTCCTCCTTAAATCTAGTATCTTAACTTAGATTTTCCCATTGTTTTTTTTTTAAATATATAACTTAAATCAAAATTTGAATATATTGTTGCCATCTCTTTGGCCCAGTGATCATTATTTGAACAATCCCACACAAACCTTTTTGCTCTGGCAGTTGTATGAGGCGGTTCCACAGAAATAATCATTTGAATTCACATGATCAATTCTTGGGCTAATCGCCAACTTCCTCAGAATAACTGGATATGATGATGTAGCCTATAATTTGAATCACTGAAAGCAAAAGAACCACTTGAGTGTGTAAGACGTGTGATTGCGGTCCTATAAGCGCAGCCTCCACCTCTCCAGTTTTACACTATCGACCACAGAGCACCACCACCACATCAGCAGCAGCGGTGAAACCTCCAGCATCTCCGTGACCGTCCTTCAAACCGAACAAAATCACGCTTAAAAAAAACAATACCAACGTCTAACCCGCGCCGCACGACAAACTACTCTACATTTGTGCTCAACTATGTAGGTTTCCCGCCTGAACATTCGCAAAAAACGCTTTGAATCCGGCGGCACGTCACTGCGACAACATTCAGCGTCTGCGTTTTATTTATTTTTACGACGTTTTCCCGCTTAACACCGCGGCACGAGCTTGTTTTCCCCGTCGAATTAAGCGCGCGCTAGCTTGTTTTTCGTGCAAATTTCTACGTTTTCGTCTAACGTCTCCATCACCGCTTTTTTTTTCGTGTAGCAGCAACAGCATCCTCCCTGAACCTGCGCCATGGCCGACGTCGTATCCGAGTGTAACATCAAGGTGCTGTGTCGCTTTCGCCCGCTCAACCAGTCGGAGATTATACGCGGGGACCAGTTTATCGCCAAGTTTCAAGGAGACGACACTGTCCTTATCGGGGTAAGTGTCAAAAACGAGCTGACATTACGCGTATTTATTGTATTTTTATTTTTTTTTACGCAGCATGCAGCAGTAGCAGAAGCAGGGTAGGCCGCTCCAGTCTCCTCCTCATCAATAAATCAACAGACGCCGGACCCATCTGTGAGGGCTGAAGGATGGGTGTGGGATTTATGTCGTTTTCAAGAACAATTGCGTTTAATGTGGTTTTTGAAAGAGTACTCGCGCTTTAGACGTTTGCTCTGTCAGCTGTAACAGAAATGGGTGAGTTTGAGAGGTTTGGTGAATGTTTTTGGGAGATTTGGTTCATAATAGGTCAAGTAAAGGGTTGCCATGTCCTGTGTAGAGGTGATTGAACTTGATGGAGTCTTTTGTCCTAGTGTTAAGTTATGTTTGGTGATAAGAACTGCCTACTACAGCCATAGTGGTGGTGGATGCTCTTGCCATGAGATAAGAGTTTATTTAGCAGTTGATAATTTAGTGGTTATCTTGGATTTACTAATATTTCTAGAGTAGTGCACATTGTTTTTGCTATAAGAAGAGCTTGTGAATAGGTTTGTAAAGACCAGATGATTTGGATTGATTACAATTATTTTTATAGGCTACTGCACTAGTGACAATTTTCCTATTAGGTTGCAGTCTCTTCACTAGACCAGGGCTTTTAGGCCTGTGCATTTAATCCGATTTCAAATTCAATTGCTGTAATCGTTTGCAAGAATTGTGTAATCGAGTGATCGTGAGTATTAATCGCAACTCATAAGTGTAGTGTTCATATATTTTGTTGAGCTGGAAAAGTTGTAGTTTCTTTCCAGTAGTAAAATACATTTACAAAAGTTTTTCTGTGAGACCTGTCATCTATTTCATAGTGCTATTGCTTTGATCAATCGTGGCTTCAAATATGATTTAACCTAAAACTGGGATTATTATTTTCATTATACAGTATTTGATCAGCCCTAAGGGCTATTCAACTTCACTTTCTGAAGGGCCAGATTTTGCAGCTGGTAGTGATCTCTGGACCAGAGGCGCAACAAACCATTTTTATTAGCATTCACATAATTTACTTTTTTTTTTTTTTTTAACCCAAGTTTTCTTCAATGTGTCATGGGCCGGATTTCATAGTTTTAAAGGCCCGATTTGGCCTCCGGGCCCGATAGCACTGCTCTAGGCAAAGAAGCTTTTTTTATGCAAATCATTGGATCTTTTTTTTTTTAATACCTAATACCAGTTTAGAGTCTGTTAACAGTTGTATTTTTCCTCAAAAAATAAAGCTAAGAGTAATGAATCAGATGGGATTCTGCCTCTATTATTTGTCCAGTAAGTAACACCTGGACAACTTTATGTCAATAAAATATCTGATTACATCTAATTAAAGATCCAAGCTGAACTCAGATTTTAGGGCAAGTACCTAATCAAGAAAGAATTTAATTGGTCAAAATCCAATCCCACTATCAGTATTGGTGCATCCCTTTTTTTTATTCAGATAAGGGTTGGACAGGCTCTGGTATAACACATTCATTAGTGCGCTTAAACTCAGACAGACCTTCCTGGTTTAGACCCACTGTATATGTGAATACATTCTGGTCTGGACCCAGTCTAGGTCTGATTTAGTCCTAGTCAGAGACTAGACTAGACTCTCTGGTGGTCCTGGGCCTCTCAGTATATTTACTGGTTTAACTGGCAATTGTTGACTATTTCCTTTATGAAGAAACGTACGTGTTAATTTTACATTTTTAAACCAGTTTTACTCTTGATAGCAGCTTTGTTCCTAGAATTTTGTAGTTGAAGTAATTTCTTGTCAAATCTATCTAATCTTGTTGTCTCTTTTGTGTGACAAGTTTGCCCTTTTATTCTCTTGGTATGTTTTTGGTTCAGTCTCAAATTTAGTCAATCTATAATAAGTTTAATTCAAGTTCTGTGGTGTTTTGCTGTGATCACACTGGCACAATGGGTGAAATTCCACTTTTCATAAACAGCAAGAGATTAGAAAACATATAATAAAACAGATAATAACTCATACAGTTGGTTTAGACATTGAAAATTTAGTTTTAAATTTGAATAATGAACATAGTTTGCTTTTAGTTTATTGTATGTATTTGAATTTAGCTTCATTCACACTTTTTGTTGAGCGAGTCTCTCCTTCTGTGCAAAAATAGTTCAAACAAATCCAGCAAGACTTGACTAGAGTTACAACTTTCATTTTATCTTTATCAAGCAGAGCTTGTTTTTTTATATATATTAATTAAGAAAAAGTGGGAGGGCTAATGCATCCGCCTTCTACCATATAATATTGTAAATTTAAGTATTTACCAATCCTAGAAAAGTCCATTTTGCATAACGTGTCTTTGTTCTTACACTTGAGCTAGTCTGTAGTCTTCACGTTCGTTCAGGAGCAGCTAATCTGTATAATGCACGCACAGCTAACCAAATCAATAAAGTCAAGTGCTTTGTCTGTAGTGTCCTGGTCACATGTTCAGGCCAGGCTGTTAAACATACTGAAATGTTCTGAATATGCAGTGCAAAATGTGCTAAGTGCCGGTGGTATTGACAGTGTAATCTTATACGCTTGTTCCAGAAATGCAGACTCATTCAAACTGGCAACAGGAGGACACAGTTTTTCATCTGCAAAGCTTCAGGAAAATGTTTATGTCTGATACTTTGAGAAGAGAAGAGAGATATAATGTGGTAGAGTCACATTTTTGAGCTGTAATGTTGTTTTCTCCTCAAAAGCATACATTGTGTGTGTTGTGTTTTATCTCATTTGAAGAGGACAAACTTGTAGTATTAATCGAAAGAATAATCCCCCAACTAATTGTTTGTTGCTGCCCTACAAAAGATTAGAATGTACATTACCTTTCAACAAAAATGTGATCGATAGCAGAGAAAGACTTTTTAGTGCTTGTAAGTCTGTTGTCTGTAAAGAGATGTTCTCTGTGTAACTTTCTGGGGGTGAAATGCTAAATATACAGTACAAAAAGTAGAAATAGAAATATCAAAACAATACTTTAGGACATTCAGAATGGAGATAAATAGGTTTTGTGCCACAAGGTGGAAAAATATAGCTAAAGAAACATCTTTTCTATGAAAACATACAAGAAGAGACCCTCCTTTAGCCAACAACAGTGTGGATATACAAACTAGCTCCAAGTCAAGAAGACACATCATTTTAGTATTTATTTACAGCAACAAAGACATAGTTGGCAAAAGCATGCTTTTAGTCTACTGCACCTTAAGTAACACAACAAAAAAATGTACATAAATATTAACCATAGACTGAAGAATTTTTCAGAGCTGCTGTTTTCAAATCTTGCGATTTTGTGTTGTGAAAAATCAAGTACCCAGACTTTAATTCTATTTTAAAAGTTATCATCTCATTTTTATTGCCTGTTTCTATTCACCTGCTGTTTTTAAACGTTGCTTTGCAACTCTGGGATTTCCCCATTATGGAAAGACTATTTTAAAGTAGGTGTAACTAACTTTTTAAAATTTATAAATTGGTAACCTTTGTGTTTTCCACTAAAAAATAAATGATAAATGCAGCAGTTTGTGAAAAAATTAGAACACTGAGTACGGGCTGAATCGAATAATATATTTTTAGTTCTAATCAGGGCCTGAATGCAGTGCTCTGATTGGCCGAGCTTGGGTGGTCCTCTCCAATTTCACTTTGCTTTTTGTAAAAAGTGTTTTTTAAGCCATAATTGCAATCAAAATAAATGTCAATATTCATCATGTGTCGAAGGATTTAGGAGCTGATTTAAAACGTAAATTGTGTTTGCAGTGTGAAAATCAGCTACCACATCTTTAACTTATCTTATAATTACAGACACATTCAGGATATCTGCTGAACCATTATGGGGCCGACAACCTATACCACAAAAAATGAATCTGCTCCAATATCACAGTATTGTATTGCTGCATCATTGGTTATTTGTTATTACAGTCTCGACTTTTGGAAAGGTTGAAAAATGTGTGAAGTAAAAATTAGCTTTTAGTTACCCATGCTTGAAAGCCAAATGTGCATTTTTGTATTGTTATTCTTCAGAACATAGTCTTGAATCAAAAACAGAACACATATCAGTTCCTTGCTTTCGAAAGGGAGATAAACAAACCTAGCTAAAGTCGGTGGTGGTAATTAATGGACCTAAAATTAGCTCAGATTATCTTGGAGTTTAACCTATGGCATTATAAAGCTGTAAAATTCAGAACAGCAAGTATGTTTTTGATTAGAGAAGCAGGTTAAAAAGCAGAAAAAAGTCACATTTGCATAATATATTTCCTCCTACACTATATATTGTGCGGATGACTCAGTGTGACAGTATTCACGGTGATGTCATTCAAACATCAGCATTGTATAGTAGTTCTGAGATGGCGGCTAAAGGGCTGGCTAGCGTAATGCTCATCCTGTCTGATGATGTGTCCGTGGAGACTCTCTGTGGTGATAAGGACCAGCTGATTTTCTCACAGCCAGGACAGAACCTTATCACGCCCCAGGAACGAGCATCTACTTTCTGCACCTAAGGACAAATTGAACATGTATCTGATGAGTAAGTTCATTTTTGTTAGCTCTGTGCAAATATGTAACTGTCATAATGACAAAAAAAATGCAGTATAGGTGGCGTCACAGATGGCAAAATAATTTCATTCATATTTAAATAAAATTAAGAGCACTGTGAAATAATGCCTTATATTTTGATGTTAAAGGTCCTATATGATACTACGCAAAATTTATTCTTGTTATTTTTAGTCACATTAGAATGTTGTTTCCTTATCAAAACATACCCAACGTAGTTTTTTTTTCATAAATGTTTGTTTTTCTACTGTATCCATCTTCAAATCTGAAAATGATTTGTTCCACCTTGTGATATTACATGGTTGTGTTAACGTTAGTTTCCATTTGAGCCTAATTTATCCTTTTCGGTAACACTTTATAATAACTACATCTTGATTAGTCATAATAAGCCCTTAATAAAGCATAAATAAAGACATAATTCATTATGAACAAGTGACAAATTAATGACTCAGAAAGTTTATTAAGGCTTAATAACTTCTTAAGTACCACAAGCCCAATCTCCAACCCAAAATCCTAACCTTATCTCCCTAAATAAGTAGTCACTAAGCATTAATAAACTTTTTCATCGATTAATTGATCATTTGTTTCATGAATAATTTAAGTCTTTATTCATGCTTTATTAAGGTTTTACTAAGGTTGATTTAGATGTAGTTAATATAAAGTGGTACCTACTTTTCTGAACAAAAATATAAACGCAAAACTTATTTTTGCTCCCATTTTTTATGAGATGAACTCAAAGATCTAAAACATTTAGCTCATACACAAATAACTATTTCTCTCAAATATTGTTCACAAATCTTTCTAAATCTGTGATAGTGAGCGCTTCTCCTTTGCTGAGAATCCATCCCACAGTCTCCCAGGTGAGTCACATCAAGATGCTTATTAGACAGCAGGATTATTGCAGACTGTGGCCACAATAAAAAGGACACTCTGAAACGTTCACTTTTTGTTTACTGGTGTGACCATTTGCCTCATGCAGTGGTCAACTCCTCTTTAATAGCTGTGTGAAGGAACTGAAACACACTGTTGTATACGCCAATGCAGAGCATCCCAAACATGCTCCTTTGGTGACTATGCTGGCCAGCTTCTAAGAATTGTGTACCGATCCTTGCAACATGGCGCCGTGCATCATCCTGCTGCAACATGAGCTGATGTTCTTGGATGTATGAATCAGGATCTCACCATGGTATTCCAGCGTGTTCCAGCTCCTGCCAATATCTAGCAACTTCGCATAGTCGTTAAAGAGGAGTGGATAAGTCTGAGATCAGTTTAACCAGGATTCTAACTGGTTTAAACAAGTCTAAGGTCAGTATAACCAGGATTCTAACTGCTTAACTGGGTTTAACCAGGATTCTAAATAAGTCTGAGATCAGTTTAAGCAGGATTGTAACTGGTTTAAATAAGTCTGAGATCAGTTTAACCAGGATTCTAACTGGTTTAAATAAGTCTGAGATTAGTTTAAGCAGGATTGTAACTGGTTTAAATAAGTCTGAGATCAGTTTAACCAGGATTCTAACTGGTTTAAATAAGTCTGAGATTAGTTTAAGCAGGATTGTAACTGGTTTAAATAAGTCTGAGATCAGTTTAACCTGGATTCTAACCAGTTTAAATAAGTCTGAGATCAGTTTAACCTGGATTCTAACTGGTTTAAATAAGTCTGAGATCAGTTTAACCAGGATTCTAACTGGTTTAAATAACTCTGAGATTAGTTTAAGCAGGATTGTAACTGGTTTAAATAAGTCTGAGGTCAGTTTAACCTGGATTCTAACCGGTTTAAATAAGTCTGAGATCAGTTTAACCTGGATTCTAACCAGTTTAAATAAGTCTGAGATCAGTTTAACCTGGATTCTAACTGGTTTAAATAAGTCTGAGATCAGTTTAACCTGGAATCTAACCGGTTTAAATAAGTCTGAGGTCAGTTTAACCTGGATTCTAACCGGTTTAAATAAGTCTGAGATCAGTTTAATATGGATTCTAACTGGTTTAAATAAGTCTGGGATCAGTTTAATGTCGGTGACATTCCACAGTCCACAATCCACAACTTGATCCACTCGCAATAATCCTGCTGTCTAATCAACATCATGATGTGACCTGTGAGACTGTTGGATGGATTATCAGCAAAGGAGAAGTGCTCACTATCACAGATTTGTGAACAATTTTTGAGAGAAATTCTTTTTGTTTTGTGTACGTAGAAACTGTTTTAGATATTTGAGTTCAGCTCGTTGTTGTTCAGTGTACTATATACAGTTGTCTTTTTTGATATGTTACATTTAACTTTTTTTAGTAGCGAAAGAAAGTCCCTAGTATTTTCTATGTTCAGTTACACCACAATCTGACACAATTTATACGAGACCAAATCAGTAGCTGTAACTACATATTCTTACAATCCAAATCAAAACTTTCAAAACATTCAAATTCGAGTGAAGATGTGTAGAGCCTAAAAACTCATTGTGGTGTTTTTCGTATTACCACCTAATGACATCACATAATACAAGTAGGGCTGTGCGATATTGACAAAAATGATTATCTCGATACTTTTTTTACGTATTTCGATAACGATATTCAAACGATATCGAGTCAGTGAAACAAAAATGTTCAAACATGTTTTATTTACTTCAGGTTTACACAGGAAAATAATCATCTTAATAAGGCAAAATGTTCATAAATGTCTGCAATCAGTGATTATGTTCTTTATTTTGATCGTTTTAAAATATGATTTTCTATTGAAACAAGCATAAAATATCTACTTTGACAAGCATTTTCTGACTTGAAATAAGGACAAAGTTTTCTTGTTTTGATGACAAATCTTAAAATCAGAAAATGATTTCATTTATTCTGGATCCAATAGTTACTAATAAATAACTTAATAGGACATGATTGGACACATTTTTGTTGGACTGAATGCCGTTTTTACAGCAGCAATAATTTTAATTCATAATAAAAAGTATATCTTAGTTCAAGCACTATTTAGTGTATTGGCTTGTTTAAGTTTGTATTAGTAAATGTTAGATAATTGTTGAAACGTCACAAATCTAGTCACAAAAGTGTAGATGACTTTTTTTTTTTTCCCCTGCTTTTCTACTAAACGATATACTCGATATTCAATTTTTGCATATCTCCAAAACAACATTGACGATATTATCTAAAATTCGATATATCGCACAGCTCTAAATACAAGTTTTTTGAGTTAAAATGGGCGACACAACTCTAGATTTGTTTTTGATTAGAAAACGATATTACAAAATTGATTTAAAAATGTGTGTTTAATCAAAAATTACAGAAGTGTAGGGTTACTTTTGTTTATTAAGTGAGCGTTTTAGGTAAGTAAGCTTTAAGTAAGGATCTGGGTTTACAATGTACAGTTATGAGATATTTATTTAAAACATGCTTTTATTCAAGTCTATTTTTGGCTCTATTACACGCTGGGATTTTGAAGGATTTAGGACTTATGCTATAAAATCCTTCTGTAAAAACATCTAACCGCTCCTGTCCCATGCTTCTCCTGTGTGTGTGACGTCATCGTGTGAGCAGAATCCATTAGTTCATTAGTTTTGTTAATTAGATTGGATTGGATTAGATTTGGTGACTGTTGTTTTCAGGTTACATGTAGATCTGGATCTGGTGCATGACGTCAACGCTTGTCTAATTTATTTATCCCACTGGCTTGAAAAGTCATTATATTATGGAACAGAGGTTTTCAGACTTTGGAGCAGAAACTATGTCAGATTTGGTTTACAGTAGTTCTCCAAAGTTTAATGTTGACCTCATGAAGACATATTAGGGTTAGACAATATTATATTGCGTGTCATTATGAATATTACTCAAAGAATGTCATTTCTAAAGCTGATTTTTCTCTCAGTTGTGAAAGAGACAGATTGTGGCTGATCTTGAATAAGAGTGACCTAAACACAGACTGTACGCTCTGCAGAGGCTAAAAACGAATGTGGAAAGTACAAGTTGACTTTTCTTTGGATGATGCCTTTTTTTTTTTGTTGGACAACTGATGGCTGATAATAATAGTCAGTTTTCAAAGCTGATTTTCTTACTTTTAGTTAAAAGTTTTTCTTTGTATTTGGGAATAAACTAGGGCTGGGCGATATGGCAAAAAATTAATATCACGATTTTCTTGGAAGCAGATCACAATTTTGATTTTATCATGATTCTTGTAGATTGTTTACCTTACTAAAATCTTTAAGGTAAACACAATTCACTATCAACAACTAAATCTAGCTGTCAAAAGCTGACCAGTGTTGCCAGATTTTCAGAGAGAAACACGCAAACTCAGCCTTTCAATAAAAAGTGTGTTGCTGCAAAACAAGCGTTAAGGATTTTGCCATATCATTTGTTTCCTTACATTAATAATGACTTTTAGACATGAAAACATGCTAAAAATGTATGTTTCAGTTTTATAAATTGATATATTTTAATAAATCAAACCTAAAAAATTGCTAATATTCATTCCTTTTGTGATTTAAAAGCACAGTCTTAAAGGAACTTCAAAAAAAGAAGCCCAAAGTTGCTAAAAAGACTTGGAGGTTGGAAAAAAAAGAGTCTGTATTTGAACAGACAGATGCATCAAATAGAGAAAAATAAATCACGATATGACGATTTCATCAAAAGAGCAGATTGTCACAGAGATGAGCTCACAATTCGATTTTTATCACAATATTGCCCAGCACTAGAATAAACTATAATATATGTAGTTCAGTAATTTACGTTTTTGTGTGTGTGTAAAACACAATATTGATGTAAAACAGCCTAGAAATAAAAAGAGGTGCAGTTACTTCCTCTGCAACCTGTCTGCAACGCAGCAGAACTGATAAGCCCCGCCTCTTCATTGTAAGATTTTATTGTAACAAGTGACATATTACAAATTTATCATTTCTATTGTTGTAAAGTGGCTATCTGGCTGTTTTGAACCATACAAGTTTTTCTATGAATCTGATTTTTTTGAATAATCACAGTTAAATACAGACAAGTATGGTAGGTTTTCTGAACACGCAAAAATCTAATATACAAGATTACGCAAACATGCAGGAATCATTTCTAATAAAACTTTGAGTAAACTAATGAACAAGGTTAAAAACTTTTAAAAACTGAATTTACACAAAAGGTCGTCTTTTATAAATATATAGCTTTGATCACATAGTCCAGCCAAAACAAAGCCAAGAATTAAAGTTTAACTTAATTGTCTCATTGTTTTAATGTATAAAACCTGTTTATGACCATCTATTTAACATTTTTAAAGAGCAGTTCAAGAAAGTGCTATTTTTCAACACACAGCAAAAATGTTTTTAATCCAGAGACTGAGTTCACTCCACTTTTAACTCACTTAAAGTTGGAGTAACTACACTAAAAAGTCTATGATACTTTGTGAAAAAATGACACCACTGAGAACTGTCTGCAATTGAATAATCAAGAATTTTAGTTGTCATCAGGAGCCGAAATCAGCGCTCTGATTGGCTGAGCTTGGGTGTTTCTCTCCAGTTTCACTTTGCTCTTTCTTTATTGAAGGTTTAAGCCAATATTGCCACTAAAATGAATACATAATGAAAGTAACCATGTGTCGAGGGATTTATGAAAGGAAGCTGTCAGATATAAAACCAAAATCATGCACTTACCTCACCCTTAACTAACTCATTACAATGCTGTGAAGCAGAGGTGTGGACTTGCAAGTAATGACTTGGACTTGAGTCAGACTTGAGTCACTTTTTTGATGACTTGATAAATAAATCAAGACTTGGGACTCAAATTGGACTTGAACGCCAATGACTTGAGACAACATGCTCCTCCTCATTCATTTTTTGTGACCAGAAATGGACTTTAACGATTGTATATTGCAATAATTTCACAGCGTTTTAATGTCTTGAATGGCTGCCATGATCGTTGCTATTGTCTGTGTTGCCACACACTGCAATGATGCACATTTAAAGCCAATGGCCGACACACACAAAAAGTTGCTCGATCTGTAGTTGAAAGCACAAAACGTGGAGAGTGGAAGCAGAACTTGCCGTAACTAAGTGATACACCGATCCGGCTTTTTCGGTTTCAATACCAATTCCAACAGTATCTGCCAATACCCGATATGAACCAATACCAGTGTAGGGACTCAAATAGCTTTTTAATCTCCAAAACTCTGTATACTAGTTACAAACTGGGTCAAGCTACTATGCAACTTTTTGTGCAAGCATCAACTTAGACTCGCAAAACAGTGACTTGGTCCCACCTCTGCTTACGAATATAATTAATTTGATGTCAATAATTTGTAATAGTCAATAAAATCAAATACGTATTTGGTAATTTGATATAAAAACTTTAATCAAATGACTTGGACTCACCTTGTGGGGCACTGACTTTGGACTTGAGGTCAAAAGCTTATGTCTTGTTTAAAACTTACAAAAAGTGACTTGCTTCCACCAATGCTTGTGCTTATTGTCAATTATATCTTAAATTTCCTCTTTCTGTATTAATCAGTATTTTAGACAACATTTTTATTTTAAACTTTACACTTGTAATTAGAGCTGTGCGATATATCGAATTTTAGATAATATCGTCAATGTTGTTTTGGAGATATGCAAAAATTGAATATCGAGTATATCGTTTAGTAGAAAAGCAGGGGAAAAAAAAAAAAGTCATCTACACTTTTGTGACTAGATTTGTGACGTTTCAACAATTATCTAACATTTACTAATACAAACTTAAACAAGCCAATACACTAAATAGTGCTTGAACTAAGATATACTTTTTATTATGAATTAAAATTATTGCTGCTGTAAAAACGGCATTCAGTCCAACAAAATGTGTCCAATCATGTCCTATTAAGTTATTTATTAGTAACTATTGGATCCAGAATAAATGAAATAATTTTCTGATTTTAAGATTTGTCATCAAAACAAGAAAACTTTGTCCTTATTTCAAGTCAGAAAATGCTTGTCAAAGTAGATATTTTATGCTTGTTTCAATAGAAAATCATATTTTAAAACGATCAAAATAAAGAACATAATCACTGATTGCAGACATTTATGAACATTTTGCCTTATTAAGATGATTATTTTCCTGTGTAAACCTGAAGTAAATAAAACATGTTTGAACATTTTTGTTTCACTGACTCGATATCGTTTGAATATCGTTATCGAAATACGTAAAAAAAGTATCGAGATAATCATTTTTGTCAATATCGCACAGCCCTACTTGTAATGGCTGTGAATGTGACACAACCTTGTGTGATTGCTGATGTTGAAAGAAATAAAGAAGATTACAAGGTATTTTTGTTCTCCAAGCTAAGAATGAGCCAAAATCTGCTCATACACACAGTAACTATAATGAGTTTGTTTTCCCAGAATCCCCTGCTCTCTCATCATTAGCCTCTTTATCGACCTGCGCTAAGTGAGACATCAATACGTCATAAAGCAGATGACCGGGTTATTCAATACACTTTAACTGTGGCTGCGCTCAGGATAATGGACTGACTGTCTGACTCCATTCAGCAAAACCAGCCTGCTACTGGTTTTAGACAAGTTGGACATTTGAGATTGCCTTGAAAGATTTGGCCCAACGGCTAAATTTAACAAGCAATTCATCTTAAAGGACTGTTCAAGTAGATCGTATGTATGTTTGTGTACTTAAGTTATTTCAAATTAGGGCTGGGCAGTATCTCCCATTTCTTTCTTTAATCCATCTGTTCAAATACAGACTTTTTTTTTTTCTCAACCTACTTTTCTCAGCCTCAGAGTTGCCAAGTTTTCTTCTTTATAGCAATATTGGGCTGTTTTTTTTTTTTTTGGTTTTTTTTTTCAAAATCTCTTATGAAATTGAAGGTTGTGTTTTTTGGGCTGCACTTTCAAGTCATAAAAGAGTTGGATTTTAGCTATTTTTCAGGTCTGATTTAAAAATATAATGGACTTTTACAGAGTTCCCACACGTCCTGGAAAAGCTGAAACATATTTAATCAATTTTCCAGTCATGGAAAAAACATGGGCAATGAGAAAAAACAGCCAAATGTCATGTAAAATAAAATGTTGTCCTGGAATATGATAGTCAAACACAAAATAATTCTAATATAAGGTGAGCAAGCTAGATTACGCAAAGTTTGGTTGTAAGTTATAGGCCTTTATTAACTTACTTTTCTTCACTTGAACACCACTATGTTTACCACTTGGTCAGACTGCCAAAATTCATCAGAATGCAGGGAATATCTAACCTGGCCAGCCAGATGGTTTATCTCGCGGTATTTGTGAATTCACAAACACGAGATAAACCATCTGGCCTTCGTCCAGCTCGATTGGTTTGAGAGTCCGAAACGGCCGTGGTTCGGCCCAATCACATCACAGCAGCGTGGTTTTGAGGCCCAATCACATTGTAGCAGGGCGGGCTAACACAAGCTGTTAGCTCCCCGGTGCCGCAACCGAGTCTGATTCAAGCTAAACAAAGACGGCGGCTCCCGTGGATGTACGTGTTGTCTGCTGCTTTTGATGCGGTTTCAGCAGAAATACGGAGTAATTTCTTTTTGAAAGAAGAGCAGTATGTGTGACACTTGTTCTATCTCACGCGGACATTGCATTGGATACACCATTACGAGTTGTTGCTGTGATTGGCTAGCTCAAATAAGGTAGGCCCCACACCCAATCAGCTAGAAGTATTTCACTAAACGCCCCGCCTTTTCTCGAACGCTTTCAGCGAGTCAAGTCCCAGATGGATATAGTGAGAACTCAGATAGGAGTTCAACACAGATCCATCTGGCGTGAGCCAGGTTAGGGAATATCATCATTTGGGGTCAAATTTTCCTGAAGGAGGACCCCCAGACCCCCCACTTTTTGGTTATGGACTTTTCTGGTTGTGTCATTGAATGTATTATACATTGGGCTGCCAAAGATTTTCCAAACGATCTAAAAATACTTATGTAGAAGTCGTATAAATCCTCTTTGGGAATGTCCTGGAAAATATTTTTGGGATATGAGTGGGAACCTTGTTTTAGCATATTGTTATGTCTAAAAGTCATTATTAATGTTAAAAATTGCTAGAAACTTGTTTTGTGGAGATACACAATGTTCTAATTAAATGTTTATTTTTTATATTTTTTATTGAAGGGTTGAGGTCACTTGTTTTGGGATTGGTCGCTTGTTTTTCTCTGGCAACACTGATCAGCCTATGACGGCTGAATTTAGACAATGACCGTGAAGAAGGAACTTTCTAAAAAAGCAGATGATCGTATTTACCTCAAAAGCAATATAAAAATGAACAGTTGCCTAGCCCTATTTCAAATATATTCACGCTAATTTGTTAAAATATATGTCAAAATGAACAAAAATGCAGCTCCAGATTGTAAACTGTATTTTGTTGAATGGTCGGATACATTTTTTGATCATTATTTGTCCAACATGAGCAGATAAAAAAAACAACTAAAGTTCACTCTTGAGTTTTGACATGTGGATAAATGAATAAAAAATATGATTTGCTTTTCTGTCTCCAGGGGAAGTCCTATGCATTCGACCGAGTGTTCCCCACTAACACCACCCAGGAGCAGGTCTACAACACCAGCGCTAAGCAGATCGTCAAGGGTACGTTCCAATCCAGTCCATTCATCACTTTCATCACAACATTTTGATTAGTTAGAAAGCCATTAAGCCTTTTTATTTTTGTTTAGTTAATTAGCATGCAAACATCTGAGCTTGTGTCTTGTGAATGCAGTTGGGGTCAGATATTTTGTCAGATCATTGAGAATTTGTGAGTTTTTAGTCAACTAGTCAATTAGTAGCATTAGTCTGAAGTCGACCAAGAACATCTGTGGTCAACCCAGTCAAAGCCCAATTTTTCTGATCATTAAACTTCAAATAATATATGTAAAGACAAGCTTGATGCTTGGTTTGAAATGATATCGTCTGATTATTGTAATAGAGATATGTCAAAAAATTAACAAGATATTCATTTTTGTCAATATGGCCCAGCTCTACTTGTGGAGAGAATGGCCAACTCATTCAACTGAATGGCAGACTAGAGCACAAGCTCATGGTTCTCTTGGACGCACGCATTAACTGTGGTGTGTAGGCTGTGATAGCACAGAAATCAAACTAATCAGACCTGAGAGAACTCTCAGCACAGGCTGGTTTAAAGAGGACCTATTATGTCAAATTCACTTTTCTAAGTTTTTAACCTTGTTATAATGGCCTCTCGTCATCATTAGTTTACTCAAAGTTATATTTGAATTGATTCCTGCATGTTTGAGTAATCTTGTATTGTTCTTCAGCTGGAACTCAAGTGCTCAGAAATCCCCGTTCTCACCTACCACCTATCCCCTCCCACTTGTCTGTATTTACTTGTTGTAATTCAAAAGATTAATACTCAAAGTGAAGCATAAATGATTCAAAACTGTCCCATAGTCACTTTCCGACAATAATAACAAGTTATTTAAAATCTGTTGCTTTTTACAGTTACATTTCTGCAATCACAAAGTTTACTAATTTACAACTAAAAATGTTAACTACCCCAACTTAAAGTAATCAGAGTTTGGGGTGCACAGTAGCAGAGTGGTTAGAGCTCTGGCTTCCCAATAAGGAGATCATGGGTTTAAATGCTGGGTCGGACCAATCAAAATATCATGATCTCTCTGGGTGAAGTGTTTTCTCTCCGGGTACTCCGGCTTTCTCTCACCTCCAAAAAACAGACATGTTTAGGTCAAATGGCAACAGTGTAAAATTTTCCTCCCTTTCAGCCGCTTGTGTGCTGGTCAAACCTACAGATTATTGCCTCATCTTCAACTCTACATATCTTATTCATGTCATTTTGCATGAGCATTTTATGGTGAATTAGAGTCGTGGAGATTGCATGACATGATGTGTGTACAGATTGCATGGTGGACAGATCAAGGAACCCTTAATAAATCTGGTTTATAAATTTAACTTGTAATTTTCATACAGATACACTAAAAGTATTGTGCCATTTCATTAGTCATCCCATGTTTCTCTTCTTAATGGTCCTATTTAGGTAATATTGAAATTATAAGTGTAATTTTGGTTACTCTAACCTAGTAATAATGCAACATTTTTAGACATCTTTTGGTCTCTAGTTTTTTTGGTGAAAAAACAAAAGAGAGAGAAACACCTTTTTATGTAAACTGCATCTGTCCTGTGTGTGTCTGCAGATGTGCTGGGTGGATACAATGGCACCATCTTTGCGTATGGACAAACCTCTTCTGGAAAAACCCACACCATGGAGGTACGTGTTTGACCACAGAACACTATAAACTCTCATTTCACTTAACACATGTGTAAAAATGCAAAATGCTATTATAAGGGAGGTATTTCTCCCTCTGTGGTGCTGGTTTTAAGGACACTTAAATGTCCTTTTGCAGAATATGTTCCCTGTTGTGGTTTCTTTGGCATGTGTTATGAAGTAGTAAGTAGGGGTGGGCGATATATTGATATTAGTATCGACTGATATTCACAATTTTTTGGGGTATAGGTCTGATGTCGAAAAAAACAACAATATTTTTAGAGGAGGTTCTCTAGTCTCTCTCTCTCTACATATACCAGCCTCAGTTTGACCTAAAAACATCATATTTGCCATTTTGAGCGGACTAAAGAACAAAAAGTATATAAACAAACAATTAAGCTCTCGCTGACCTCCTGTAATAGACTGTTGTAACTGTACTGTTTTGCTAGTTCAACTCCTATTCTTACCCTTTTGTGTAGTTGTCACACTATATGACTCATGAATTGTCGTCTGGTTCCAGGGCAAACTCCATGACCCTCACCAGATGGGCATCATCCCTCGTATCGCGGAGGACATCTTCAACCACATCTTTGCCATGGACGAGAATCTGGAGTTCCACATCAAGGTACTGTTTTTACATCTGTATTTACCATCACTACAGTTTAGTTCTGATCGCTTCAGGGTCATATTTCTGCACAAAACTGTACAAAGTTTAGTCTTGTAAAAGTTAAACAAAAACTCTATAATCTAAATACTGCAAATACAGCTTACACCCATGCCTTAATGTGAGACCTTTTGCTTTTCTAATCCCACAGGTGTCCTACTTTGAGATCTACATGGACAAGATTCGTGACCTGCTGGATGGTGAGTGTCTGTAAAGCTCATTAAAATAGTCTTATCATTACCTAACCTGTTCTAACTACATTTTTTGCTTGTTTCAGTCACCAAGACCAACCTGTCTGTGCACGAGGACAAGAACCGTGTCCCTTTTGTCAAGGTTTGTTTAAAGTTTGCCCGTTTTGAAACTATTTTGACTGTAAAAATGTATTTATTCAATTTTTATCCTTTTCTTGCTTACAAACAGTCAAGTTTTGCATATGTTTGTTGTAGGGCTGCACCGAGCGCTTCGTGTCCAGTCCTGATGAGGTCATGGATGTGATCGACGAGGGCAAAGCCAACCGCCATGTTGCTGTGACTAGTAAGTCATGTTTTATTGAAAAGCTAAAAAGAATGCAAGATAAAATAGTTTTCACCAGAGTTTATTGAAGCTCACGATGGGATTTGTTGTTATAAACATCTCAAAATCATGTTAGTGTGAAGATGTGTAGACTGGATTTGGGAAATGATAGAAAACTCAAGAACTTCCCGTGGTGGACAAAAATGTTGGAACCGCTCTGGTAATGAAAGAAAAATCATGAATGGTCACTAAAATAGAGCTCAACAGTGATCGCCCACTTTCGTGGTTCAGGAAGTTTGAGTTCCCTTGTTAAATGTTCATAGGAATTTCGAAAATAATAAAAGTTTGAAATTGTCCTCAGAGTTGTATGAGTCATGAGCATAAGATCTACATTTTTGTTTAATATAAACTACAAAATAATGAAGTTGTTTAGCCCGAATTTCAAGTTCTAGTTGTGCTTATAAGCCTGAAAACACCCACACTATAGATCTGAGTTAGCACATAGTGGGCTAGCCCGCGATATGTCCTTATACTCTTAATATTTTAATGTTTCAAAACCCCAATAAGGCTCAGGATCGTGACATCACACATCAGTAGAATGTTCAGTTTGTCCAGTGTTTAACCATTGGAGATTTTAAATGGCTTAATACTGAAAACAGCCTTAATTAAAGCCTATTCTTATACTACAGAGTGATAGATAAACTTACTGTCCAGTAGTTTTTTGTGTTGTTTCATGGCTGTTTTGTTCACTTTTTCATATTGTTTTGGCCAATGGAAGTTCTGCAAACCTGACAAGAAACATGGCGGATTTGCCTTTATTTCCATGGTAACTACTGTTGCTTCCCGAGCCTTATGGGACTTTGCAATGGAGCAACTTCCTCCCGGAACCAGGGCGATTTATTTCCACTGTAAACTGCACACGCTTTTGAGGCAATCAGTGAAATCAAAACATGTTTGTCACTGTCAGTGAGATTTCTGCACCATTTCCACAGGTAGAGTATTTTGGTCAAATTATTGTGACCAAATGGCTCTAGTTGTCTCAGGTTTGAAGAGCCATTTCTCTGGCCGCGATCTTGCCCCCGTCAGACCTAGCGTGTGACGCGTGACATTGACGCAAACGGGATAATTGCTGACACTTGGTGGCTGCGCCATTGCTGAGAGCATGGGGCGTGGAACTTTAGACAACAGGTGTGATGATGCAATACACAAGGTGGTGCGAAGCAGAATGAGGCGTGGTGTGGTGCATTCTGTGAATGGGCAAAATCGGAAAGAATAAACTCAAAAAGTAGTGCATTAATAAACACAACATGTAAAAAAGCTATTAATGGATATGGTGCAATTATCTGTCCATCTTTTCTCTCGCAACGGATACAGAAACCTTCAATTAATAAGTGAACAAACTCAATGCTTGCTGCGTTAGCGACGAGAGAACTCCTCTTGGAATCAGCAAAAGACCACTGTCTCCTTTGTCAGTTGAAGACCTGTGCCCTCCATTCACGTCGCCCCCGTTGAAAAAAAAAAAACATTTGGAGCGAGCGCGGCATGCCTCTCACTATAAGCTGTCATTTCTCTGCTCTGATTGGCTGCTCATCAGGCAGCTCACAGTTCACACACACACGAATGGGATTTACACTTACACTTGCTCCTGTCTCTCGAGAACAGAGGCGAGTGAAAAATAAATCAAGATTTTCTTGCAAACAAAAAATATTAGCCTACATTTTTTGAGGCCTAAAATTATTTCAATCAAACACTTATTATTAATGTTTAAAGCAAAGCACAAAATTAAATAGTAGGCTACAATGAAATCTGTAAAAGTGTTTAAATGTAAAATAAATAAAACTCAAATTATGCATAGTACATATTTTGAATGTAAAAAAATATTAATACATAACATTATTTATTGATAATATTTAAAGGTAAATAATAAAGAGTAGGCCTAATGATAAATGAAAATAAATCTTTAGCCTAAAATATTGATTTGAGTTGTTTTAATTACCCCGTTCATTTGGCATATATTAAACAAAAATCCAAAGACTTATGAAGACACACGCATGCACAAGAGCTTAAAACATAAGCATCTGTGTTTAAAATAATAATAATAATAATAATAATAATAATAATAATAATAGTAATAATAATAATAATAATAATAATAATAATAATAATAATAATACTCGCATTGCGCAACACTTGTTTTGTTTTTGTTTGTTTCATTAATTATTAAAATGTATCTATTTAAACAAAACAAAAAACTGCAACAAGTTTCCTCCTTCTGTTGCGAGGTCGACGGGCACGGGAGAGCCTTGGGGCGACGGGACAGTGCAGTGATGAGGGTGAAGAGGGAGGACCAGGCGGCGGTGAAGGTGGCGTCAGGTCTGAGGATGTAGAAGGAGACCGCCGCTAGTTTCGTCATTGACGGATTGTATTTTGTTTAAGGCTTCATTTCATAAAAATAACGGGACAGATCGCGTTATGTCGGTCTGATTTTAAGAGGATTCGTTCCTTTGACCAGGATTGCTTGACAGACAAACACTGATGTTTATTCAGATTTGAATATTTAGCGAAAAGTCGCTCCTGCAGTTTCCTGGTTTGGCGTTTGTCAGACGCGCCTGCATGTGCTTGCATCAGAAAAACTTTCCCGGTGGAATGGACTGACTTTTATGCAGAAGAAATGGAAATTACAGGCGGAGTTTGGGCTAAATACAGTGTGGATTTAACGGAAACTGCGAGATATGAAGAACTTTTGTGTTTCAGGTAAGAAATGCAGAGCTTATCACGCAGTCACATTGCAACAGTTGAATGTCAAATAGACACTATCATTTTTGCAGATGCACTAAAGGTATCTTACACTATTAAGGCAGAGTTCATTCATTTTGTGTAATGCATCTACGTACGTCTCATCTCTGTAACCCGTGCGTGTTTCGCTATCCGACAACAGTTTTTTCCCACACTGTTTTGGGTTTGCTATTCTGACATTATTGTTTTTTATTCCATAATATTTCCCTATCATTGCGTTACCTCTTTGGCCGCCACTGTCTGGAGGCACCGAAACTTTCACAAACAGTTGCAAAGTTCAGCTTTGGGTCGCACCAACAGACAAAAAACTGCATGTAATCTGGTTTGATTCTGGGGAAACTAAGGCTCTGAGAGCGGTCCAGTGTTCCGTGGGTCAGGGTTTTATGAATATGAACGGTGTGAGGGGCCACAGTTTCCAGCTATAAGCCTCCCCCTTTCCTTTAACTCTGTTTGATTATTGTAAGTCAAAACATGCTTAAATCATCCCATATGACTCACTGTTCGTACAGGACACGAGTGCGCGCTCGTCTTGGCACAGCTTTACACTCTGGCACAATGTACCATGGATCTCCTCATCGCACTATGAAGGCTAAGATTGATAAAAGATACATTTCTTTATGTTGGTCTACTAGTCTGTATTAGGCACACGCGGGAATAAAAATATATCAATTAATTTACTGCCGTTTCTCCTCCTCCCCGTCTGTCTCCTCCTTCCCTCTCCATTTTCATTTCTCTCGGCTCACAGAGACAAACCGTGGGCAGGAAAACGATGACAACTGTACAGTGATGCTCTCTGAGTGTTTAGCAACAAAATGACGGGTGTTTTGTAATGATCTGATCTAAATTGACTGAGAAATGAGCAGAAGAAGAAACTGAAATTTAAAGCGTTAAACTTCAATGACGCGCGCGGCCGGGGCGTACGCGAAAGTAGCCTACACAACGCGCTCCGATTTTCATATGTTCTCCACAAACTGCCTAAAAGGATTATTTCAACCTACTTCAGCCTAGCCCAGCACACCTTTAAATATGTTATATTAGTGCTATGGCTCGAGCAATCTGAAAGCCTGACACCCCCAGGCTCATGACGCGCGGCTGAACTCGGCCTTCTTCAAACAACTTTTGTTTATTTATTTCTGTGGTTCTTAGGTTAAAATTCGTAGTCATTTTTTGTATTTCGTTCAGGAAAATAATTTACTATAATACTGTTAGGTGTGGGTGTAAATTTGTCCCTTATATTTCGTTTTTTTTTTTTTTTTTTTTTTCTTTCGAAGGCTCTGTGCCTGTGTAACTCTGTGCCGGACTAGGAGTGAGACCGTGTTTTTGCCATTATATGGTTTACCTAATAGTCTAAATGGCCATAGATGTGAGATGGACTTATAAAGGAAAAGCAAAAAAAAAGAGATAGATAGAGAGGGAGAGAAGGTGGAAGTCAGTCAAATGTCGGAATAGGGAGCTTTGAAATGTATGTTAATGTCGCTATTTCAGAATGTCTAAATAGTCATCTGTCAGAAAAGCCTGTAACCGGGCTTTGGAGCAGATTTGCCGACCCTGTAAACCTCCGCTGGCGTCTCCTCCTCACTAAACCACTCTCGGCATGGATAAGAAGCTATGATTGCAAATTCCCCACCGCATGTGAGACTTTTAATGCCACAACTATCAGTCATTGGTTTACATGCTATCCAATCATGTACTTGAACCATCCCACTCCAGCCTCTAGAGGCCAAGTAACGCCCATCTGCGCCAGCGCTAAGATCTTGAAAGAAAACCTAGAACCGTTCCGGTTTTGCGTCTGTGTCGGCGTTTGGACCAGGTAAGACCGGGGGCAAGATCGCACGGCATGTGTTTTAGCTGTATGTTTTTGGTCATTATCCTTTTGGAAGATCTATGACCTACAATTGAGACCAAGCTTTCTCACACTAGGTAACACATTTTATTCCAGAATGTTCTCATAGTCTTTCATCTTAACTGTAGGGATATGTATATTTGTTTGGTATTCTTCATTTTTAGCATCTGTGAACATCTGTGATCATAGAGCTAATGGGACCTGCCAAAGAACTACAGAACTACTACAATATTATGGCTTTTGTCCCCAACTGTAAAACTGGCAAAGCAGCAGCCACTCACACTCAGAAATATAAAACTAGAACAAAGAATGGGCCCTTTGAATAAACTACTGATGGAATATAACTTATAATTTTATTTTAGCCAAAAGGATTAAACAGGAAAACATTAAAGACACTTCCACGGATTAAGCCAAATTAGCAAAAAATATAAATAAAGGGGAAAAAAACAACTTAAAATGTGAACAAGTATTTAGCATATTCCTTTAAATAATAATGTATTGTATCAGTGTAAAAATGACTTTAGTATGTAGCCTGTTGGGTGGCAAGAGAAAAACACTGGATCAGCAGTTCTTTAACAGACAATGCAGGGGGAAATTACATTAAAATGATCTCCAAAATGTGCCCCGTAGACACTTTTCTAACATTTCTGCCTGCACACAGACTCCGGCTCCACTGCAGCAGGCTCTGATTGGTCAGTGGAGCGTGCTACGTTGGATGATGTTATGTAAGACTGGATGATTCTGCCTCACATACAGTACATTTGGGTAATTGCTCCAGGATGGACTGGAAATAGAAAACTCCTCCTCTCTGTTGATACTGTTAGCACCTTATCACGAGTTCACAGCCGACTACTGAATCAAACTGTTTTTAACTGGTTTAATTTATGTTCACTATGCAGTTTTGGTATCTCTTCAAATCATGTACAAGAAGGTCATTCACCGCCTCAAGTTTTTACACATAATTTTAGAAAGTTGAGTTTACAATAGCATTAAAGTGGATTTAAACTCACAGAGGATAATAATTAAAAAAATATGTTGAAACTACTACATTTTGCAGTTTTGTTGGTCAGTTGCCTGCTGAATTTATTTATTCACATTTAAATTTAATACAAAAAAAATCTAAATTGCATCATGAACAAATAATATCAGATTGAGTGCAAAAATCTGGATGCAATAATAACTGACTCATTGATAACAGTGACGTTTTGATAGAAGTAATTGTTATATGGAATTACTGGGTTTGAGGTCAACTGACTGCAGCCAGGAAGTAAACGCAGCCCCATGTATTTTTTAACCATAAACATTAGCATTAGCTCGAAATAAATTAAAGTTAAAAAAATTCAGAGAATGTCAGCTGGTACAGGAGAGGTAAGAGCCTTGTGAAAAGCCATTTTTGAGTTTAGAAGCCTTTTGAGATTTTTTAAGTAGATAATAATTAGCCGCGTTTAGAACTGCGTTTCACCATAGAGCGTGTAATACGTACGTGTGACAGTATTTTACATGTCTGCTGTGGAGTGTTACTCTGAAAGTCTTTGAGTAAGAACACTCAACATTTATGTTTACGGTAGTTAGAATTTGTAAAGATCTGCCTCTAAACAGCCATAGTGACCTTATCACAGCGGTATTATCGCTCCACAAAATAGGTCCTCACAACAATATTTTACCTTATTATGAAGGCATAGTCCAGATTAATAAACATGAACAAGTGTTTGACCTGATCAGAAATATAATAATCATAAGCTTTAAAGGGGCACTGTGTAAGATTGAGAGGAATTTTAATTATCACATATAGTCCACAAACATTTAAATCATATTTATTCTTTACAACATGAATACTTAAGAGAGCACTGTTAACCAATCCACATCAATTGTGATACATTTATACGTATTTGAAATGTTTATTACGGGCCGGAATGTGTATTATTGACGCTAGATGTCAGCATGGTAAATAGGCAAAATGCATGTGAAAGGCTCCCTCTGGTGTTCAAAGTGGAAATTACTTGGATCACTTTGTTTGTTTGTTTTCTTACACAGTGCCTCTTTAAGTTTTTTGAAGCCTTTATTTGGCTCAGTGTAAAAGGACGTCTGCCTCACTGCAGGTATATCCTCCAGATTATATAAAAAGTCTGCCTTTTTCAAACTGTAGGGGTCATATCCCATATGCGCATTCATTTTTCACGATTAAATGTTTGAAATACTCTTGTTCACTGCGCTCACTGGGTTTTGAATGGGAGCAAATCACTTCCTGAGTGAAACCCAGCAATATGCAGACTCGTCTTTATGCAAATGACATCAATCAAAGGTTAAGAAAACACATCTAGAATGCACTTTATTTTTTATCTCTATCTAGAAGTCTTCAGTCAGCATATGTCTGTTTGGTAGATAAAGTTGTTAAGAAATGATTGCTGACTCGTTGACTACTAAATTCATTGTTGCTTCTAATAATGATCTGAAATATTGTGTGAGTGATGACTGTGTCCATCTGTGCTGAGATGACATCACAGTCCACTTCTGTAAATGTAAAGTGCAGTGTCAGACTGCTGCTGCTGCTGACTCACTGCTCTGTCTGGAACCAGCCACATCTGCTGATCAACAAACATTTACTGTGCACTGTAGTGTGGACTGGGCTTCAGACTGGTCTGCTTTTTGTGCAATAGTTCTTGAACAGGTTTTTGCAGCTCTCTTTAGATGCAAAAAAAATAAAAAATAACTTTGTCTAACCAACACAATTTTTTTTTTTTTTCCCATAAAAGTTTTTTTATTAAGAACACAATGCATTGCACATTAATCCAGTACTTGTACATCTACAGTTCTTTACATTTTCTGTCTTGCATCTTAACACAAGTTCAAATGGAGACAATTAAACCCCTTTTTTTTGAATAAAAAACACACATTAAAAAATAAAAAATAATAGAAAGTAAAGTAAAAAAAAAAGAAAAAAGGTAAGGTGTACAATGAGTTAATACAGGGGTTGCTTCATATTCAGCTGAAGTCTGATCTAAATGGTGCAATAAAAATTCTCCAGGGTTTCCAGTGTTTGTCAAATGTATCCAAATCAACTCTCATCGAATATGCCAATTTCTCTAATATATAGATATTGTGAACAACATTGACCCAGTCATCAAAGGTAGGAACAACATCACTCAGCCATCTTCTTGTAATACTCTTTTTCCCAGCAATCAACAAAATATTATACAAGTACTTTTTCTTATGTTCTACAAGATCAGCTGGTCTTTTCCCAAGATATAGAGTCTCAAATGTGTGTGGTATGACAACACCAACTATTTTTTCCACATGTCCTCTAAGTTGAAGCCAAAATGATGAGAGTTTTGGGCATTCCCAGAATGTGTGATAGTGCCCAGCCCGCTCTGTCCCGCATTTCCTCCAACAGAAGGTATCCCTCCCTAAGGAGGCTCCCTGAGAAGGCACCTTGAAAAAACGAATCATATTCTTCCATGCAAATTCCCTCCAGTTAATTGATGTTGTACATTTCACATTATTTTTCAAAATTTCCTCCCATTCTTCTAATTGCAATATGAATCCCCCTTCTTTTTCCCATTTTTCCTTTACATATTCCACATTATTTCCTCCAATATCCTGGATCGCACTATACAATTTAGAAATAACTTTTGATCTTGGTTCAGCCCTGTATGCTTTTAGGAAAAGTTCTAATAACTTAAAAGGAAATTTGCTTTGTATTTTCTTTATTTCCTCTAAATAATGTCTTACTTGAAGGTATCCATAAAAGTCTTTATTTTCTATATTGTAAGCTTTTTTCAGGTCTTGGAAACTTTTAAGATTTCCTTTTTTATCTATCAGATTATCATAAATTATCAGACCATGATTTGCCCATTGCTTAAATTTACTATCAATAGTATTAGGCACAAATTTAGGGTCATAGGCGATCCAAGTTATTGGCAAACACAAATCCTTATATTCTCTAATCAATTTACACCAATTGTTAAGCGATGCATTAATCCAAGGATTATTTAACTGAAATGTTTTTTTGTGAATAGCATTACCTATCAAAGCTGGTATTGGGATTTCACCACACATTGAGCATTCAATCTCCTTCCACCTTGCAAAATATGTAGAGTCACATAGATCAATAAGTGGACTTATCTGAGCTGCCTGAAAATAATTCTGAAAATTCGGTAACGAAAGCCCTCCTTGATCTTTTGCCAATTGTAATGTCTTATACCTAACTCTTGGTTTTTTACCTTGCCAAACGAACCTTGAGACAATTTTATCAATCTCTTGAAAAATATTCACGGGCAGCTCAGATGGTATTGACTGAAACAGATATAAAAGTCTTGGTAAGACGTTCATCTTGACCGTTTCTATTCTCTGCGCAAGGCCCAGGAAGGGTATCAGATTCCACCTTGTTATATCCATTTTGAGTACTTTAATCAAGGAAGTATAGTTTTCAGTTGCTGTATATTTAGAATCTTTTAAAATCATAATTCCCAAGTATTTCATGTTTGTGGCTTTCCACTCTATATCAAACAGTGACTTGCATACATCATTTGGTTCAAATCTAAATGTCAAAACCTGGGATTTACTAGAATTGACTTTATAACCTGAATAAAGTCCGTATGTTGTCAGTATCTGATGAAGTTCTGGAAGTGAGTTGTTAGGTTCACTTAGATACAGAAGAACATCATCTGCAAATAGAGCTATTTTATGTTCTATATGATTAATTTCAATTCCCTTTATTTTTCTGTTCAATCTAACCCATTGACTCAGCGGTTCAATAAATAACGAAAACAACAACGGAGAGATTGGACAGCCCTGTCTACATCCTCTCTCTATTTTGAATGAATTTGACAATGTTCCATTGATTTTAATACGAGCAGTAGAATTTTGATAGAGGGTGTTTATAGTTCTTACAAATGTGTCACTAAATTAAACACTGACAACACCTCTTGCAGAAAGCCCCATTCAACTGAGTCAAACGCCTTCTGCGCATCTAACCCTAATATTACTGCTTGTTCATTTTGAATACAAATATGATGAATTATATGCAAAGTACGTCTTACATTGTCTCTTGTCTTTCTTTCTTTGATAAAACCTGTTTGGTCCAAATTGACAATTTCTGGGAGAATTGTTTCTAATCTTCTAGCCAATATTGATGTAAAAATTTTATAATCTTGGTTTAACAAGCTAATTGGTCTAAAATTTGCACAATCTGATTTATCTTTTCCCTCTTTGGGGATTATTGTAATTACAGCTTCATGCCAGGAAGGGGGAGTTTTACCATGCTTTAAAACCCAGTTGAATGCGCGAAGAAGGATTGGTGATAAAGTCTTATGGTACGTTCAGACATGGGGCGTCAAATACGCGCCAGACGCCTAGCGTTGAACGCAGAAAACAAGCCAAGAAGCCGCGTCAGACGCGCAAATAAAACGCGTCGTTCACAGGCGTCTATTCGCTTCAGCGTCATAAAAAGGAGGAGCTCTCGGTTCCTGGTGCGAGCCGATGCGAGGAAACCAAACCAGGAAACTGGAAACTGCAGGTGCGATTTGTCGCCAAGTTTAAGAATCTGAATAAACATCAGTGTTTGTCTGTCCAGCGATCCTGGTTAAAAGCACAAATCCTCTTGAAATCAGACCGTCAAAACTCTGTCCATTCAGTTGTTTTTGAGAAATGAAGCCTTATCCGCGCGGCCCGGAGCTAAAGTGTGGTCCGTGAAACTGCAGCCTCCTGTTTACGGATCAATAGGTTACGTAATTGGACATGCTGCACTTTGCGCAGCACAGGCGCCAGTCTCACGGCCTCCCTGACGGAACAGCAGCTCGTAAAGCGGCATTTGTCTGTCTTTGTGTTCTAATTGAGAGAGCGGAGGAGCGGAGTCCGGTCAGGATGCAGCTCTCTAAATTAGTAGACTATTATAGCCTGTTTAAAAAGCATTTTCAGTCTGTCAAAATGATGGAGAGCCTTGGAAATGTTCCTTCAAAGCAAAATATAATCCGTAAATGAAAAGTGTCGATTAACCTACTGTATATTGAAGCTTTTGACGGTGCCTACATGTTAATTTAATTGTCCTGAGGTCAAATAAATGGAACAAATAAATCCGAATCAGACAAACATTTATTGTGCCTGTGAGGATGAACACTATTTACAAGCAATGAATTTGCCTGGTGCAACTTCAAGCACTGCCTGATAACCTTAGATTTATTTTATCAATCATTATTTATTTATTTTAATTTGTGTTATTAGTATTGTAATTTTTAGCTATATTTTTGTATATTTGGGTTTATTGCATATTTCATTAACAGTAACATTATTTTATTATTATAATTTAGAGGTACACTTTAAGAAAAATAATAGCATGAATTTTGTCTGCTTATTAAAGACTTTTAAAACAGCCTATTTACCGCTAAACACAGAAGAGAAAATAACGGCGGTATCAGCATTCATTCGTGGCAGCAAAGCGCGTACGTTTCTTGGTGATAACAAAGTGCGTAAAATGCAGACTTTGTTCATGAGAAACACAGTCAATAGACCACAGTCTCTATAAAAATATGTTCTATATTTACATTTTTGCAAAGTCATTTTACGTGCCCACTGAACGTATTTAAGCAAATTACGTAAAATGACCATGTCATCAAATCACGTACATTCCCGACATTTTCAAAGCTTTGCGCAGTAACGGCAAAACGTACCCATTTTACATATATAATAAACACTTATTTATAATAAAACGTACTCATTTTACATATATAATAAAACACTTATTTTACATATAATAAAACACTTATTTTACATATAAATAAAACGTACTCATTTTACATATATAATAAAACACTTATTTACATATAAAATAAAACGTACCCATTTACATATAATAAAATAAGTAAGTTTTAGGCCATTATATATTCTCACAAGAGAACGCTGCACCTGCAGGGACAATGAATAGATCTATAGGCCAGTGCGTGTTTTTCAGGGCCCACTCATAATTGGATATGCGGAATCATAGAGCCATTTTTGCCATACGATTAGAAAAGCACGTTACTAAATAAGATGACATTTGCTAAGATTTAGGCTATACTTTGTACTCCCTCCTTTAACAATCTTAAAATCAGCCTAAATACGTTCACAAACCTTTTTTTTTTTTTTTTTTTTTTTTAAGCACTGTTCTGCCAAAAGTTTGTACTTTCACAGACTAAGGTCAGGTTTAACCTCAAATAATACATAGCCTATTTTTGAAATATTAAGATTGAAAAATCCAAAACGACTCATGTGTAAACTCTGAAGCTTATAGCAATAAAATATATTGTGACCAATTGTGATGCAGTAGGCCTAAAATAAATGCGTTGTAATCTACAACACAAGTTCCACCGATTTGATGCAAGGCCTTGTACCAAAATTAGGAGAAATATGAACAGAATTCAATGTTTCATGCATTGACAAAATGCTAAATAAAAAAATTAAAAATGAAAAAGCTAGACTACAATACATATAGATTTCCGTCATGACAAACAGCGTTTAGCCTACTTCAGATGCCCGACAGATCAAGGCCTTCAACGCAAACCTGCCGCCTGCACAAATAATGGCCAAGGGATGTGTATGTGGTGAGGACAGGCCTGATACGATGGGACTGAATAGAAAAAATAATGTTGTGTCGTAGATGTAACGTAGATTAAATATTATTACGACAGCTGGTCTAGCCATCATGCGCTCTTAATTTAGATTAAGGCGACAAACGAAAATTAGGGAATATATAGCTAAAAATAACGTTTCCTCTGTTCATAAATCTATTAATGACAGAGGAACAAAATTTATACTGCAGGACACGTTTTGTCCATGTCAGTGCGGGCCCTTGGAGGACGACTAGGCTACGTCATATGAACAGTTCTGTTCATGTTACATTCTTCGTTTCTTACTTCTAGCGCGTAAATGATTTTCATAAATGGCATCCAGTTATTTTTGCTCATGTACGATAATTGGGCTGCAGCCTTGGGATCAAACTGTACCGGATAAAAAACATATATTTTCATACAACAAATTAGGCTACGTTCATGCACTACTGAGACTCAAATTACTTTTACCGAATTCCAAATATGTATAACAAATAAAACCTGTTTTAACTTCAGTTTCAGTAGCCTATAATTTAAACATCAGTGTATTCTTTTAGAACGGACCGAGGAATTTGTCCAACTTCGTGCAAAGATGGGTTTAAATATTCCAGGGTGTGCTGTTATTATGAACGCTTAAACCCTACAGCCTGGTGACTCCTTTATGTAGAAAATACGTTTGTCTGAAGAATGGAATTACATTGGCCTAAATAAACATTTACCTGGCTGTCCAGCGTGGCGCTGATTGTCTCCAAACTAGGTCTTTTTTTGTCCGTCCCTGTAGAGGAGAGATGATGTGTGGACCCGTACAATTCTTTCCTGTTGCTTACAGCGCGAACGAGCGTCTCCTCCTCGCTGCTCGGCTCGCTGCACCTGTTCACATTGCTCCCGTCGGGGGCGTGTACATTCACAGCGACTGCTCTGCTAATAATACACGCTGCAGGCCCTGCCCAGTGCTCGCTCGTGGTCGCACTAGACGCTCGTTTGAAACGCTCCACAGTGAACACCGCGCCGCGCCGCCAGTGTGTGACGCTTCGCAACGCTGAAAACGCTCCTCTTCGCGCGTCTACATAGACTTTACATGGGACGCTTACGCCCGTTCGCGTTATATGTGAACGTACCATTAGAGTAAAGGCGGTACCATTCTCCTGGGTAACCGTCAGTACCTGGACATTTGTTTGCCTTAAGGGCTTGTATTGCTCTTTTTAATTCCTTACTAGTTATTTCTGCTGACAAAATCTTATTTTGAGCTTCTGTTACTTTCGGCAAATTTAATGTTTTAAGAACAGTTTCTGAAAAATTTTTGATTTCCTGATTCTGAGAAGAGTAAAGCTCCTGATAAAATGTCTCAAAGCAATGTTTTATTTCCTGCAGCTTGTACTTAATTTGCTTAGAGACCGGGTCTCTAATTTTATATACATCTCTTTCCACTTGTTCTTTTCTCAATTTGTATGCAAGTAACTTTGTTGATTTGTGTCCTATCTCCTGATATTTTTGTTTAAGAAACATAATTTTCTTCTGTACATCTGCAGTGAGTAAATCATTGATCTGGTTCTAGTGGTCTTAATTTTATCAGTTGTATCCGCATCTATTTTAATTTATTTTTGCCCTCAAGATCTTTAAGTTCTTTTGTTAATTTGTTTAGCTTTCATGCCTTAATCTCTTTAATAATGCTGATTTAGCTATAATTTTACCCCTAAGAACTGCCTTACATGCATCCCATAAAATAATTGGTGACACTTCACCATTATCATTATCCTTCAAGTAGGTTTGTATTTCCTTTTCAAATTCTTCTTTCACTTGGCCCTTGAGCAAACTGGTATTAAGTCTCCACAGTGAATTAGATTTCTCAGTATCCATGTTCAAATTCAAATAAATAGGGCTATGGTCTGAGAGATCTATGAGCCCAATTTGCATGACACCACTCTCCCAATATCTTTGTTCATCAAGAAAAAATAATCAATTCTCGAGTATGTCCTGTATACAGCCGAATAGAAAGAGTAATCTTTTGTTGTAGGATTAAGTTCTCTCCATACATCACATATACCAAATTCACTCATCATTTCCTCATTCGTTACTTAGAGTGTTATTAGAATTTAATGACAAATTTGAGGAGTCTTTTGAGAAATCTAGTTTTAAATTAAAGTCACCTCCACAGACCATTAAGCCTTGCGATTTAGTTAACATTAAGTCAATAACATGTTTATAAAAGGCCCAATTTGAACCTGGAGGTGCATACACATTAAGAAGAGTGACGTCAACGCCGTCCAGTTTACCCAAGACCATTACATACCTTCCCTCCTGGTCACATATTTCTGTAATTTTTTCAAAAACCACCCCCGATGAAATTAAAATTGCCACTCCCCTCCTGCGTCCCGTTTCATATGATGCAAAAAATACTTTGTTAAAACCTTGTCGTTTTAGTTTTAAATGTTCCTCATTTGTCCAAATGAGTTTCTTGCATGAAAATAATTTTACCTTTTTCCTTTTTTAATTTAGTCAAATCTTTGCTCTTTTTATTGGATTTGTCAGACCCTTCACATTATATGAAATAATTCCCATTGCTGATGATCTAATCATTTATGCGTTTGTTTGTGACACCTTTAAACCACTGTACAATATACCCGTAAAAAGCCAAAATAACACAAATATACACACAGAACACAGAACCTTAACAAATAAAAAAAGAACCTTAACTTCAACTGAAGCTGATAACACAAACCCTGTTGTAGCTTTATGCTTGCTATGCTATATGAACGTAACGTGGGTTACTACTGTCTAGTAAGAACTTATATTTACAACAGACGACTGAGACGAGGCTGCGGTGCAAGTGTAGTCTTTTTACTCGGCATCTCATTCAAGTGCATACAATACAACAGCACCACCTATTGGTGGCGGGCGGTAATAGCTACTGCTTATTACAATATACCACATCCCTCTTTTCCGAGATAGTTTGTACATCTTGACTCAGTTATTTAAACATAAATGCACCTTTCAAAATATATGAACACTAACAAACCTTATGTTCTTGAAACTCTATTTAAGCACTTTTTAAATATCAGATTACTTTACATTAAAACAATGCAAGTACTTATTTTGTTGCAATATTTTGAAAACTGAACATGTAATACTTTCTTCAACATGTCAAAATTAACACATGTATTTTCTCTCTCTCTTTGAAACAGTAAACAAAAACAGATAAGATACAGTGTAAACTAGAACTCAAATTAACTAGTCTCTGTATCTGGCAGGACGTCTGACTGCCCGCCACTACGTGTGTAGCATGTAGGCGTACTTTCAGAAGATTGTCCTGGGGGTCACATGCTGGTGGCTCAACTGATTCTGGGATGTGAGAAGACAGTTCATCTGGGTCAGAGTCCAGGGTTGTGTCCCTAAACAAACTTGGGTGTATTTTCCTCAGATGTCTCCTGTTTCTCCTTAGCATCTTTCCTGTTGGAGTCTGCACGTTGTAGGAGCGTGGTTCCTCTCTTTGATGGATGACAACTGCTGCTCCCAACCACGTCGTGTTTGCATGTGCACAGTGTCACCGAAGATAACACTGGTAGCTGTCTTGCACGTTGGTCAAAGTGTAGTTTCTGCTTGGATTGCATGACTCTTATTTGTCGTGAAAGTTGGTGGAGTAGACTGTCTCAACACAGCACTAGAACATGCAGTGTGCTGCGAAGAACTCTACCCATCAACATTTGTGCTGGCGATAAGTTCAGTCCTGTAACTGGAGTGTTTCTCAGTGACAACAGCACAAGATGTGGATCAGTGCCGGTCTGAAGGGCTTTCTTTAGTGCATGTTTTACAGTCTTTATGGCTCGTTCTGCCATTCCATTTGAAGAGGGAAAACCAGGACTGGAGTAAGTGAGTTTTATCTCCCATGAATTTGCAAAGGATTTCATCTCGTAGCTTGCAAATGGAACGTGATCACTCACTATCTCTTTGGAATCCCGTGTCTTGCAAAGACTGATTTCATTTTTTGAATCACTGAGTAAGCAGTTTTGTCTGGCAAGTTGAGAACTTCTGGATATTTTGTTAAGTAATCAACTAACAACAGATATGACTGACCGTTCAAGCTCGAAAATGTCTGCTCCAATTTTCATCCAAGAAGCTCAGGAATCGGATGTGGAACAAGTGGCTCTGCCTGGTTCTTTGGTTGCATTTGCTGGCATTGTTCACACCTTTCAATCATTGTCTCTATATCACGCGACATGCCAGGCCAGTACAGCACTTTTCTTGCTTTGGCTTTGTGCGCTGTACGCCTGGTGAGCGAGATGCAGTTTTCCAGGATCACTTGTTTGAAGTTTTGTGGTATTATGATCTTGTCTCCTGCCATGACAATGTCTTTGTGGATGCTGATATTGTGTCGCATGGGCCAATAGCTGTGGAGTGCTCTTTCTAAACTTTTTCTCTTAGCAGGCCATCCATTCAGGTGTTTTTCACGTACAGCTTGTAGCACACTATCTGCTGCAACTGCTGTTTTCAGTTTGTTGAGTGTTTCTTCACTCAGAGCGTCTGTGGCCTCTAAAGCATACACAACTCTCTCATCACAAGTATTTTCACTTACATTTACATTGTCACTGGTTATTGTTGCACGCGAGAGTGCGTCAGCTATGAACATGTGTTTACCGGGGGTGTATGTGACAGCAAGATCATACCTCTGCAGTTGTAACAGCATTCCCTGTAGCCTTGCTGGTGCTTTGCATAGTGGCTTGCGCATGATTACTTCAGAGGCTTGTGATCAGACTGCACTGTCACTGGTCTTCCATAGACATACTGGTGGAATCTTTAGTGGCAAACACAATGGCTAGCAACTCTTTTTCTATTTGTGCATACCTCTTTTCTGTGTCTGTAAGTGCTCGTGACGCATAGCATACAGGCTGTCCTTCCTGTAGCAAGCACGCACCCAGTCCATCTTTTGAAGAGTCAGCTTGTAGTGTTAGGGTTTCTTGTGTCATAAAATCTCAAAACTGGTGCTTGTGTTAGCGTTTTCTTGAGTGTTTGTAACGCTGCAGTGTGGTGTGACTGCCACTGCCACACTGTGTCCTTTTTGAGTAACTGCCTTAAAGGTGCAGTAAGCGATGCTTCATTTGGAACGTACTGTGNCAGGCGAGCTTTTGGTGGCGGTGGCGTTACAGTGTGGGCAGGGGTGTCCAGTTGGTACAGAACTGCCCTACACTTTGTGACAAGCCCATACTACCTGAATAACATCATTAATCCAGTGATTGTGCCCCTACATGAACAACACAGGCCTAACTTCATCTTCATGGACGACAATGCTCCTGCTCATCGAGGTCGCATCATCAGGGAACGGCTGTTGGAGACTGGTGTACCTCAAATGGAATGGCCTGCACTTTCTCCAGACCTGAATCCCATTAAAACCCGTGGGATCAGCTGAGTCGCCGTGTAGAGGCTCAGAACTCTGCACCCCAGAACCTCATGACCTGGTGGCTGCCCTCAAGAAGAGTGGAATGCCATGCCTCAGCAGACAATAAGTTGTCTTGTGAACAACATGAGACGTCGCTGTCAAGCTGTAATTGATGCTCAAGGGCACATGACCAGATACTGAGACATGTAAATTTTGCATTGTGATGTAACTACCATTGTTGTTACTTTTGTTTCAATAAATGTTTTGAAATGAGTAAATCACCAGTGCATTCTTCTGCTTAAATGTCTTACTTTCATGATATGATATCACCATAGCGTGAACTTGTTGCATTTTCCATAAATTCACCTGAAAGGCAAATATCCCTAACTTTTTGTGAGTAGTGTATATGTTTACTGACCTCACAACAAAGAAGACCACCAAACACAAATACAGTCACAAGTTTTACATTTGTATTCATTGCAGAGGATCACTAATAGAATGAGGTAGATTAGTACTAGGGCTGTGCAATCAATCAAATCAATTCTGATTATTGATCTAATGGATTGGATTCAAACAGTGTAATGGAGGAGCCTAATGGGGATTATTAACATGAAGTCATAAGTGTGTTCATAAACACATGTATGTGTTTCCTTGAGTGGGAAAGTTACTCACAGATGGAGCTTTTACACTTTACATTGACAACAATCTATTTGTGTGAGATTCTGTGTGGCCTTTTTCATTTTCTCTCTTCACTCTCTGTGAATGCTCTGCCTTCTGTTCCAGCAAAGAATCATTAGAATAACAGTGATTTCAATTATGATTTACTGTATATTATCCTGATTATTATTTTGTCCATATTCGAGTAGCTTTAATTAGTCCAAAGCACAAGATTCAAATGTAGATAATATAGATCTCATCAGCTGTCTGTTGTGGATGCTTGGTGCTATTTAAATCTCCCAAACCTCAGAGTTTACGTCGTCTAACTTCTGTAGATCTTTATCATCTGGAATTAACTGATTTATCTCTGAAATAACTCATTCTTAAGCCCCATTGTCCCACCATAAACTACTTACTGTCCATTTTACAGGGTCAAAACAGAACAACTAAAGTTTGTAATGAAATACTTGATACAGAGACAAAAATGAGGCAAAAATTAGAAAACTTCAAGTTAAAAGAGAAAAAAATCAAACAAAGTATTTTTACAGTTTTACACAGTTACATTTGAGGTTTTTTTTTTATTTTTTTTTTATTTTTTTGTGATTAAATTTTATTGTTGTGTTGATTTTTTTTTTTTTTTAAATTATAACAACAAAAACAGACAAACAAACAACAAGCAAAAACAAAACAAAAATCAATATCAGTCATAAAACTGACAAAACACAACAGACAAAACAAAAACAGACAAACTGAATAACATTGAAAAAAAATAATAATAAAATAATAAATAAAATACGGGAACACATGAACACATACACACGCACACACACATACACATATATACATACATATAGCTATATATATACATACATATACACGTACATACAATGATATACATGCATATAGCACGAGAAAGAAAAAAAATAAAAATAAAAATATTAATGATAATTGACCTTTCGCCGAGCCCCGCCCCAAAACGGCTCTTGTCCAATCAAACATCCTAGCAACCGTTGCTATGTAAATAGGGTCCGTCAGATCTTGAGCTCCAAGCAAGATGGTGAAGCGATGCGTCTACGGTTTATGTAAACTGGACCGCAGATACCCCGATATATTGACCGGAGGAGTTGTGTTCTTTCCATTTCTAACGCCGAAAACAACTGGAGCAGTGCCTACAATGGATTAAACAGTACGGGCGGCTCGGGGCAGCTCCTCTACCAGCGAAATATCGCCAACATGTGGAGCAAATCTCTGCTCAAAGGTAAAACTAATGCTAATTATAGCTTTAGGCTTACTGTGGTGTCAGATCTAGAGGCAAAAACACAAACTAGACCCAAGTTATACCACGACGAGGATATAACTGGCAGAAGTTACACTCTATGCTGCTAAGTTTAGCGAGCCTCTTAGCTTTAGCCAACACTGGTAGCTTTAGCTCGCTACATACCTCGTAAATGAACAATATTCTTGCAATAGAGAAAAATAGACCTTAACATATGAAAGTGAACTTACCCAGCAGTGCAAGAGCAGGACAAGGCTGTATTTGAGGTAAAGATCATGGGTTTGTCTGATTTAGCTTGAGACCAGTAGCATTAGCCTCCATAGGAGTTATGTTCCTCCGTTGCGTATTTTAATCTTTTGAATAAATCCCTCCGCTGCACAGTGAACCCCTTTTGCCTCGATCGAGAGGATATCGCGGAAAATTGCTTTAAAAAAGTCACTAACGTGAACAGGAGTACTTCTTTCTGTCATTGAAGTCTATGGCACGCTGTCACATTTGACGGACGTAGCAACAGTAACTAAGGGGGGCGGGGCTTGGCGAAAGGTCAATAATAATAATAATCTAATAATAAAAATAAATACATACAAAAAAACACCATAAGAACAGAAGAAAAAAAAATACTAAATATTAATAAAAAAAAAATAATAATAAATAATATAAAATACATATACATATACATATACATATACACATACAAAAAATGGTGGGGGGGGGGGAGTATTGTTAAGTTTGGATATTGTTTTCTCCCAGAATATAATATGTTTCTCTTTCGCTTTATGCATCCGAGCTGTGGATAACTCCATATATGCAATGTCTAAAAAAGACAACAACCAGTGCTGGCGAGTCAGCATGTGAGGAGACTTCCATCTACTTGCTATTAGTTTTTTAGCAGCTGTGAGACCTGCCAGAAATACACGTTGCTGTTCTAAACTTAAGTTAATATTTGATAGATCATTCAAATCATTGTTTCTAGAGAGAGAGGGATACTATTATTGAGCACAGCATTCAGACTGCTGGCGACAACTTCCCAAAATGTTTTATTCCAGGGCAATCCCAAACCAAATGTAAAAATGTACCAAGTGAATTAGTGGTGCATAAGGTACAGTTTGGGTGTGGTTTTAAATTCATTTTATACAGCCTCTGGGGGGTTAGATATGTCCTATGTATAAATTTAAATGAATTTGTTGATGGTCTGGGTTTCTAGATGCCAGCTGTATCTTATCCCATAAAAGGTCCCAATTAAAATTCTCACTTAAGCTTGGGATATCGGCTCTCCAGCATGCCTTCAGTGGTAATTGGAGATATGTCGCCTTCAATATATAATCATAGAGCCTAGGTATAGTACCCTTTTGTCCTTGTTTCAGCAATTGCACAAAAGGATGCTGCTTAAGTGTAGTTTGCCAAGGAACACCGTATGTTTTCATTGCTGTTCTGAGTTGAAGATAAAAGAAAAAAGAGGAACGGTCTAAATTAAATTTAGAGCAAAGTTCTTGGAAAGAAAAAAGACCTTCGCTATTAAACATATCTCCGAGTGTGTGAATGCCTTTATCAAACCAATGTTTGCAGTGTTTATGTTGAATTGGCTTTTTGTTGATTAATAAGAGTTCATTATTAAATATAGGCGAAGATTGATACCATGTAGAAGGAATGTTACACAAGTTTTCACAGGATCGCCACGTTTCAATAAGGTATGAAATAATTGGTCCATATTGTGTTTTACATTTAGTAATGGGAATATTACCCAAGAGAACTTCTTTTAGAGTAAGAGGATGTGTTATTCGTTCCTCTATAGCTCTCCAGGCAGAATCCATTGACTCAATCCACCAACTGGTCAAAGGTCTAAGTGTAAAAGACCAATGATATATTTTAAAATTAGGAAAGGCAAGCCCCCCTGCAGCACGTTTCCTTTGAATAGTAGTACATTTCGGGCGGGGGTGCTTCCCATTCCAAATAAATTTTGTACAAACTTGTTGAATTTTTTTCCAGAAATTTGCAGGAGGTGGTAGAGGTAACATAAAACTTAAAAAATTAAGTTGCGGAAGTATATTCATCTTGATAATTGATATACGAGATCTAAGTGAATTTGGAAGGGTGATCCAGCCATCAAGGTCACTGTTTATTTTAGAAAGGGTTCTTTCATAATGGTTTTTAATAATATGATGCAAGGAAGGATAGCTTTCAATGCCAAGATACTTAAATTTGGCAACCACGGGTATAGATAAGGAATACTAGTCATTTTCATTGAGTTACTTAGTGGTAAAAGAGCAGACTTCTCCCAATGTATTTTATAGCCTGACAGCTTCCCAAAATTAGTGAATAGTGATAGAATATTTGAAATAGACTCCGGATTACCGAGATATAATAAAATGTCGTCGGCATATAATGAGATGTGGTGCCTAATTCCATCAATAGTAATCGGTGTAATGGTATTGGAAAGACGAATAGTTTGGGCTAGAGGTTCAAGAGAAATAGCAAATAAAAATGGGCTTAACGGGCAGCCTTGTCTAGAACCTCGAGAAATTGTAAACGAGGAGGAGCAGATTTTACCAGTAAGGACCACAGCTGAGGGATTTGAATATAACACCTGCACCATACGAATGAAATTAGAGCCAAGCCCAAAAGCTTCTATATATATATATAAATACTGCCATTCCAGGCGGTCGAAGGCCTTCATAGCATCTAGAGACAAAATTGCTGATGGCTGAGAAGACAAAGATGATTTATCAATAATATGGAGTAATCGTCGCATATTGTCAGAAGCAGTTCTGTTCTTGATAAAGCCTGTTTGGTCGTAATTAATTAGTTTGGGCATTAGAGATTGTAGTCTACGTGCCAATAGTTTAGCAAATATTTTAATATCTGCGTTGAGCAGTGACAAAGGTCTATAATTCTTACATTCTTGTGGATCCTTATTTTTCTTTAACAGAACAGATATTACAGCAATATTCAAATCTCGTGAGAAAGATCCCTTTTCCAAAGAAGCATTAATCATATCAAACATAAGGGACCTATAATGTTCCAAAAAGTCATGTACACTTCAGGTGGAATTCCGTCCAAACCTGGGATTTCCCAGCACACATGTCAAAGACTGCTTCTTTAAGCTCCAAAATGGTAATAGGTTTGTTCAAATTACATAAATCTTCCTCATTCAGTTGTGGTAAATGAGCGGAGCTCAGAAATGATTCGCGGGAAGATATGTCTAATTAATTTCTGAATGATACAATTTTGCATAATAAGATTGAAAAGTATCGTTAATTAATTTCGGTTCGACAACGATGTTTCCATCAGTAGATTTAATCGAAGAGATATCTGAGAATTTTTCATTTGATTTTAATCTTAAAGCAAGCAAATGACTTGGTCTAGCACAATTAAAGTAAAAATTTTGCCGTGTTTTATGGATCAAAAATTCAGCTTCGTGTTTGAAAATGTCATTAATATCTCTTTTAACCAAATCATGTTCAAGCGCTACATTTTCATCAAACCGTATTTGCAGTGAATTATCTAATAATTAAAGTTTTTTATTTAGTTCTTGTAACCTAGATGAGCGTGTTTGCTTTAAATGAGAGGCATAGCTAGTAGTAACATTACGTACAAAGCCTTTGATGGCATCCCAAACAAATCTAGGATCTTGAACAGATTTTTTGTTAATATCTACAAATTCTTTAAATTTTAAGAGAAATTCATTTGTAAAAATTTCATCTTGTAAGTAAGAAGTATTAAACAGCCATTTAGGAGCTTGAGGAATAGTTTCCGTAATAGAGGCTAAAACTGCTTTGTGATCTGAAAGGCTGACGGGAATATGATTGGCTCTTGAAATATCTTGAAACATGTTCCTTGACGCAAAAATATAATCTATTCTTGAAAAGGTTTTGTGTCTAGCTGAGCAATGGGTGAAGTCTTCACTGTAGTTTTAACATACGCCAAATATCCACTGCCGCTGTATCATTTGCCCATAATTTCAAAGCCTCACTTGTCTTTTTTGGTCAGCATTCTCAGCCTTGGTTGACCTATCTAAATTACAGTCCATTACTGCATTAAAATCAGCCCCAACTATAAAATTGTATTCAATATTTAAAATAAGTCTGGTGATTGTGTTAAAGAAAATTTTATCAAAAGAGTTGGCAGCATACACAGAGACAATAGCAATATTTGAATTACCTAATACTATTTTGGCCATTGTTATTCTGCCTTCCTCATCAGACCAAGAATCTAATAATTTAAGATTTAAATTACGTCGACAAAGTATTGCCACCCCCTTTGATTTTGTAAGAGATGATGAATGTGCAAGCACTCTATGGTATCGGTTTGATAAAGTATTCAAATCTTTAGTTAGTAAGTGGGTTTCTTGAATCATAGCCACATGTGCTCCTTCTTTGCGAAGAAATTCTAAAATTTAAATACGTTTAGCGAATTTATTAACCCCACTTACATTGAGACTAATGAATTTTAAATCATTCCTAACCATTTAAATAATGTTGAAAATAGACAGCAAACAGACCGAATAGAAACAAAAAGTCCTGCCCCCCCTCCACCCCCACCCACCCCAGGGAAAAACAAACAAAAACAAAACAAAAACAAAAAACACATACATACACACATACACGCCCAAACACACAATATACCAAATCCATACAACACGGGTGTATCCCTCCCCGCCCATGCTTCCCTCCCCCCACCACCCCAAAAAAAAGACTGTGTAGACAAAACAGTCTCCAAATCCCCACTTTAAACCCGTGCTCCCTCCCCAAATTAGTAATTGATCAGAAAGACACACCCACATCCCTCCCCGTTACAAGTATCTGAGATCTCCTAAAAAAAAAAAAGTAATAATAAAAAAAATATATATATATATATATATAATATATATATATATATATATATATAGACTATAATAATAATAATAATGAGAAGAACATTAAATAATTACGTAGAAAACTGTGCATATACATTGTATTTATTCTTATTTATTCCGTTTCCAATAATTAGGAATCCTCAGATAAATAAACCGAGGCAACCCTTATTTTAATCCAAGTGCAACTTTACGATCACAGAAATCATTCACGTGATCAATAGCGTCACATGACGACTCAGGAAGTAAACAAACAAAGTAGAACATCAATATCATTAGTGACACCGAAAGGAAAAAGGGGAAAAATGGCCTTACCGAGCATAGATGATTTGCATGGCTGTAAGTGAATTATAGTCATGATACATTTAACAATGAGTCCAGAGGCACAGCAAAGCCACCAATATACAGCTACATCCGAGCTTACAAAACCCCATTACCAGAGATAAACTTTTTGACGTCCGACGGGCTGTCAAAAAGGTGCTGTTCTGTACCTTTGAGCAGTTTGATAGTTGCTGGGTAAAGCAAAAAGGCCTGGAAACCAGCATTCCGTGCGCTGTTCATGACAGAGTAGCAAGGACGTCTCCGTCTTGCTGTGGCGTCACTGTAATCCGGAGCAAATCGAATGTTGATCCCAGCCAACTTGACCGGAGTTTTCCTGGCCTCATGTAGGATACGGTCCCTGTCCGTGAAACGCAGGCACTTCACTATCATGGGCCTGGGAGAAGAAGCGGGCTGCCGTGGTCGGCCGATACGGTGCGCTTGCATAAATTCTGGTGGATTTACAGCCAAACCCGGGAACCATTTAGGGATATTAGCAGACAGGTAAGCCAACGCGTTGTCACGTTCTTCTCCTTCTGGAACATTAATTATGCGAAGGTTATCCCGCCTGTTTCTGTCTTCCAGGGATATCAGTTTGTTTTCAAAGTGAAAGCGGTGCTGAGCTTCTGAAAGACGTCTTCATTGTCTTTAACTCGCGTCCTAACAGAGGCAACCGCAGCACGTTGTAATTCAATGTCCTTTCCGTGTTGAGTTAGAGTCTGTTGAATAGTGCCAAGTTGACCCTCCAGAAGTTCAAATCTTTTCTGAGATTTCTCCTCAGCTTCATTGAAAAACTTCTTTAAAGTAGCTTCAAAATAGGCTTCAGTGACCGCAGGTGTTTGAGATGAGGACATTTTTGCATCCGTCTTTGCCGTACTCTTCTTAACTTTAGATCGAGTGTGCGGCATAAGCAAAATAAATTGTTCTTGAGAAGAAAAACTTGCAGTTAGACGAAAAAAAAGTACAAAATCAAGGGTTTTAGTGCAAACAAAATGGGAGGTATCAGTAGGACTCCGCCATCTTGTTTTAAAGTATTACATTTGAGTTTCAAAATGTGATAATAAATACTAAACTATTGAACATTCAGTCAACATTTGGTCTGTAAAAAATAACCCAAATGTAATATTGTTATAATTGACAGTATTATTTACTCTAATCCAACTAAATGATTGAAAACAGTTGTCGAAGCTACAATCCTAAACATGTGATGTGTTTGTGTCCTCAGATTCCTGTGAGTTTTCTCTGGATCCAAACACAGCTCACAGAAAACTCAAACTGTCTGAGGACAAACGGACAGTGACCAGAGAGAAAGAGGATCAGCAGTATCCACATCATGAGGACAGATTTACAGACTGTGAACAGGTCCTGAGCTGCACTGGCCTGAGGGGGCGCTGTTACTGGGAGGTGGACTGGAGCGGGAGGGATGTTATATAGCAGTGAGTTACAGAGGAATCAAACGAAGAGGAGAGACAGAGGAGTGTAGGTTTGGATTCAATGATCAGTCCTGGAGTCTGAGGATCGATGATGGACGTTACTATTTCTCTGACAACAACAGACACAAATACCTCTTCTCCTCCTCATGTCCCTCAGGTCGAGTGTCTGTGCTGTTGGACACTGAGGCTGGATCTCTGTCCTTCTATGACGTCGACTCTGATGGAAAACTGTCCACATCCACACCTCCATCTGCTCCTTCACTGAGCCTCTGTTTCCTGGGTTTAGACTGTGGAGGGAAGGTTCCTCTGTGTCTGTGGTGGATCTGAGGAGAGCGCCCCCTGGTGAACGTCTGTGACTCTTCACAGACCCAGTTGTCTTTTAATTACAGTGCCTTGCAAAAGTATCCAACCCCCTTGAACTTTTCTACATTTTCTCTTATTATGACCACAAAAATCAAACATATTTCACCTAAACTTTGTGTGAAAGACCAACACTAAGTTGCACACAATGGTGAAGTGGAAGGACAGTCATACATGATCTATTTTTTTTTTTTTACAAATTAAAAGCTGAAAGTAGGCATGCAAAATTATCCAACCCCTCTGAGTCAATATTTCTGGAACTGCCTTTTGCTGCAATTACAGCTCCAAGTCTCTTTGGGTATGTTTCTACCAGCTTTCCACATCTTGAGACTGACATTTTTGCCCATTCTTCTTTGCATAATAGCTCCAGCTCAGTCATATTAGATGGAGTGTGTTTGTGAACAGCAGTTTTCAGATCTTGCCACAGATTCTCGATTGGATTTAGGTCTGGGCTTTGTCTGGGCCATTCTAAGACATGAATATATTTGTTTTAAACCATTCCAATGTAGCCTTGGCTTTATGTTTGGGGTCGTTGTCCTGTGAAAGATAAACCTCCGCCCCAGTCTCAAGTGTTTTCAGACTCCAATAAGTTTTCTTCCAATATTGCCCTGTATTTGGCTCCATCCATCTTTCCATCAACTTTGACCATATTCCCTGTCCCTGCTGAAGAAAAGCATGTGCAGAAAATAATGCAGGCACTTGTATATTTGATCGTGGGATGGTGCATTCAGAGTCATGAGCAGTGTTAGGGTTCTGCCACACATAGCGTTTTGCATTTTGGCCAAAAAGTTCAATTTTGGTCTCATCTGACCAGAGCATCTTCCTCCACATGGTTACTGTGTCCCCCACATGGCTTTTGGCAAAGTGAAAACATGATTTCTTATGGCTTTCTTTCAGCAATGGCTTTCTTCCATAAGGCCAGATTTGTGTAGTGCACGACTAAAAGTTTACTGTTGACAGATTCCCAACCTGAGCTGTAGATCTTTGCAGTTCCTCCAGAGTCACCGGGACCTCTTGGCTACATCTCTGACCAGTTCTCTCCTTGTTCAAACTGTAAGTTTAAGTGTACGGCCTGGTCTTGGTAGATTGCAGTTGTGCCATACTCCTTCCATTTATGGATGATGGTGTAAACAGTGCTCTGTGAGATGTTTAGAGCCTTGGAAATCTTTTTATAACCTAATCCTGCTTTTTACTTCTCCACAGCTTTATCCCTACCTTGTGTGGTGTTCTTTGTTCTTCATGGTGCTGACTGCTCCCCAATACTCTCAAACAAACCTCTGAGGTTTTACAGAACAGCTACATTAATACTGAGGGTGGATTACACACAGGTGGACTCTATTTATTTGTTAGGTCAACATTGGAACCTTCTAAAGCCTCTAAAAGCAATGTGTTGCTGTTGTAGCTTTATGCTTTGCTATGCTATATGAACGTAACGTGGGCTACTACTGTCTAGTATGAACTTCTAATTACAACAGACGACTGAGACGAGGCTGCGGTGCAAGAGTAGTCATTTACTCGGCATCTCATTCAAGTGCATAACATACAACAGCACCACCTGTTGGTGGCGGCGGTAATAGCTACTGCTTATTACAATATACCACATCCCTCTTTTCTGAGATAGTTTGAACATCTTGACTCAGTTATTTAAACATAAATGCACCTTTCAAAATATATGAACATTAACAGCTTTATGTTCTTAGAACACTATTAAAGCACATTTTAAATTTCTGATTATTTGCATTAAACAATGCAAGTGCTTATTTTGTGCAATATGTTGAAAACTGAACATGTAATACTTTTCTTCAAACATGTCAAAATTAACACATGTATTTTCTCTCTCCCTTTGAAATAGTAAACCAAAAACAGATAAGAGACGGTCTAAACTAAAACTCAAATTAACTAGTCTCTGTATCTGGCAGGACGTCTGACTGCCCGGCCACTACGTGTGTAGCATGTAGGAGTACTTTCAGAAGATTGTTCTGGGGGGTCACATGCTGGTGGCTCAACTGATTCTGGGATGTGAGAAGACAGTTCATCTGGGTCAGAGTCAGGGTTGTGTCCCTAAACAAACTTGGGTGTATTTTCCTCAGATGTCTCCTGTTTCTCCTTAACATCTTTCCTGTTGGAGTCTGCACATTGTATGAGCGTGGTTCCTCTCTTTGATGGATGACAACTGCTGGCTCCCAACCACGTTGTGTTTGTATGTGCACAGTGTCACCTGAAGATAACACTGGTAGTTGTCTTGCACGTTGGTCAAAGTGTAGTTTCTGCTTGGATTGCATGTCTCTTATTTTGTCATGAAAGTTTGGTGGGGTGACTGTCTCAACACAGCACTAGAACATGGCAGTGTGCTGCGAAGAACTCTCCCCATCAACATTTGTGCTGGCGATAAGTTCAGTCCTGTACTGGAGTGTTTCTCAGTGACAACAGCACAAGATGTGGCTCAGTGCCGTCTGAATGGCTTTCTTTAGTGCATGTTTTACAGTCTTTATGGCTCGTTCTGCCATTCCATTTGAGGAGGGAAAACCAGGACTGGAGTAAGAAGAATTTGCAAATGATTTCATTTCGTAGCTTGCAAATGGAACGTGATCACTCACTATCTCTTTTGGAATCCCGTGTCTTGCAAAGACTGATTTCATTTTTTGAATCACTGAGAAAGCAGTTTTGTCTGGCAAGTTGAGAACTTCTGGATATTTTGTTAAGTAATCAACTAACAACAGATATGACTGACCGTTCAACTCAAAATATCTGCTCCAATTTTCATCCAAGGAAGCTCAGGAATCGGATGTGGAACAAGTGGCTCTACCTGATTCTTTGGTTGCATTTGCTGGCATTGTTCACACTTTCAATCATTGTCTCTATATCACGCGACATGCCAGGCCAGTACAGCACTTTTCTTGCTTTGGCTTCTGTGCGCTGTACGCCTTGGTGAGCGAGATGCAGTTTTTCCAGGATCACTTGTTTGAAGTTTTGTGGTATTATGATCTTGTCTGCTGCCATGACAATGTCTTTGTGGATGCTGATATTGTGTCGCATGGGCCAATAGCTGTGGAGTGCTCTGTCTAAACTTTTTCTCTTAGCAGGCCATCCATTCATGTGTTTTTCACGTACAGCTTGTAGCACACTATCTGCTGCAACTGCTGTTTTCAGTTTGTTGAGTGTTTCTTCACTCAGAGCATCTGTGGCCTCTAAAGCATACACAACTCTCTCATCACAAGTATTTTCACTCACATTACATTGTCACTGGTTATTGTGGCACGCGAGAGTGCGTCAGCTATGAACATGTGTTTACCGGGGGTGTATGTGACAGCGAGATCATACCTCTGCAGTTGTAACAGCATTCCCTGTAGCCTTGCTGGTGCTTTGCACAGTGGCTTGCGCATGATTACTTCAAGAGGCTTGTGATCAGACTGCACTGTCACTGGTCTTCCATAGATATACTGGTGGAATCTTTGAGTGGCAAACACAATGGCTAGCAACTCTTTTTCTATTTGTGCATACCTCTTTTCTGTGTCTGTAAGTGCTCGTGACGCATAGCATACAGGCTGTCCTTCCTGTAGCAGGCACGCACCCAGTCCATCTTTTGAAGAGTCAGCTGTGTTAAGGGTTTCTTGTGGTCATAAAATCTCAAAACTGGTGCTTGTGTTAGCGTTTTCTTGAGTGTTTGTAACGCTGCAGTGTGGTGTGACTGCCACTGCCACACTGTGTCCTTTTTGAGTAACTGCCTTAAAGGTGCAGTAAGCGATGCCTCATTTGGAATATACTGTGCTAAGAACTTTGTCATTCCAGCAAGCGTTGAAGGCTTTGTTTGTCCTCAGGAGTGGGCATGTCAACAATAGCTTTGATTTTTGCGTCATCTGCTTTCTGTCCTGCTGCTGTGATGACATGGCCCATGTATTTCACCGTGTCCACTTTAAACTGAATCTTGTCCTTGTTAAACTTTACGTTTGCTGCTTTTGCTCTTTCCATGACTTTTTGCAGGATCTCATCATGCTCATGCTCTGAAGTTGCTGCTATGATCATGTCATCTGCAATGATAAACACACCAGGAATGTTACCAAAAGTCTCACAGTTCTTTTGCTGAAAAACTTCGCTGGCAGATTTAATCCCAAATGGGAGCCGAAGGAAACGATATCGGCCCCAAGGTGTGTTGAAGGTACAGAGCTTAGATGATGGCTCATCAAGTTTGATCTGCCAGTATCCATCTTTTTCATCAAGAATGGTGAAAACTGATTTTCCTGCTAGTTTGCTACGGACATCCTCATGAGTGGGGATGGAATAATGCTGACGTTTCACTGCTTGATTCAGATCACAAGGGTCCAAACACACCCTTAGTGTTCCATTCTTTTTCTGTGTTGCAACAAGACTGTTTACCCATTCTGTAGGCTCATTGACAGGGGTTATCACATCTCTGTTTTGTAAGTCTTGTAATGTCTTTTTCAGTGGGTCCATTATGGAGAGAGGTACATTTCTGCATGCATGAATCACAGGTGTGACGTTTGTGTCAATGTGAATGTGGTGAACTCCAGGAAACTCACCCAAACCCGTGAACACCTCGGCATACCTCTCTACGAGCTCCTCTTTGGTTGCTGGTGGATTAGTTAGCTTTGGAGATGTAACAGCAACTGTCTCAACTCGTTTCACCAGCTGCAGCTCTTCACATGCTCGTCCTCCAAGGATAGACTTATCTGCATAGCTAGATACAAGAAAGTCAAACACAGATTTACACTTTCCTGTTTCACATTTAAGAGACACCACACCATCTGCGTGTATGCGGGCTCCACCAAAAGCTATGAGTACAGTCTTTGTGGGCTGTAACTGAGGGGCACCTGGTAGCTTATCATAAACTGACTTTGGAAGCACATTTGCATCTGCGCCTGTGTCAAGCTTGAAAGTGACTGGTACGCCTTTAATTGTTACAGTTTCATTCCAACTTTTATCAGTCTTGTTTTCGTCACTGCACACCATGCCTATGTACAATGAATCAACTTCTGTTTCAATGTTATTCACAGTTTTTGTTTTCTTATAGGTATTGCTTTTCTCTGCATTTGTTCTACATACTTTAGAAAAGTGATTATTTTTACCACATTTGTGACACGTTGCCCCATAGGCTGGACACTGTCGAGGCTCGTGTTTATTGCCACACTTTGTGCAAACAAACGGTTTGTTGTTACTTGTTTTATTTTTGCCATGTGCAGATTTAATGTGTCCCGATGCTTTTCTCAATACATCCACTGATGTGTCTTGGGCGACAGGTGTTGACTGCATGGCCTGGATCTGTGCTTTGGCCACCTCCGCTGATCTGCATATTTCTATTGCCTTACGCAGAGTGAGGTCATTGTCACGAAGAAGTCTTTCTTTAGTCTTGTGTCGTTTATGCTGAACACCAATTATCTCTGATCATGTCGTCCTCATTAGCTCCAAATCACAGTTTTTGCTTTTTTGACGGAGTTCTGTGACATATCTGTCCACTGTTATTCTGTTAACATTGGATGTGACCAGAACTGATGGCGCTCGAAAACAACGTTCTTCTGCGGGCTACAATAGTCTCTGAACGCTTTCAATATTTCCGCCATTGTTGGTGCATCTCCGGCTGGGTAATAGTGAGCGTGTTGTACACTTCTAGCGCCTCCTCGCCGATAGTGTGAAGAAGAATGGCTGTTTTAACCTTTTCATCTTTCTCCAACGCACCTGATGCGTCATGTACAGCTGGAATCTTTGCTCCCATCTGCGCCAAGTCTCAGACAGATTGCCGGTGAGTAGCAGCGGCGACGGCGGTCTGAACTGCTCCATGCCGTTAGCAACTTTAGCTGTGAGCTAATCTTCAGCTAGCTTACTTGCGTTGCACTGTTGCAGTCTTCGTTCACACGACAGCTCGAACTTCTGACACCATGTTGTAGCTTTATGCTTTGCTATGCTATATGAACGTAACGTGGGTTACTACTGTCTAGTATGAACTTATATTTACAACAGACGACTGAGACGAGGCTGCGGTGCAAGTGTAGTCTTTTACTCGGCATCTCATTCAAGAGCATACAATACAACAGCACCACCTATTGGTGGCGGCGGGTAAAGCTATGCTTATCTACAAATACCCCAAACACAAAACCCCCATGTTGACTTCCAAGCAGAGGTCGTCCTTGTGACTTGCTAAGTCCAGGTGTTGGGTGGTAGGTGGCTTGGGGAGTAGACCCGGTCTTCGCCTCTCCTGATCGCTGGGGCCCCCCTGTGCGTAACACGGTTATGTCTGTCCATCCACTCGCAACTCCTTAGCTCTCTTAGTTCAACTAAAATAATATCCATCTTCAAAACAACTTTCTTCTTATCATCAAAGTCATATGGCACTAGTTTTAATCACTCCTTACCGAAAAGCCGCTAATTTCTTCTTAAAGTCCATCTTCGACGCAGCCTCCGTCCCCTTCTCCGTCTCCCTGGCTTCACTCGCTGCCACATAGTCGACATGATGTTATCCAGAGCAGAGGCGGCCGTCTGAATCACCGATACAGAGAAGCCTCTTTGCACCAAGTCTTTAGTGGGCTTCCTCTGCTGAGTTGTAAACACGGGTTTCACCGTCGAAAAACACTCTCAATTGGCTGTGGTAGGAGTTTGAAAACGAATTGCTTTTCGTGCAACAGCTTTTTCACTTCATTGTACTCACGTCTGCGTTTCAAACATCTGCCGTTAGTCGTGGTCAAGTGAAATCTTCTTCTCTTTGTAAGCGAAGCCCTTTTTTTGCCAAGCGAGCCTTAAAACTTCCTCCTTAATCCGGTAGCTCGAAAATTTCACCAAAATCGACCGTGGAGGGGCATTAGGCGGCGCTTTGGACCGAGCGAGCGGTGTGCCCTCTCAATATTCAGGTCAACGGGCTGGAGAGCTTCCAGAGCCCCTTTAAGCAAGCTTTCCACAAATGTAGACATCGATCTTGACCCGTCCTCTTCCCCCTCTGGCACTCCATAGATGCGTATATTCTCCCGTCTTGTTCGCCCCTCCAAATCAATCACTTTAGCAGCTAGCTTATGCTGCTGCCTCACTAGCTCCGCCATTGCTTCTTCAACCAAAATCGTTCTGTCCTCCGCTTCTCCCACGCGTGATCAACTTCACTGATTCTGTTTTTTATGGTCGTTATATCATCTTTCAGTTCTTTAAAGTTCACGCTGTTTTCTCGACGTGATTGGCGTAGTTCACGGAGGATTGATTCCAGGTTAGCATCGCTAGCCTCGCCCTCAGAATGGCTGCTACCGTCCTCTCCGCCTTCGTGCATTTCGCTCGTCAAATTCGGCTTGTTCGTAGAAGTAGTACTTCTAGGTTTAGTCTTGGGTGGCATAGTTACCGTGTCCGATTTTGTTCAATCAAATCTGTATCAAACTATGCGCGAAAGTTGAAGTTTATAAAACTGAGAGCAGGAGCCAAAACTTAAGCTGCCTCCATCTTGGCCAGCCGCCGGAAGTCCTCTAACCAACACAATTTATATGATAAGTAAATATAGTTTATGTGCAGTCAGATTCAGTTGTCACATTTAGATAAAAACGTACAATTTTAGCTTCAGTGACAGTCACACTTTGACAAATCCTGTGTTTAATTTCATTGAGAGGAACCTTTCATTTACAGGAGGCAAGATAACAAAAGGCAGCTTCACCAGCTTTTTGTTTTGTACGTGTGTGTGATGCAGGAACTAAGCTATGGAGTGCTTTTAGTTAGTCAGTTAAGTTTATTTGCCATTTGCAGTATTAAAACCACATTGGAAAAAACGGTGCGAGAAGCTCAAAGTGCACAACATTCAGACATCCATTCAAGGCCTCATTAAAAAAGCAGTTTAAGAAACACAAGCTACATAAAATAAAACCGCAAATCCACACTACAAAAGTAGATTAACACACAACATATTACTTGTTTTTATGAACAGGCTTAAAGTGCATTATTTAAAGTCATCACTGCCTGTGGGAAAAAACTTCTACTGTGTCGAGATGTTGTGCGTTTAATGGCACGGTAACGCTTGTCGGCGTTACCGTGCCATTTCAAGCAATACTGCCTAAACAAGCAGTATTTTAAAGTCAATTTTGCCTGAGTGGGGAGCGAATGAAGATTGTAATATGACAATAGAAAATAAACACAAATTTGTAATGAGCATGAGCAGGCTTGGTAAGGAGCAAGCTACATTAGATGTGTACATATCCAGCTGGGTTTGAGGGAGTGACTGACTGATATAAAGTTATGTGTGTCAAGTCTTAAAACATGCAACGTCAAGTACATTGACTCAAAGACATAAAGGCCATTACTAATGCACTTGATACACTGGATAAGTCCTTTAAGATTTTGTGTTATAGCTGAACATGTATTGTCCTGTGTTTCCACTCAGACATGAACGAACACAGCTCCAGGAGCCACAGCATCTTCCTGATCAACATCAAGCAGGAGCACGTGGAGACGGAGCAGAAGCTGTGTGGGAAGCTCTACCTGGTGGACCTGGCTGGAAGTGAGAAGGTCGGCACATAAAACACAACTTTGAGCTTGGTATGACAGGATTTGTTGGTAAATCTATGGCATAGTTTTACAGCAGCAAAGTATTGGAAATTGGCAAATAATGTTGAAAATTACAGGAAGTATTTCTGTTTTAAAACAGAATTCTCCATATGTGTTGTCAAAAAGCAACAAAATGCAAAGACAATTTACACAACTGACATATTTTCCTGGGAGTTTAAACAATCATTTGACAAATATAAGTGTTTCAAGATTTCATTATTTATTGCATCATAACTATGGCCCATGTTTACTATGTGATTGCTGCTTTGTGACTGCTACCATAGCGACAGGCAGACAAAAGATTCAAAAATATTTTATTTTTTTCAGTCCATAAACAAGATTTTAACATTCACAGGTGAGCTTTTCATTCTGTAGTCGTGGTATAAGCGCAACAAACAACTTGGAGCTGTGTGTTTAGCAGTTTTAACTCTAAAGTCAAATTGTTAGCATGTTACTGAGTGAAATATATATCTGACTGTGATGTACAGGTTAGTAAAACCGGAGCTGCCGGGTCGGTGCTGGACGAGGCCAAGAACATCAACAAGTCTCTGTCTGCTCTGGGCAACGTCATCTCTGCTCTGGCTGAAGGAACGGTGAGGACAATATTCACTGCTACTTTACTTATTTATTGTGGAGTTTCATTTTTTCTTTCAGTGCTGAAGAAAAGGCCATGTTTAAAGATGCATTATGAACTTTTTACTGGGAATGCCCTTATCTGTTTATCTCCACGGAGATTACTATGCCCAAAATGTTCCATTATATGGTTATTCAATTACACATTTCTCAAGACAAATCACCCCAGACAGTTCCTTCCTCTCCTATGGACAAATTGTAATGCATTCCCAAGCCTTTAAGATTCCTCCGGTATGTCCTTCCTTCAAAGCATCTAGGGTGAAAGCTCTTCACCCTACCCTAAATCGAGCAGTCAGTATCTCTGTGGAGGAAACGTATTTAAACACCCTGTATCTGACATCTTTGAGCTTTCAGTTATTACCAAGCTGGAGTGAGTTACACCAGAAACTGGTTGAGTTTCAATTGAAGAGTTTTTCCTTTTACCTCAGCTGAGCAATCCAATACAGTGTCCACATCACTGCAGACGCTGCATCAATCTCTCTTGCAGACTCTCCACTTTTTTCCAGCTGAGAAGAACCAGATTTGTTTTGGAAGTGTCCATTTTCCTCCCATCCACTTCACTTTTCACCTCGATAGATCCTGGTTTAATCAAGCTATCAGGACAACATTGCAGCCCCCAAGTCAGACATTCTGTGACCTCTTGCTTTTTAAGTGCAATGTCTATAAAGAGCTACACTGTGGAACCTTCCATTGAAGCAGTAACAATACTTTTTAGACCAGGTTTAGTCTTGGTCTGTGCATATATTTCTGATGATAACCATTCTTTTTTGTTCCCTGTAGAAAACCCATGTCCCGTACCGTGACAGTAAGATGACTCGGATCCTGCAGGACTCTCTGGGAGGAAACTGTAGGACCACCATGTTTATCTGCTGCTCACCCTCCAGCTACAACGACACCGAGACTAAGTCCACGCTCATGTTTGGACAACGGTAACTTAACATACAGTACTATGGATGTTAGTTTGTGCTTACATTAGATACATTTTCTTTAGTATTTTAATGTAAAAGTTAATCTGCTGCAACTGGCATGAGCAAGATGATGTGTTGGCTGTTTGAGTGATGATCTGATGAGCTAGAGAAGGAGGACAAAACATAAATCTGGTTATGTATAATCTTTTTTTTCAGTTAATATTATAAAAAATGTGCTTTTATTAAATTAGCTTGAAGAAACATGGGTATTGTTGTGGAGGTAGACAGTGTAATATTTGACAAAATATAGACTAAACTTAAGTGACAAGGAGACCATTAAGTACATTCCACCTTTTAACCATGTTCTAACAGTGTCTCTAAGCGTTAGTTTTTGTATTAATTCCTGCATGTTTGAGTAATCTTGTATTGTCCTGCAGCTGTTCTGCAAATCTCTGTTTTTTACCTTCCACTTAACCCTGCCCGCTTGTCTGTATTTACCGGCGATTACAACAAAAAAATTTAGTTTCTGAGCGAAATATGTAGCCAATTCTTTGAACAGGATGCCAGTGGATTTGTTCATATTGTGTTTTAGATTAATTTTGTGTTTTTCAATGAACAAAACAATTGATCTACATATGTCATAGTTTATTACCAAATAGACAAAAAAGCATAGTAAGTCTCTTTTAAAAAACAGCTAGAACTCATTTTCTACTCACTCCTATACGTCTATTTTCTGTTTGAATCTTCTACCAGTGCAAAGACCATCAGGAACACCGCCTCCATCAACCTGGAGCTGACGGCCGAGCAGTGGAAGAGGAAGTACGAGAAGGAGAAGGAGAAGAACAAGACCATGAAGGAGACCATCCAGAAGCTGGAGGCTGAGCTCAACCGCTGGAGAAACGGTCAGGAGCAAACTAGCTCACTGTTTAAAAAGGAGAAAGACACAGTTTTGGTCATGAGTTAACTGATCTCAACAAACCTAGTGGCAGTTTGGAGACGTTAGAGTTGATTGTATATGTGTTGTTCTCCAGGCGAGGATGTGCCTGAGACCGAGAGGACCACCTCTGATGTAGTGAACCGCTTTGAGACCATCGAGGAGCGCCCCCTCCTGGATAACGACTCCACCTCCATCGTGGTGCGTATCTCCGAGGAGGAGAGGCAGAAGTACGAGGAGGAGATACGCAAACTCTACAAGCAACTGGACGACAAGGTTAATCTAACATCTGACTCTCTGCTCCATCAGATCCTCTCTTTGCCTCTCTTCTCTGTATAGTCTTTTGACTGCTTTTGTTTATGTTGTTTAGGATGATGAGATTAACCTTCAGTGTCAGCTGGTGGAGAAACTCAAGCAGCAGATGCTGGACCAGGATGAGGTAGCTCTGTGCCTAATTTACAAAGACATTTGACTTTTTAATTAGAACAAGTGACCTGCTTGATTGAATCAGTAAAATGCAATTAATTTATTATGAGATTCTGCCTCAGGTTAATAGACCCATTTGCTGTTAGTAAACAAAGATGGCTGCACTCGCTAACTGGTGCCCTGAGTAGCGCTGCAGTCCCAGGCTTTTCAAACTACGCAGATGTATTATCATTAAAAAAATCGCAAAACGGCAAGCGACTCCAGAAATCAGGGTTAAAAAGAATGTCACTGGTGCAAACCCATGGAACAGATTAGAAAAAGGTCAGAGCTTCGTTTGAAGTCATTGTTAAGTTTTCTAACCGGTTAGTATCGTTAGTACAGCTCCGCCCCCAAAATGACGTAGACTCTGAACAAGTCTATTTGTACAAGAGAAGTCGAGCCTCAAGATCAAAAAGGTGAAGGAACCCTGATATTGTGGTTTTATCAAAAAGGGCACACTGATAAGCTATGATTATTCAGATGCTTAAGTAATAATAATTAAAAAAAATAGTATTTCCCCATCTTCTGTAGATCTACTTGACAGACAATACTTCAGGTAGAAGATGTTTAACATGAATGAAACGTGACTTTTTACTAGAAATAAGTCGCTGAATTATTTCAGTTTTAGGAGAAATTTTATAAATTTGAACTGCAACATTTTATGGCTAATGTTGTAAAATATGCACATTGCTTACTTTAATTCTAAAACATAAGTCAGTGCGTCTTTTGCGTTGCCATGACCCTAATTATGGCTGGTCAATATAACGATATATCATATCTCGGGATATTTTTCGGTCGTATCATAAGTGTCGAGATACTTTAATCCTGTGTAAATAGAGCTGATAAAACTGATAAAACACAAGTTGGTCACTGTTAACAAGACAATTGACCAAGAGAGAATGAAAAAATGAAAGAAAAAGCCATTTAATCTGTTATACTTAAATTATTGAACTGTACTGAAATGATAAACTTGTGTTGTGGATAGAATTTATGACTGTAAGTTTTATTAGTCATTGCCAAATTGACTTCTTCACTATGACATTTTACATTTTTACAATTCTACTTTCTTTTCAGTAGCTATAGGCTTAGGAAAAAAAAAAATCAGAGATGTATATATCGTATATGGAGATATGAAAAGTATATAGTATAAAAGCATTTTTGTTCACATCGCCCAGCTCCAACCCTAACCCCTGGTATGTGTGTGTGTGTGTGTTTGTACCCACAGCTGCTGGCTTCGTCCCGCGGTGATGGAGACAAGGTTCAGGCTGAGCTGGGCCGTCTGCAGGTGGAGAGCGACTGTGCTAAAGCTGAGGTGAAGGAGGTGCTGCAGGCTCTGGAGGAGCTGGCCATTAACTACGACCAGAAGAGCCAGGAAGTGGAGGAGAAGGGTCTGCAGAACCAGCTGCTGGCCGACCAGCTGGCTCAGAAGATGGTATGGACTGCATTAGGTTTAGACATGGACTCTGATATTAAAATAAAACATCTTTTCTTTGCTCCAGCACAAAATTTACAGTATTCTACAAAAACAACTAACTACACAGTTAATCATATTTTATTAGTCATATTGTTCATGCAGTATATTTTTATTCTGTTTGCCATTTGTAAAAATGCAAATGCAAATACATGTGTATGTTAGTAAAATCAGAGTTAATGCTTTTTGAATCAATCAGCACCAAAGCAGGTCTGAACTATATTATTTATTTATTTTTTTTTTTAATGAAAGTCCATACTAATTGATACTAAAGCTGGTATCGCTACTTGATAGTCGTTTGAAAAAGTAACTTCCTCTTTCAGACAGTGCAGCAGAAAGAGGATTTATTCCGGAGACCTTTACACACGACACTACACAACAAAGTGTGAGCTCTCTGTCTGTGTGTGAATTATGTTTCTAGCCTTTATGACCGCGAAGCAACGCCAGGTTAAGTATTTAAAAACATACTCGTGTTTAGTTTTAAGTTGCTCGTGTCCGCAATGTCCTGTCCTCTTCTCCTCTCTGAATCATTGGAATTAATGAAATATCAAATACCACATATGTAGACAAATATACTGTATAAACAGCACATGTGTCTGGTTGTAAAACATAGCCCAGTTAATGTCATTGTGAATCATAAATCATAATACTCCATACTTGTTATTTTAATAACACCAAAAAGACATAAATGAAAAAATAACAATAAATAAAAAATCCTACTATGATTTCTTTTTTTTTTAAAGTTAGTATCGTGGTATCAAAATCTAACCTAACCTAACGCTATCGAGTTTTTTAAGTATAAAAATGGGGTTTGAATTTTTGGTATCATGACAACACTACTCAAAGTGAGTCACAAACACTTAACTTAAACACACATAAAAAAATGTATTTAACAATTTACCTTTATTCATATTCATGTATTTCCATTAGAACTGTAAAAGCAGAAGAGAGCTGCAGTAGTATCACAAACAATATGTTATTTTGATACATAGCTCACTGAAGATACGATACGATACAGTACTTAAAACGTTATATTATCCCAGCCCTTTAAATTACTTTTTTTTTTGCCACCATAGCATTCAATTTGAGGCATTAAAAATCTTTCAAAGGTTTTAAATGTATCAAACCTGAAGTTACCGTGTAAAAGCTACAGTGTCTATCTCAGCAGCAATCTCCTAACATGTAGCTTCTTTTTCCATAACCTTAAGACGTGGTTGTGTTTACGTCTTCCAGGCCAGTCTGATGGAGCTGGAGGCGGAGCTGTCCCGTATGCAGGAGGTGAGCGGGCAGCAGAGGAAGAGGATCGCCGACGTCCTCAACGGCCTCATGAGGGACCTGAGCGAGTTCAGCTCTATCGTGGGCAACGGAGAGCTCAAACTGGTCAGAACGAACGCACGGACACAAATATCACACACACATCGAGAAGATTTCATCATAGTGGATTAGGGTGACCAGATGATTCTTATACAGTAGCTGGGACAGTCCCTATTTTGAGATCCGTGAGCCATGTTCCAACAAATGTGTCCTAGCTTTTAACCACCCAGCAGAAGTAAATATGAAAATGCAATTTAAGAAAAAAGACAGAATCCTCTCAGATTTTATACAGATACACAAGTTAGTTGTGACAGAGATGTGAATGAGCCATGAATATTATACCGTATTTTCCGGACGATAAGTCACAATTTTTTTCATCGTTTGACGGGGGGGCGACTTATTTACATAAATAAATGTGAATTTGTGAATAACTTAATATATTACGGGTCCCGACTGGACTCGAGCTCTCCCTGCTCATCTAACGAGGGAAAAATGCAGTTTAATTTGCTGCGGTTCCTTCAGTGAGGCGTGACACTGTTGCCTCCGAGGTGCAGCTATAAAATTGCACACCTGGAGGCTGCAGTCCCAAGAAGCGCACTGACGCTCAGGAGAGTGCATAGGGCTCCATTCAATGAAAATAACGGGACAGAGAGAGTTGATTCGATCTGATTTCAAGAGAAGTAGTTTTTTTGACCGTGATCGCTTGAAAGACAAACACCGATGTTTGTCTGGAGGTGGCTGATAAACCACGAAAACTTGCTGCGGCTGCATTTCCTTGTTTCACGCGAAGCTCACGCAGTACTACGGCAGAAGCATCACGGGTTAATAACTTTCGAGAGGAATGAATGATGGAGGACTGCTGTTTATGTACGGAAATGGAGTTTGGGCAACAAAAACAGGCAGTGGATTTAGCAGAAAGAGATGTGTGGAACTTGCTGCAGGTAAATAGCTCGTCACATCGCGATTGTTGAACGTCAAATGGACAAAATGATTATTGCAGATGATTTAGTGATAATATAGAAGCAGATTAATGCAGAGTTTAGTCATGTTTGATCTGCATCTTGTAGTTTTGCCTTGTGTCAGCGGTCCTTGGCCTCTGTGCATCGATCATGTTAGAAAAAAGCTCAGACAGGAGCAGGATGGAAAAACATGTCCCGCGTCTGTTTATTGTGCCGGATTATGTACATTAATTTCACCCAAAAAGTGCGACTTATACTTCGGTGCAACTTATGTACGTTTTTTTTTTCTAAAATATGCATTTTGGGGCTTCTGCGACGTATACTCCGGAGCGACATATAGTCCGGAAAATACTTTACTTAAAATATAAAGTCTTTTCACTATTATTTCCAACCTCCATCTGAGTGTGTTCTAGTTTGTCATTTTGAAAATCTGGTCACCCTGTGGTAGGATTTATTTAAACATTCTGGAGACATTTTATGCTTTGAATTATAACACAAACATATATTAAATCAGCATTAAAAATAATTTAATAATTACATTTATCTATCTTTCCCCTTACAGCTAAGTTATAGGCTATTTTGAATTTGAATAAATACAGGTTTCTTTAAATAATGTAACATTTGATTAAAAATAACAGATAATCCTCAGCACTAATACATATACTAATAGAATAAAAATCTGTGCTGGTAGATCTCTGAGCCTTGCTGACTTAAAAAGTAGATCTTGATCAAAAGAAATTGCCCACTTCTAGCTCAGAGTCATATTTGCACGATGACCACTAGATGTCACCAGAATAGTTTCCTCAAAGGTTTGGCAGATTAGACTAATATTTTTGAAATTTCTGGAAGATAAGTCTGAAATTTGTAGAAAAGATAAAAACAAAAAGAATCACAAAAAAGCTAAAAAATGTGACTTTTCCAGAACAGTTTTACTCAGTGGTAGCTCCAGTCCTGACTAATTTTTGGGATACATCAATACATCAAAGCCCAATGCCCACAATTACTGTTTATTATTTTGTCTAATCAATCAATCTAATATAATTTTACAGCACTAGGTGACATTAATCAAATGACATGTGACAAACTTATGTTAAAAAATCAAGATCTAGACCAATAATATGCATAAGCAGGCTTCATATTTATTCTAGCATATCTATTTGTTACTATTTAAGACAATAAAACCAGCCTGAGAGCCGCAGTAAACATGGACATGGATGACTTGGTTGAAAACAAGAACAGACTTGGCAAAATACACTAATAAACATTTTCCCAACTTTTGCTGTAACTTGTCTGATGTTTGGTCTCGGGAGCTTTCAGAGTGACAGAGCTGGATCACTAACCGCGCTGCACCCTTGGGTCCTATTAGTTTGCATTGAAACTTAAAAAAAAAAAAAGCTCATATGTTAGATTCAATGGAAGCGGTTGGTGTCTGAGATCGCACCAAAAGAGGCTGGACTATGTACCGGTAGCCGAAAACAAGCTCTTCTGATTGGACAAGGATGTTTTAAGAACTTTGAATCAGGTTTTAATTGGTTTCATTCAACGGCTCATTTTTTCCACTTTTTGTTGGTGGTGTGTCGCGCCTATCGCCTTAGTGAAAAGCAGCCTCTGGTATTAATATGATTTTGAGTTTGATCAGAATTGGTATAAAACCACAGTGTTCAATACAGAAGTTACTTTTATTTGGTGTTTAACAATGTCTGCTTTTCTCTAAAATATTGAGCTTTGCTATGACGGTTTTGTAGTAAATTATAGCACTCTTTTCCTTCACAGTTCTAGCAATTTCTAGCTCGACTTAAATACCAATGAATGCTTTCATTTTAGTTTTGTTTATTTATCAGAGACAGTGCACAAAAACATGATCCTATGCAAAAAAGGAGACATGCTTGTGCCAGGTTGTAGCAAAGTTGCTAATTTCCACCTGGAGTCCCTGGACAGGTTGTTGTCAAAAATGGTGTACAGGCCAATAAAATATATATTTACATACAAAAATAGTTAGTACATTCTCTCATCCAGTCATGCATTTCATAAAACTTTATGTACTTCTACAAGATGTTAACACACATCCAAACACTATTTACATTATTTACAAATCACATTGCACTCATACAAAGACAATGTAATGTGTACATGTTTGTTTGTCTAAAAGCCATTGCTTAGGCAGGCGTGTAACAATTGTTGATATCGTTTCTGATATCACAATGAGATTGAATTTTTAAGTCAAGTACAGTAAGTGCACAATAACACTGACTTTACTAAGCATTTTAGTCATAAACTTGTTCAGATAAAGCTCGAGATCATTTGGAAAGATCAAATATTGTCCTGTTTAAGTTATTTTCTTTAATATTTGTGCAAATCATAATCATGATACTACTTTGGGTTAATACTGAACTAACATGAAACCAATCTACAACAACAACAAACCCCAGTGGTGCGATGTCAGACGATTTCAATGTGCAAATGAACAAATATAGACCCAGCATTCGTCTTATAAATCTATCTTTCTATCCTGTCCTGTCGTGTCCAGCCGGTGGAGATCAGCGGGGCCATCGAGGAGGAGTTCACTGTGGCTCGTCTCTACATCTCTAAGATCAAGTCCGAGGTGAAGTCGATGGTGAAGAGGTGCAGGCAGCTGGAGAACATGCAGCTGGAGTGTCACCGTAAGATGGAGGAGACCGGCCGTGAGCTGTCCTCCTGCCAGCTGCTCATCTCTCAGGTAACACCGAGTACATTATTGTGTCACTTTATGCTGTGGTAACTGGGATGTCTCAGAGCTTCTTATGACTGTTAGGAAGCTCCAGAGAAGGAACTGTGATAGAAAGCATACAAGCTCCTTCCTAACTGAGAAAACTATTTAGGGGCCATTCATACAACACGTATCCAAGACGTTTCTATGTCAGATAGGCTTCTCTTTTACACGACAACGAGCTACGTGTTCATTGAATCGGCGTTCCCGTGGATATGATTCAAGAGGTACTTTCGATGGAGCTGGTTCAGTGGATACACCGCGATGTAAACAGGAAAAAACATTTGTCAATGAAGACAGTTACATCCCTGATATGCGCACGCAGTGGCCACTACTTAAGACTGTAGAAGAAGACTGCCCTGTCATCAAAAATGTCTCTTTCAGCCAAAGCACATTTCATTCTCACAAAGTTTAACCAACAGTGTCCTGTGTTTACCTGCGTAGTATTGCAAAGGAGGAGACACAAAACTAATCTTCCAAAACCTCTCCGGGTGCTGAAGATTCGATTAGTCCATTGAAATTTATTTGTTCAGAAGAAAAGAGAGTTTGAAACTCCACAACAAGTATTATCTGACCGTGAACGTGCAGGACAGCTGTCCAAGTGTCTGCGCCCGGTAAAAGCGAGCTGTCCTCTCGCTCTCGTCTCGTTGCTTGCTTTTCCATTTTATTGATATGAATAACATGTAAACCTGTTAATGCCTGTGTTATTATAGGCTGCGTGAGGTCACGTAAGGTCATCTGGAGTGGCCTTACCAGTGCTGCCGAGCACAATTACGTCTTTTTGGTCTATCTGTGTTTCCATGTAAAGGAAGATTAACTCGCCACGACACCATATAAACTGTGAGCACAAAACGTTACGACTGTGACGGTTTTCGGGGGAACGTCTTGTAAACTAGGTCTTAGACAGTTCTTATCATAGCGTGTGCTTTGTGGTGACAGGAGCTAGGAGCTTTAGTTCTAATTTGATTTATTCTACTGTATTTGGGACACCAGTTCTGTACATTTTAGGCTAAGCCCTTGTCCTGTACACATGTAAACAGTTCTCAACCTGAGGGTCAAACTTGCATGGATAAAAGATGATAAGGAAACAAAACTTGACATATTGATGAGTTTTAGTTATGACCTAAAGAAAAGCAAAGTTTGTTTCTCCAGCACGAGGCGAAGATCCGCTCTCTGACGGAGTACATGCAGAGTGTGGAGCAGAAGAAGAGGCTGCTGGAGGAGAGCCACGACTCCCTGAGCGAGGAGCTGGCCAAGCTGCAGGACAGGGTAACATACCTGATTTAAAATAAAAGTACTATATATGGCCAAGATCACACACATACATTATTTATACTTATATGTATATGTATTGTATATGCATATGCTAAAGACGATGCTGCAGGGCACACTCACACAGACATGATATGTACATTTTATTACAGTATATGTATAGGTAATGGTCTGAGGAGCAGGCCAAGTGGTAGAACTATAACACACAAGTGTTTAAGTCATATTAGTTTCTTACTTTGTTCAGTGGGAGAGATTCTTTTGTAAATACTCATAGTTTTACATCAGTGAAGTGCCTTTGTGTATAAAAGTTGAGCATTACTAAAAGAAGACATGTGATACATTAACCACATACAACATACACACACAGTACATTATAGGCAGCATACAGTACAATTGGTTTGTGTAGCTGATCACTGCTGTGTCTTCACAGAGAACTCCCAGGTGGAGGACAAGGATGGAGAGAAGGGAGAGACCGAGGTACTGTCTAACAGATAAAGCAATTCAATAAATAACTAACTAGACTACATTGACATGGTTTATATTTATCCTTCATTTACCATATTGTCATTAAGGGTTTCTAATCTGGGATAAGCTATTTATATTTTTAAGATACTTTTGTGTGTGTCTTTTACTGGTACCAAAGATAAATCATTTGAACATCAGACTAAACTCTTTATCTTGTCTGCATGTTGCACAGAAGTCGTCCCGCCAGCAGGTGGAGACACACCGCGGCCTGCACCACAAGCAGCTGTCCCGCCTGCGTGATGAGATCAACGAGAAGCAGAGGCTGATCGATGAGCTCACTGAGTCAGTCCCACTCTTTAACATCTGCTGCACATAGACTGTACATACACACATACAGGTTCAGTCAGTTGTTCTGGGCTTACACTGACTCAGTTCCACTCTTCACAGACTATAGGTTTACATGTGCTCATCATGTCTCGCTGTCTGATGCTCTGTGATTACACTGAGTCAGTCACACTTGTGTTTACAGATGATGCTATAGATGTATTTTCTCAGTCATGTCTTAAGCTCACTTTGTTTGTGCAGCAGACACATTCACTTTTACACAGACTATTAGGGATGCACCGATCCAGCTTTTCAGTGCCGATACCGATTCCAATATTTTGCCTCTAAGTATCTACCGATACTCGATATCAACCGATACTATTGTAAGGACTGAAATTGCTTTTCTTTCTTATCAAAACATAAGATATTTTATCATATAGTGTTATGTAACTATTATTTATAGTGCAGGCCTCAACTTAACAAGTCAATCTGAATAAAATGTCAAACATATGAGATGTTCTGGATCAACATCAGCCTGTAAGTTAGTCTCATTATGTCCAAATAAAGGCACAACTCTGATATCGGCTGAACCGATATCATGGGCCGATACCCGATCCAGCCAAATTTGCTGGATCGGCACCGATATTCGATCCCAGTATCGGATCGGTGCATCCCTACCTGAGACTATCATCATAACTGAGACTTGCATGAATGTACAAACTGATTTATCGTGTGTTTGTTGTTGTTCCCTTCAGCCAAAACTCAGCTCTGCAGCTGGAGCTGGCCCAGGTTCGCTCGGACTTTGAGCGCCTGAAGAGTCAGGACTGCACCAAGAGCGAGCGGCTGGAGGAGCTGTCGTAAGTCACACTCAGAGGTCTGCCTGGCTTAGGTAGACAAATGCCCTGCTCCAACACAGCAGTCAGAGTTTGACTCCTCACACGGTCTGACCCAGGCATTGACAATGTATCACTATCAAACATATACATCCCTGGTTAGGAGCGACTCTGATTGTGGGACTAAAGCCGACTGCACACTACAGGAGTTTCGGCCCGATTTTAAGCTCGATTTTAACCTCTACGAGTTTGAGGAGGCGTGGCCACAGTAACCATTTTTGTAAGAGATTTCTTGTCGTTTCTCTCCTAATGTCTGTGTGTCACTGCGAGTATTTGTCAGGATGCATCATCGTGAGGTTCACATGCTGCATGTGCACATAAAATAAAGAAGAAACATTGCCTCATCCTCTGTAAATAAATGTGCTCATAGTCAAAGTGCGGGATTCTTTTTTCATTACGCACGTCTTCTCCAACACACCTGCTCCTTACACCGACTTTAACCACTATACAGAACATGGCCAACATGGAGTTTGCTTAAACTTTTTCATTTGACGCCCACAGTTCGTCAGTGTAACAGCTCCTTACCTCTAATGAGCCTCGGCTCTCCTGTGACCTTTATAAACCTGCTTTAATCCACTCACGTTTCCTTACTCATTTTTATAACTGCGCACACAAAAGTCACACACACTGTTCTCCGCCCACTGCTGGACTCCCAAGACTGTATTTTCTCTGGTCTTCCTGTGACGATGATGCGACTGTGAGACAAATAATCGTTGTAAATGTCCTTATGCCTGTGGCCTCTTCTTTCTTTTGCACGTTAAAAAATTGCAAAAGATCCTAAACTGTGTAGCCGGTTTAAGGTATAGGGGAAACTGGAAGCAAAAGTTTGGAAAGCACTATATTACAGAATCGACAGCAGACCAGCTCTTTGGAGTCTTAAAAGACAGAAACAAAAAAGCAATAGTTTACACACTAATGCATTTAATATTTTTGATCTCGTTTGTTGTTTACTAATGTCACTGTTTTGACTGCCAGTTTCTGCACGAGCGCCACGAGCAGACCAAACAGGACCTCAAGGGCCTGGAGGAGACCGTCGTAAGTGCTCCTGTTATTATATTCTGTATAATTCTGGTCCTAGCTTTATTGTCTGCTAACCTCCTGTGTCACTGTCAGGCCCGCGAACTCCAGACCCTCCACAACCTGCGCAAGCGTTCGTTCAAGACCTCACGTCGCGGGTTAAAAAAGTAAGACTTCTACTCTATACGGGCAATTTGGAAAAATAAATATTTACCCGGACTACCCTGGGATTCACATTTTTGTGTTTTCTTACTCACTTTTCTGTGACTGTTTCAGAGTTCCGAATTGGAGCCTGATGATAGCGGGGGTCTTGCACCCAGAAGCAGAAGATTCCTTTCTTGAAAACAACCTGGACCAGCTTACAAAGGTTCACAAAACAGGTACATAAATCCCTACAGAGCAACAAAAAAGGAATCAAACAGACATCTTGACAAATATGGCTCCTAGAGTCAAGATTAGTAATCTGGGTACATGCATTACTATCATCCCCTGCGTTTAGATCAGTTTACATGCGGGTGACTGACTGGTGGATTAACCAAATGAAGCCCCAGAATCATTGAATCAAGTACAAAACTTTTTTCTAGACAAATAATCATAATATTTATTTCTAGGAGACAGCAATATCACCAGAATTCCAGAAAGATCTAAATTCACTTTATTTAAACACATAACTTCATTAAGTGACCAGTCCTCCCAACCTTTTTTTTTTTTTTTAACCTTTGCTTTGTAAACTGGAGTTGCAAATACATCACATGTGTCCTCACACTCATTTTATTGCAAATATTATTGTGTTTTTGTTTAGTTTTTTAATATTTAATTTGTACAAAATATGATTTTGATGACCTGACTCCAAAATCCCAGCCTCCCAGTTTGGGAACTGCTAAAAAAAACACTAGAGCTGCAACTAACGACTCATTTAGTAATCGATTAGTTGAGAGATTATTCTTTTGATTAATCCATTAGTTGAGCGATTATTCTTTTGATTAATCGATTAGTTGCTTGGAACACAAAAATGTTCCAAGAGATGTAGATTTTAGGTTTGTCAAAAGTATCGGAAATCAGATAATAATCACTACTAAAACTGGGATTGAAACTAGATACTCCTTTGATACTCATAAAAAATAACATAACAGTTTCAGAGTAATTCTTTATCAAAGCTGGCTTAAAACCAAAATGTTTAATAAAGAATCAAGTAATCTCCTTTGTGTTAAAAGCTAGTTCTTCTTAACCCTCAGGTAACCTCGGGACCATTTATGTCCTTTTGAGCTTTTTTTTTTTTTCAAACTTTTAGATCTCGGACAGTTTTTATGTCAGACCGGTGAAAGTGTCTACAGATTCATGAATCGAGTCAAATTTTAAAATGCCACCAAAATTTTTTTCTGACACTTTCTGTTAAAGAGCTAGAACAAAAGGGTACGTTCGTCACCTCGGGGACCATTAATGGTCCCCATTTTTAAACGGCCATAAATCCACATAGATTAATATTTTTTGTACTTTCAAAACTCAGATCTTCATCTACTTCTCCTCTGTTCATACATGTGTAACTTTACATGTGTGATGTGTATTTTTTATTTTACAAGGCTTTTTGTCACAAAAGTACACTCCAAGTGAACTATAAAAATTAAAAAATGCATTATTTCCAAAATTAAAACAGTGAAGTGGGAAAAACTTGAGCTATTTTTATTAGAGCCTAGTATATGTCAATAATTTATGGTGAAAAAAATTTTTGTGCATTTTGTATTTTGAATGGGAGAGGTTTTAGCCAAAAAGTTACGTTCGTCACCTCGGGGACCATTAATGGTCCCCATTTTTAAACAGCCATAAAAGCCACATAGATTAATATTTTTTCATACTTTCAAAACTCAGATCTCTTTGTCTACTTCTCCTCTGTTCATACATGTGTAACTTTTACATGTGTGATTATTTTTTATTTACAAGGACTTTTGTTCACAAAAGTGCACTCCAAGTGAACTATAAAAAAAATTAAAATTGCATATTTCCAAAATTAAAATAGTGAAGTGGAAAACTTGAGCTATTTTTATTAGAGCCTAGTATATGTTCAATAATTTATGGTGAAAAAAATGTTGCTGCATTTTTGTGTTTTGAATGGGAGAGGTTCATGTACAAAAAAAAGCATATTCTCCATTGACTTCCATTATAAACACTTGTTTTGACTAAATTATTAGAAAAAGATGAATTTCAATCAAAGTTGATCAAAAATGGTTTGATTGTGTGGTCTGAAGTTAACGACTGTGTGTGAGTCCAGCACAGACACTGTGACCCTGTGACTGCCCCCCTGTGGCACCTGTGGGAACACAACTCTGCACACAGAAACAGAGACAAAACAAGAGCAGCTCAAAGAAGCACATCTCTGCTCTGATCACAAAGTCTCACTGCTGGATCATGTTTGTGGACGTGTCACAGTGTAAAGAAACACAATGAGCTGCTCTGGACATTCTCACTGTGGATATTCTGTGTAATAAAATAAGTAGACATTGTGTATAGACAAGGTACTTAGTTGTTTTAGAGTTGCAGAAAAAGAGATTTTCAGAACGAAGATGAGAGAAGGATTATGGACTGAAATAAACTAAAACTACAGAAACACACCTGACAGGTGACAGGCACAGCTGACACGGACTAGACCACAAGTGAAAGGTCAAAGGTTAAACACTTCAGAGTTAACCTGTGTCACAGACATAAAGTAGTTTCACTCACTGCAGAGAAACTTTTCACAAACAAGCTGAGTCCTGTGGAGCCAATAAGGTGGAACAGAAGAAATATCCAAACTCTTCCACATCAGACAAGATGAACCGTCTGTGACTGAAGCAGAAGGTCTTAGACAAAATGAACCGTCTGTGACTGAAGCAAGATCTTGGGTCAGACAAGATGGGAAGGTTGTCCATCTTGGAGAGTCAGGAATGGAAAGGGTAAGATTCTCCTCTTCACTATTTTCATAATTACTTTCATTCTATACTTTTATTTCATCATCATGATTACTTTGCTTCTTCACAATGCTTCTCTTCATTACCATGCTCTTCTTCTCCTTCTCTTCATCACCATACTCTTCTGTCTCCTGTTCATTGCCCTACTCCCTTCCTTCTCTCTCTTTTTCCTCCTCTTGTTTATTACATTGTTGAACTTCTAATCTTCCAAAGTCTTTTCCTTTACGTTCTCCTTTTCTCCTCTCTCCTCCTCCTACATAGACTCTAACCTATCTATTTCCTCCTCTGACACCTTCTCCCACTGCTGCTCTGATCTTCTGAGGTTCTCCACATCTGGAGCTCTCTTCTCCTCTTCATCTTGGCTGCTGAATTCCTCTTGTCCGATCAGCTGCATAACAGCCTCCAAAGCCTGATCTTTACCACAATGTCTACTTATTTTATTACACAGAATATCCACAGTGAGAATGTCCAGAGCAGCTCATTGTGTTTCTTTACACTGTGACACGTCCAAACATATCAGCAGTGAGACTTTTGATCAGAGCAGAGATGTGCTTCTTTGAGCTGCTCTTGTTTTGTCTCGGTTTCTGTGTGCAGAGTTGTGTCTCCACAGGTGCCACAGGGGGGCAGTCACTAGGGTCACAGTGTCTGTGCTGGACTCACACAGTCGTTAACTTCAGACAACCAATCAAACCATTTTTGATAACTTTCGATTGAAATTATCTTTTTCTAATAATTTAGTCAAAACATGCGTTTATAATGAAGTCAATGGAGAATATGCTTTTTTTAATGAACCTCTCCATTCAATAACACAAAAATTGCAGCTAAATTTTTTTCACCCATAAATTATTCACATTACTTAGGCTTGATTAAAAATAGCTCACAGTATTCCACTTCACTATTTTAATTTAGGGAAATATGCCATTTAAATATTTTATTTAAGTTCCACTTGGAGTGTACTTTTGTGAAAAATAGCTCTTTAAAATAAAAAAAATAGATGTACCAGCATTTGTTAATAAATCATGTTTCTATCTGATGTTTAGGATGATAGACAAGAGGTGATTTGGTAAGAATAATATATAAGTAACAAGAGTAAAGTTGAATGTCTTGGAAGTGAGTTGTTTAACATGAAGTTGATAGCTACAAAAAATTTACATTTATAATAGTTTTTATGATGTGAATGCTGGATAATGGCCGTTTTATGACTGAGATGCATGGAAGCGGGCATTATATGGTCCCGAGTTGACCTGACCGGGATTATGCAGTACTAATTTGTATGTATATATTATTTTATTGGCCTGCCTGTCGTGTACAGTGTCATTTTTGCAAAACTGTCAGGGATCTCAGTTGGATTAGCATACTTTGCTATCACCTCTGGACAAGATGTCTTCCTTTTTGCATATCATTGTTTTGCCAGTCTACTGTCTCATGTATATAAACAAATAATGAAAGCATTCTTTGGTATTTAAGTTCGAGTAGACTTAGCCCCTAGAATCTGTGAGGAATGTGGTGCTAATTACTACAAAACGTCATAGCAAAGGTTCATATTTTAGAGAAAGCAGACGCCAGAAGTTTTAACACTAATAATATAGTTACTTCTGTTATTGAACACTGTCTGGTTTTAATACCAATCTGATCAACTCAAAATCATTTATCCAGGGCTGCTTTTCACACGGATAGGCGCGACACATCAACCAAAAGTGGAAAAAATGAGCCGTTGAATGAAACCATTAACCTTTCTTCAAAGTGCTTAAGATCATCCTTGTCCACGAGGCTTCGTGATTATCGCGCTATACCTTTTCGGGCTAAACCTACTATCTCTCAGGCCTTATATTTAGGTGACAAAGATCTAGACACCTAACCGGTTTCCTTGAATCTAAAGTGAGCTTGTGCTCTTATTTCTCCAATTTTTTTTTGTTCATCTTTATAAGTTTGGTCAATTATCAAAACTATAGGACCATAGCGACAAGGTTTCAATAAAATGATACTCGGTTTCCACTTCAGCACTC